>CM019754.1:13300498-13620498 GCA_009761765.1 Phenacoccus solenopsis | reverse complement strand
AATTTTTCATCTTGTGAGCTCACTAAGATGATCAGTGAGTTCGATTCATACTTTACTTGATACGTAAAAAATGTTTGAAAAAGTTCCAAGAACAAGAACCAAAAACAAAAAGAACGAACAATTTCGTGGTTATTAGAGATTGGATCGAAGAACGAGATCATGAATTTGATGCGTTTCAAGAACGAAGAACAGAACAAGAACGGTTGTATTATCGTTGTATCAAAATTGAAAAAACAAGCACGAGAACAAAAATTTACTAATGTTGATTCTTCCAATACAGTGAAATAATGAAATATGAGATCATAAACGAACTTTTTTGGGTTTTATATTAGATAATTTTAGACTAAGTATTCTATAGTTATTCTACATTTTATTTACCTATCTATTCTACAGTTTAGCTCTTATTTATTTATTTATATATTTATTTATTTATGTTTGATGAAGAATAAATGATTATACACTTTAAATTTTCACCCTGCTTAACATTACAATATATATTAGCGTTGAAAGAACAGTTTGGAAACGGAACAGAACGCCTTAGTACAGTATAATTTTTGTGATAACGATTTTGAGAACATAAGCGAGAACAGCTGAAACTTTCAAAACGTTTGAAAACTGATAATTTTCATTCTTTTTTTCATTTTCAAAATGTTCAATGCAATAATTCTTTTGTTTAAAATTTGAAACATGTATGAAATATTTCAAACCAAGTTCGTTCATTTTTCAACTAGTTGAAGCCCAAAACGCGAATTATTTTTTGTTACGTATTCTTTCCGGATTGAAATGTTCGTTTTGTAGCATTGTTCTCGATCTTTTTTATTTTATTTTCATATTTAAAGAACAGAAAAAGAACGAGAGAGGGAATGAGAACAGAGCGATACTGGAAGTGAGAACGAGAACTAGAACTATGGTAAAGTACTGTAAGAACCAAGGAAAAAGAACATAAAAACTATAAAAACATATATTGATCTTCGATCCTTTCAACGTAAACATCTCTCTCAAGCGGCTTTAATAAAGGTATTTTGGATTCGCTGCTCATTCCATTCAATGAGAACGAAATTAGAATGGAAACAATTTTTTTTATCGTTCAATCAGTATTGCATTTCATTATTAACCTATCCTAATCTAGCCTAATCTAACCAAATATTTGAAAAAAATATTGTAATAAAACAAAAAAATGTAATTATATGTATTTAAATACTATCGGAGTTATTCATTTAAAACATATAAAAGTTTGAGGATTTAAAGTAGCAAGCCAGCAACTCAATTTCAAGTAAGTTCGCTAAGTATCATATTTTCCCCAGTTTTTCCCTTCTTTTTCTTCATTTTTTTTTCAGATAACTCGTTTGTAACTGAATCAATTATTGTTGATTTCTTCATCTATTTTTAATATGATTGAATTTTTTTACAGACAAAATGATTTTTTTTCAATACCTATGTATAATTACAATATGAAGAAAAAAAAAAGTTAAACCATCAAGTATACCAAGTTTCATTCGAAAAACTATACATAAAGAAAAAAACAATGCGAGACGACCATAGTCGGTGTTTCAAGCAGTGTACTTGAAACATGATGAATTCTCGACAGTAAGATTGTCTGATTATTTAATTCTAATTAGTGTAACGTTTTTCATTTACATCATCTTGATAATCAGAATGGTACACATAAAGCCCGGAAGAAGGTGTTATTATAAGTGACTTAAGACAAAATAAAATAACAAACAAATGGTCATATCAATGTTAATAATCTTCTAGGTTCTTATTATGTTTCTCAAAATGTGTGCGAATTTTTCGCTACTATTCATTTTCATTGGTAAAAATATGCAATAGGCATTGAGTGTAGGTGAACTGCGGAAAAACGATATGTTAATTTTTTTATCTTAGATGAATCGATTCGATTTGCTGGCGCAAAAAAGAAAAGGGAAGCATTAAGAAGGGGTAAGTTGTACGGTAGTTACACATTGGACTTAATGCATTCATGAAATAACCCTGATGGGGTGTAATTATCTTGCACTTGTACTTGACCTAGATATATCATTGGAGTTTTGAATATGAACTTCTACCTTCTGTTAATTGTTGAAGCTTGATTGTAAGAATGAAATGAAATTTGAATTTTATGTACTAAATATATGGCTGCTCATTCTTAGGAATTACTTTTTAATGATGGAATTTTCTTTCAGAATTTTGAAAATAATTACTTTTAGTCTCATAGAATCATTCTCATTAGTCATTAAAAATAAAATATAAGCGTACAAAATGCGTTCGTTGTTTTCCTAGATGACAAATTAATCATTTTAAAATTCTTACGCTCGTTACATACTATGTACCGGTAAGATCTAATGTTATTGTGGGCATAGGAAAAATCCTAAGATTTATTTCTCACGTGAATCATCACAATTCAATCAATGGCGTGAAAAATTGAAGCAATTAATTTATATTATGAGTAAAATTTTGCCTTTACAGGGTATTATTTGGATTATGTAAGGAACGAGTACGGATATAACATTAACATTGAAAGTCTCAGCGACGCGTGATATTTTGTATAGAGTGGTGTTAAATATATTAGGCTAAGCGCCATTAATAAAATGAAAAGTGAAAACTTGAAAAAAAATACTTAAACATCCTTCCATAATTACGTTAAGGAAAGCAAATACATTCATTAAGCAACAGAAATATTAAGATAATATTAAAAATTGTGAATCATTATTTCGAAAATAAAAAGTGAAGAATTTCCGAAGGTACTAATTTTAAAATTATTTCAGATAGACGATGTTAAAAAAAAAAAAAAAAAAAACTACACGATAAAGAAATGCAAAACATCAAAGGGTACTCACTTGCATCTTCAAACTACCCATATCGATTGTGAATAAATCTCAACACCGCACCAAAACACACGTGAACTTTTTTTGTAATGACAAATAATTTGTCTGCGGCAAGTTCTATATATGCTTAGAGTGAGTAAATGACGGTTATATCCTTCCATTCTTCATACGAAGTCGGCGACCTTAAAAAAAAGATGTACCTCCTACACTTATCACGCAAGCTGGACGAAAAATACACATTCGCACACTAGCACACCATGTAGGCATTTAAGACCAACTATTTGCTCAATTTTCCGTAGGTACGTAATGTGCGTAAACGTCATCCGAAATGTCCAAGGTATTTGACAGCGCAGCTTATGGACGGATCGGTGGCGTTTACGCGAATGGAAGAGAGACAAATTATATTATGTTAAATAACCGGATTTATTACCGCTGCCGTTGTGACATAATATGAAAATATTGAAATTATTTAGACTAAGGTTAAGAACATTGCTTTTTACGAGCGCCTGAGGATTGAATGCGCACAGGAAGTTCACTTATTGTAGCACTAATTGCAGAATGTACCTTATGGTTTTCACGTTTGCGTAGATGGAGATTTTCAGGGTTGTTGGAGTAAAGCGTTTTTGATGTTTTATCTTTACTTTTTTTTTTACCTATTTTTGAATATTTGACAATGAATAAATTTGTTCGTTTGTATATTTTTAAATGAATATTCAAGTCAACCAAAGTGGTTGACAAATGATAATAATTCTTCATTATGGTGAGGATTATTGTCAATAATTATTTTTATTAATGATATTACCTGTATCGAAGGGAAAACATTATTTATTTGAAGGATATTGATTTTGTTTAAATAGGCTAGCACTAGTTTTCCTTCAAACCTATCCATAAAGGATTTAAAATATAGGTATATGGATTATCTAATCAAATAGGTACCTATACTGAAAGCTACAGAGGACAACCGCAGCCATTCGATCATTTTGCACAAGGAATGGGAAAGTTCCAAGTATTGCTTGCATAGTATTTATCTTGATAACGTTTTAATGATGTTAAAAAAAATTTCCCCCTCTTGTCCATGTCATTGCTTGGTTTTAATTATTTTCAGAACGAGTCAAATATAAAAAAAGGTGTAAGCAGCCATGCAGCATTATTAAAGCTGAGTTTACTTGCAGATGATACTGTTAACCTTAGTCCTAAATTAAACCTACATCCAGGATCGAGTAGACAGAGATGAATGTTTTTATTTACTCTTAAACAAGCTAAGAATTTGAATTCATTATAAGTGTAATAGTATCTCCCAGTATCGGTTTTAGGATCGCTGCTGGGGGGGAGGGGGCGGTTCAGTTTCATAAAGTCAAGTGGAAAAGATAATAAATTGTTTAAATTACCAAAAAGTTTGTTTAAACACCTAAAAAAAAGAAAGAAAAGAAACTCTTGTGGGGGGGGGGGAAGTAGATACTAAGAACCCCTCCCTTAAAACCTGTTATGGTATCTCCCGCTGCGCCATATTCCGGAAACCATATTCGGTTCCTCAACTAACGCAACATCCAAAGTTTAACTTTTGTAGATGCGTTTGTTGAGGAGATAATAGGGGATTCAAGTAATTTCCTGATTTAATTTTCCATTCAAAAACACTCTTTTGTGCTAAACTTTCCCCGAATTGACCTTGGTAGCTGAAACTGAAGTACAGAACAAGGTACAACAATTCAAAAGATTAAACACTTCTAATAACTGAAAAAAGTTTGAAAAAGGAAATACGACCAAATAAACAAACCGAAGAAATTTTTTCATTTTTCAAAAATTATTTTTTCAATTTATTACAAATTAATAAAATTTTGAATTTTTCACATTTTTAGAAATTAGATTTTTTGTCAATTCTTGGATTCATCAATAAGTTGTTTAAATTGCATTTTAGCGAACGCTTGTATTAATGTGAAAAAAAAAATTAATAAAATCTCAAAAAATTTATTTTTTCAAATTCATAAAATTTAAAAAATTTTATCTTCATTTACTTTATGGATTTTTGGAATTCTAAAATTTTTTTTAAAGTTGAAATAAATATCTTTAAAAATGCGTTATTAGAGATTGTTAAGATTGCTTGAAGTTGTACAACTATTCAATTTTTTTTTTTTAATTTTCAGACTACGTTGCCTGACTGTTACTCCCCCCCCCCCCCCCATATGTTGGTACTTTGACTGTAAAAATATTAATTGAGCTATCTCCATAAGCTGCTGTACAAACCAAAAGATCCAACATTATAATTGATGAATAACTAGATGTATTATTTGGAAATTTATGCGCATGCGCGAGTAGCCAACCAGTTGTATTTTACAACCGTGACGTCATTCGTAGCCCCTTGTAAACCTTAGTGTAGAGTATTGCTCAAAGCATACCGAGGTTTCAGGTGGATTTGTTGTGGAGGTATGAAATGTTTAGGAAATTTCTTGACTTTAAAACTTCATTAAAAAGCTTTTCTTTCCACCAACTCCCTTCAAGTTCACTTACGAAGCTAGAATTTAAATATGTTGTTGTCCTTATTTTATTTATCACGTAACGTTGGATCAAAAATACTGATTTTTTGGAGTCCTTCCAGCTTTCCTCAATATTTGAGACAACTTTCATTTTATGTTGAATCAAAAATCTAAAAAAACCACCTCTATTTATTCAGGTGAACCACCATTCACCAAGTTTTGGATAGTTTTTATGCAAACCACTGACGCTATAATTGAAGGAGAAAATCAACTATATAAATGGTTTGAAATTTCCTTCGCAAATCGGGTAAGCTTTAAATAGCTATCATTTTTATCAAAAACTCGGCTAAAAACCGCTCTACATAACTAAATAGTGTAAGGCCGGTACTAAATATCAAACTGATTTAAATACTCGCATTTGAAAGGTATAACCACAACTGTGTATACATGGATGAGTTTAACTAACTGGAAGATATATTAATGCTACATCGCCAAAACGGGCTTTGCATAAAATTAAACAACTCTCAAACCAGATGGCAAATAAACCAAAGTATTTTTGTTTTACTCAGCATCAAATTCATTGATATAGCGAATTCGTAATAAGTTTAAGTGTTTACTATCATGAATTCATTTCTCTTATATTTTTACATTTCATGTGTTCATTTATCATTTATGTATAAATGCTAGAAACACGTTACAAAATTTTAGCCGAGATCGATGACCAAGTTTCCAATGAATCATTCACAAGAATGCATGAAAATAGGGAATAAAATTTCACATAGTAGGCCTAAATACCTTATGGCATAGACCCATGTCGTCGTTAAAACCAATAAACCGTATTATGCCGCATGTTCTCTAACATATTCATGCATAGACACATTACGAATGTTACATAATGCTGCTACGAACTCGTTCAGAATAAGTATAGGTACTGTAATATCCCGCGTAAAAGCAATTAAAAATGACGGTTTTTAACGAGATGGGTAGGTGGCATTTTTGACGAAGCTGAGGTAAAATAAATCATTAAATAAATACGTTTACTTGAATGTTTGAAAAACTATCATATTATGAATGCGCAAGATTAAGCGTAAAACTAAAATAGACTTACTAGTTAGAAGGTCAACGCTGAAAACTCATATTGGCTTATTTGAAATCGCGTAAATAATATGGTTTTGGTTTTAGTTAATTATCGATTTTTTATTTTATATTTTCTGTAAAATGGTTTTCTTGTTTTTAATGACTTCTCTGTTTTAAGATCTACAGTTAACTAGCACGAGTAATCTGAGATTTTGAAAAATGACCAGGCATTTATGCGGTGCTTTGTTCAAATAAAAGAGCTGTAATGATCACTCCAAGTTGAAAAACTAACTGTCAAATTAACTGATATGAAGAGTTAACCTCAAGAGAGTAGGGGTTGCCTGAAAAAGTAATTTTTAACCTGTAACTCGCCAATAAAATCTTGGATGGCGCGATTAATTGAGTAAACATTATTTCCAAGATACATTCATGGCGATATAATATGCTGAATACTTGAGTTTATTATTTCTCACGTACGGTGATTTAATCAACATTTTTCGTTGGGCACATGGATAACTTCAGGAAAATAGTTTTGTTTTGTTTTCAAAGCAAAAAGAGTCAACATTTCAAAAAAAAAATCATTATATAAATATTACGTAGGTTTTCAATTAAAAATGATAGTTATTACAGGCTATGTGATTTGAAAAGAAGGATGGGGAGAGGAGAAGGTCTACAGCAAATGTTCTATTTTTTGGTATACAGGATGTTGCAGGAGTGGATGATTTAAATAAAAGAGGTGATAGACTACACGTAGTACATCAATGTCGTGACGGTTTGTCTGCCTTAAGTGGCATAGGAGCACAAATATAAAAATTTTTTTAATTATTTTTTCATTTTAATAGTGAACAGCTTTGAAAATTTATATCTCGTCATCAAGTGCAGGTGAAGTTTGTACTGAAATGTAGAAAATATAGTGTTGTTATACTGATAAAAAAATTCAAAGGTTGAAAGAGGTAATGCGGGTAAATATGAGGATAATTAGTGTCAAAAAACATCATTTAGACACAGTGTATACCATAAAATACGTTCTAAGAAGTTTTTGCGCTGTACCAAAAATCACAAGAAAAAAAATTACATTTTTCGCTATTTGTAAATAACTTTTGAAACTGTCTAATCAACTATCAAGGCCTACTAGAAAAACTTTCTTGCTGATAAGAAACGTGTTCGCTCCTCTGCAATGATTGGTAGAGTGCTTCGACCATGTGGGGCCCGTAGTTAGATTTGATATCGAGATAAGAAATCTGAAAGAAACTTTTTGTATTGTTATTTCTTTTTGCAAGATATAATTTGGAATGTCATGACACCTACCTACTACTAAGCCCATCACGTTTTGTAAGGAATATCCTTCTTATAATCAAGGCGGCCTTCATTAAACAATTTCGGAAGTTATTTACAAAAACCAAAAACGATCTTTTTTTAATTAGTTTTTGGTACTAATATCTTCATGCCTTCTCAACTATCCTTTACAAACTTATTATTTTATCAGTACATTTCACACTATATTTTCTATGTTTTAGTACAAACAGCACTTTTATATCTACCTTTGATGACAAGATAAAAACAAAAAAAAAACAAAAATATTTCATGATATGAAATATATAAGTATCAAGCTACTACATACATATGGTACATCGAAACTCAAGACCAATTCTATTCAAAGAAGTTGACTGTTTTTCCACCGTGATTATTCGAAGATACATATTTAAAGAAATAAAATATAGTTAAAATGAGATAATTCATTTCCACTATTGGAGAGCCATCATAATGAATTTTACCATATCCCGCTTGACAAAATACTAGTTATTTACTAGCATCTTACTCGAATACTAGCAAAAAGCTAGCATCTTACTCGCGTTTTTACTCTAGCTTCTATTTACTAGCGTAATGTTAGTCATTTGCTAGTATCAAATTACTAGGAGATTTGATACTCGCGTAGTGCTAGTTATTTTCTAGTATCAAATTACTAGGAGATTTGATACTAGCGTGTACTAGTTATTTTCTAGCATCAAATTACTAGGAGATTTGATACTAGCGTGATGCTAGTTATTTTCTAGCATCAAATTACTAGCAGATTTATGATACTAGCGTGATGCTAGTTATTTTCTAGCATCAAATTACTAGCAGATTTGATACTAGCGTGATGCTAGTTATTTTCTAGCATCAAATTACTAGTAGATTTGATACTAGCGTGATGCTAGTTATTTTCTAGTATCAAATTACTCGTAGATTTGATACTCGCGTGATACTAGTTATTTTCTAGTATCAAATTACTAGCAGATTTGATACTCGCGTATTGCCAGTTATTTTCCAGCATCAAATTACTCGCAAATTTATTAAGTTTCCTGATGTTATGCCTGTAAATAAGGATAGTCGAATATATATATATATATATCCTTATGTAAATCATAGCTAAACCGAGATCCGGCTGAAAACTTGCATACACGATATACTGCACCTCGCAAACAACGTGCGCTATGTATAACGTTGTGAGATCCGGCAAACGAATCTCATGATCTCGCAATTACTACGTATGTATGGAAATGATCTCGGTTTATTTGGTTTTATACATATATATATAGACTAGGGTGCGTCAAATTTATATGCAAAAAATTTGAAGTTTGAAATTTTGATGTCTTACCCCCTAGAAGTGTTCCTTTTACTTAGAAAACACCACAGAAAAAATTTCAGGTAAAAAAAAAGGTATTTAGAGGTGGCGCTTCAGGGTTGAATATTGACAACATTACCTCCCATGGGTATATGCATAATTCGCATATAAACATGTTATCTTGGGATGTCGCCATTCTGCCACCATCTACTAGGTATATTAGGTGTGCTGTATATAACTTAAGAAAAGTCCTGTTAAGGTTGTAGCGCACTAGCTAATAAAATTCTATGAATTGAAAACTATAAGAGAGCCTATCAATAACCATTTGCTGCTTGAATGTAGCATAATGAAATGCCAAACCTTATTTTTGTTTATATGGCGATTTTTTCATATTTCTTTGTCCATGAAAATGAAAAAGATATCACTGAGGTCGAGGAAGTAAATTTCAGTGGCGTAGAATCATTTTTTTAGGAGGGTAACATTCAAGATGATCTTTTTTTCAGACCATTTACAAAATCTTTACAAATTGTTTCAATTTTGTCGGATTTGTTTTTAAATTTGAATTAATGAACACTGACTGAATTCAGTTTTTTTTTTTTAATTATTCACTAGAATTGGGGAAGGGGAAATATTGATATAAATTACCCCTCTAAATTGTTTTTGAAAGGTAATTGTTACCTAATTACCAGAGGTTTCTACACCATTGGTAAGTTTCAAGTTCCCACAAATTTGACAATAACGAATTGAACATCTTTTTAAAACGTGGACTACTATAATATGCTTTTTTTCCTGCCATCATAATATCACTAAGCAATCAAAGCGAAATATTTGTTTAGTAGGTCCTACAACTTTGGAAAAAATTGAAAGAATAAAATTACAAACAAATCCGCAAGTACTAAGTCCTTTTACTACACTTCAAACTTATAATGAGAAACACCTGATATCAAAAAGCGCTAGAATTATTTGCGATGAAATTTCTATTGTTTTAGAAAAAAGCATGTATGCCGATTCAAAAAGATTATAACATTATAAAGAAGAGCATAGCACAAGCTAACCCCATATAAGAAAGTTTAGACTTTAGAGCAGTGGAATTCAACTTCTTGAGTAAATTTTATGGGTTTTGGTACTACCGTGTCAAATACAAGCAATAGGGAAATCTAACCTACTAGAAGTGAAATTAGATAAAGAACTAGGGTATTTGACTTCTAGACATCACATCATCGAAAATGTATAGATGAAAACTGTTTCAATTTGCTTCCGAGTATATTACGAAAACAAAAGATGTTTTCAAGAACAATATGCTTCCTATTTCTGACCGCTAGGCATAGATTTATGTTGAAAAGTTATTTATCAATAATATTTAAAACCCTCACAAAGCAACACATATCACTCACAACATTATGTCAAAAAGGACACATTCTGTTCAAAAAAAAAAAATCACAATATAATGTCAAAAACGACATATAACGATTTGAAAATACTCATATAATATGTCGTTTTCGACATCATGTTGCGAAAAAAAAATCAAATTTTTACATTTAATATCTTGTGTATTTATCGGATTGAAATCAAAAGCAAAAATCTCCCAAGCATTTTTATAAAAACGAATACGCACACATCGCAAACATAAATACTGCCTTAGAACGCATATTCATCACAAGGTGCTCGTGGCCGCGTGGTATAGGTTAGGTAGGTTAGTTCTAGTCATAGGGTCGTAGGTTCGAATCCCACCGTAGGCATAGGGAATTTTCGTGTTGGAATGTGCAGTAAATAAGTGGGGATGGGGAGTGACAAGCCGAAAAGTGCAACCATATCTCGGAAAAAAGCATCCTTCTGTTTTTTTAAATTAATTAAAAGTAAAAAAAAATTAATTTTAATAGTAAAAGAATTCTTAATTTATACTAGCTTTATACTAGTAAACCTACGCTAGCGCAGAACTAGTATAAATTTGAAACAGTTGAGGTTAGATTTTTACTAGCATTTTGTAGCTAGTTATCTGCTAGTATTTTGAAGCTAGTATATGACTAGTCTCATAATACTAGTAGATAACTAGTTACAAAATGCTAGTAAAAATCTAACCTCAAGTGTTTCAAATTTATACTAGTTCTGCGCTAGCATCATTTACTAGCTTCTTGTCAAGCGGGATTTTGTACATTTACCCGAGAAATGTTTTAATCACGATACTTATTTGTTCATTATAAAATATACCTATACTGTTCGCACACATTACTGAGACTATCACGCCAATGCACCAACAACTAGCACAAAAGCTTGTAATCGTTTGACATTCGTCATTAACGCACACCTTCACCAACGGTCGGAGAAACCTTTGATGACATAGCTCTGATGTATATTTCATACAATTCATTCCAATGAACTTCACAGTTGAGATACAAATGTATTGACACTATATTTTAGATACATAAACATATTAATCACCAGAATTTAACAGATACGGTTTACAACAGCGTAAATGTGGGAATATTCACATGGAGTCGAAAATAAGCATAAATTATACGTACATTGTTTGAAAACGATTTTTTGGATCAGTCAACAAAGAAGAGAAAGTGTCTCCTGTTAGGCTTTGTGATTCCGTTTTAATTTTTAAAATGTATCCAAGTATCTACATATTTGTTGAAAATTATGGTGGTGGCTACCTACATAGTACCTGGTACATAATTTTCGTCAAGTTTCATGAGATAGCGAACAGTATTAGTCAGCTTTGGAAAAATAAGATAAAACCTAATTTTTCGGTTCTAGCAAATTGGCATAATCGGTGCGATGACAAATATTTATTCAAGACTTACTTATTGCCTCTTCCCATCGAAGCTTATTGCTCATTCATGATGCATGATTGTACAATATATGTTGATGATAAATATATGTAAAGGAAAGCAATGAAGTTGTAATGTACATTTTTACAGATAGCATGCTTATTGATAATGGTACTGCAGCTAGATTCTCCGAACGAAGCCTTTGCTCTACGTGATCATAGATATATCTACTTAGGTTCTGTAATTACATTATTACATCAAACCGCAATCATCCTAATGTAATACGGTCTAGTGATTTATTTAAAGAGATCGTTATTTGGGCGACTTAATAATGGTAACATTATTATGGTCAATGTCGTGCACCTTAAAAACATTATATCTACGAGCGAACCGCCTTGTAGAACAACAGTCGGTGAACAGACCCAATCAAAGGTTCAAAGCAACTGGACAATGATTTATGATCGCTGACATCGATTTAACGATACAATAAAGATATGAGAATTATACAAATCGACCTTACGTTGTATCTAATGCAGTATTATGCAATTAATCATTTGTTAAATTTGTTTTTATTACACCTTTGAAAATTCTATGCCTGTTCTAACTTCATAGGTACAGTGAGTTTACATTGTATACCTTATCAGTTTGAGGACACCTTCGGTAGATGTCACCGTCACTAGTAAATTTCTGTTAAGGCGATGGCATCCGCAAATACACGAGCGATTATAAAATACTTATATTCGTAATTTATTTCCAATAGAACCGAATTATTCACGCGTTACGTATATTTTGATAACTTATGTCGTCTGCAAGTCCTTGAAATGTCCTCGCTCCAGAACATAACGGGGAGATGAACATTAGCGAGTATACACGAAATTACATCACCCTTAACCCTAATAATTATTGCTATAAACCGAATATAATGGTGCAATTTATTGCATTTTTTGCTAAAAAAATAATAAATTTCATTCGCGGTGGTTACGATGATCGAATCGACAACGCACGAATTCATGCATAGGTTTATTATAACCTGTGGTTAAATCGATATAAAACTACTGATTATTTCTCAAATAAAAATAAACTGTTGCTGATCAGATTATAATCGCTATATGTGAAGCAGATGATTTTACTCGTGCTTTTGCTTCCGTATATCGATGAAATCATAGCGTTGAACCCACCTGAAATGTTCAAGGTTACGAATAATATTCTTTATATTCCAAGAAAAAAATAATGTACATATCCGGCACTTTGATATCGTTCCGGTTTATGCAGATTTCATTTTTCTAGGCTAATAAATAGGTGTCATGTTAGCATATTGTTTAATACGTTTACTTTAAAATAAAGAATTACCTACGTTGTTTTCCTGACAGGAAAACTGTCACAAACAGATTTAGGCTATACCTCTATATAAAGTAAGAATATACCGACGTATGATTTTTCAATAGGCTTTGATTTTTATTATTTTGAGCGACATAATGAAAGAATGGTCTCAATGAAACACCTCCACTCTACCTATACAAAGATTCAAACATGTAATCTTTATTAGAATTAGAACACGACGCAACATAATAATCTCGATAACACGAGTCGAATTTGCCAACACAAAAGCAATCTCTACAATGATGCTTGATTAATTTTAAAATTTTGATGAAAATCATATTGCATCCTTTCACCATTAGAGGAACCGCGTACACCCAGGGTATGACCTACAATTTACGCCTACAACATGAAGCTTACGGGCTGCGGGACTCGTATATGTTTATATTGTTAAATTGATAATTTTTTCCTTCACCATATCAAACCACAATCATTAATACGTGTATTAAATAAATTACTATGAACAGTTTTACTGAATTGTGGGTTGTTTATATACATATTCACCCCCAAGGTAAAATATGAATTTTATTTATAAACGGTTAATTTGATGTTTGAGAGGACTCAACGCGTATAAATCATATAACCGACGCTTTGGTTTTTTTGATTTGCGATTATTCACCTTGATTAAAATTTAAATATCACGAAATTGTTTACGCAAAACAACGAAGGTGATCGATTGTTCGCCTCGGTGTTTTGCGGTTACGTAAGTACAATTAAAAGATACAAATGTTAGATAAGCCAGCGTATGTACGTTATGAATCAATGACCAATGAACTTTATGAATGATCTATATTTGTAAGGTGTTTGGCCAGGTTGCATGACTCATGCGTAAATTAGAAATGCGTATGTTGCAGATTTCATAATTTTGATATCTTTGCATAAATACATCAGACGTAAGATAATAAAAGTCAAATTTTTAATTAATATTTGAATGTATAGACGTAAATGGTACATTTTTCATTCATGGCGTATTATGATTGTGAATGATTTCAGAAAGAGATTTAAAGTTGTGTTGTGTTTTTCAACATAATTTCCGCACCTATCTGAATCATTTAATTAAGTGTATAGACTTTTTAGTTGTGTACCTGTTACTTGCTTACATGAATTATTATCTGATTCTGACTTATGTAATATTTTATTTTTTCCGATTTTTTACCAATAAATCAATTTTTTCTTACCATTTTAACACCGATATAATAATTTTCTCGTAGTCTTCACCAAAACGATTACAATAAATCTTCAATTTTTTCCAGAGTTCTAAACAATTGACATTTCTTAGCTATAAAAGTAGTTCAACAGAATATGCTTTATGTTACATTTAAATAGTTGTTATCCATATCATAGAAGTTTGAAGAGTTGAAAAAATTCCAGAGAAAAGTTATTTTTCATTTTATTATGAAAATATTTTTGGAAATTTAAATTTTGATAGCCATGCATGATAGGAGGATGTTATTTTTGTCTTTAGTAACAACATAATAATAAATACAATAGTTACAGTAGTAATAATGGAAAGATGGTGGCCGTGAGGGAATGTGAAGAGAAGTGCGAAAAACGCTATAAAAAACTGCAATGAGGTCATCATTTCGAGCAGTATTGTTAATTTTTTCGTAATAATGAAATTTTAATTTTTCATTTATACGTGTACATAAGTATATTCACCACATTTAGGCACAAAATACACTTTCTTATCTTGCATGAATCTCAACGAGTTAAAAATTGTTGTAATAAATTTAGAAAAATAAAACTCAAGTGTATCTTGGTGACATCAGTTTATGCTTAAGTCGTATGGTGGGAGGTTTCATTATGATGTTTAAAATAAATTTGAAATGTGAGCAATGGCGTAACCAAAAATTTTACACTGACGGGGACAAGAATGAGGCAGAAGAATACCTTACTTTTTAGTTTTTTGTACGGGTGAGGGGCTGGTGTTTATCAGGTTACGCCGAATTTCGGTTTTTGTGAACAAAATAGCTGAATAATTTCAAAGAATGTCACATGAATTACAGTTTCCTGACCCAATTTTTAGCTCCCATCCCCCCAAGAAATGAAGCCAATGTTTTGAAAAATTTTAAATGAAAAAAATGAATTTTCTACCAAAAAAAAATTTAGATCCAAAGTCATAAAATGTTCCTCAAAGAGTGAAAAAAAATTTGGCCGTCAATTTAAAAAAAAATTTATGAACTGACTTACCAATTATAGTTATTTTTAAGAATTAATGGTAAATAAGAAATTTATTATAGGTCGTGCGCACAGTATAGAGTCAATTTAAGTTGTTTCGAACTCGAGAGACAAAATATGCTTAATTTTTGTTCCACAGGGATTCCTAAAAATCTGAGCTTTTTGATGCTAAAACATCTTCACAAAGTTATTTTCAAACAATAATATGATATGTTGGGAAGCTTTATGAGATAAAATTCGAGCATATTTTCTCTTCTAAGTCCGAAACAACCTAAATTAAGCCAGTACTGTACACACGAAAAATAAATTGAGTTGGAGCGCTGAGATTTGTATGACGTCTTTTTGAGGTTATTTTTTAAAACATCTATATTGGAAAAACAAATAAAATATTAATTATGAATTACATGTTTTTACTCCGATAATCTTATTTTTGAAGACAAAACACATTTTTTTTTTTTTGTGTTTAAGGCGTTTTTAGCTGCCAGGGCTATTACGCCAAACTAGAGAACTTAGATTTCGGGGAACAAGAGAGTTCTTCGTAGGAAAATCAGAATTTTATCGATAATATCTGGGTCGTCTGGGATGTTGGGGCTAGATATATAAGATGATCGGCATTCCTGGAAGGCTACGCATTGGTATAATAGGTGGTTTATTCGAATGGTGTCGTTGAGGCAAAATTGGCATGTTGGGGTTTCCCGGATACCCTGAAATAGGTGCTTGTGGGTTACGAGGGTGTGACCGATTCTAACTCTCGTAATTACCACTTCCTCTCGTCGATTTAATTGGTCTAAGTTTCTCCACGGGAGGATGGATTTTTTGTGGAGGTGAAGTTTGATACCGGGATTTTCTGACCAAATTTTTTGCCAGTTTGCGAAGGAAATGGCTCTGAAATACTTTTTTAAGTCAGAAGGTGTCACTGATGGTAAAGGGGTCGGAATATTTGCTGACTTTGCCAATTGGTCTATGATTTCATTTCCAGAAATACCGATATGGCTCGGAATGTAAAGAAAAAGTATCTCGTAATTTTTTGTATGTAGGCTATGGTTAATCTGAAGGATTTGTGAAACAATAGGGTGTTAAGCAACTATTGTGACCCTTCTTTTTTAATTTTTGAAAAACGCCGAAATTCGGTCCTAGTGTTTATCCCTATTTGTTTTTTTCCTTTCAGTTTCATCAATAAATTTATATGCATTTCGAAGTAAGTAGATACCTTCAGTTTTGTGTTATTGGTCCAAGCCGTACAATGCTCTACTAAATCTTAAAATTCGTGGCACTTTGAGCAATATGTCTCCCCCGGGGACGTACCGAAAGGGGGGAGGGGGGAGCTTCCCCCCCTTGGCTTTTGGAAAGTTGGTAAATTTAGAGTTTTAGCGTAAAAAGTTGGTAAATTTGGAGTTTTAGCGTAAAGTTGGTAAATTTTACCACTTGTGCAGTATTTATTCTTTTTTTTTTTTGAAGACCAACAAGACTGTGCATCATATTGTTTCGTGGAGCACAAAAAAAAAAAAAAAAAAAAAAAGGTCAACAGTTGGTAAAATTTCATGGTATTAGTTGGCAATTTTTGGTTTTCTCCCCCCCCCCTGAAGAAGGTCTTCGGTACGCCCCTGGTTTTCCCTCTATATATTTATTGAAATTATACACAAAAAATATGAAATAACAACCTATTTTTCTATCATTACTCCACTTATCCCCTCCACTACCATCTATTTTCTGTCAAACATATTGCATCGTATGCTTTACATTTTTTCGCAAACAGCATATTTATTCATATCTTTGATGACGAAATAAAAATTTTGGAAGTTATTCACTACCAAGTAGGAAACTTTTTTTTCGAATTTTTATATCTCTATCCCTTCAGCACGTAGGATAGGCAAACCAACATATACGAGTGTCACATGAGTAGAAATACGTGTGGTACAAAAGGGCTTGCATAGAGACACATCTAACGCAATTGATTATTTTTATATATAAATTGAGTCATGGAGAAGCCACCTATGGCCGACTTCTTTATAAATTGGATGGGTATACTTTATGCATAAGCATACATTATGTGCATTAAGAGAACGAAAATGCGTTCTCGTTGTGTTATAGCGTTATTTGACAATAATACGAGCTTTCTCACAAATCAAACCAGATATCTACTATAAGTGATGCGCACCAAATGGTATGACGTATAGACGTGACACTTTATTTAACTAATGTAAGTCAATTTTGCGATGAACATAAATGACTTCAAAATTTTCGTACTTCATATTTTAAGACCAAAATAAATGAAAACTAAAAAATTCCAAGAGGGTAGTAAAAACAATGAATTTCACCTTCAGATTCATTTAAATCTTCGAAGTATTTTATTAAAAAGATAATAACATTTGGTGACTCCATTATTCAAGCATTACTTACTCCATCAAAATTAATCACAAGATTTATAATTTTTTCAAATCTCAATTCATCTAAAAATGATGTTTATTCCAGTACATAAACATTTTCAGAAGAATATAAACCCAGAAATCTCGAACTGAATAACTCATTTCTCAAAAACATGAACAAATGAGGATTTTTCAAAATTTTGACATTTCTAAAAAAACCTGGCTAAAAGTTGTTTTTGACGTATTCAAGATAGATGATCCTGAATTTTGTGAAAATGTCGTTTTGGAAGCAAAGAACGCATCATTGCTAAGAAATAACATTATATTTGAAATGAGGGACCTGGCAACCCCAAGTTACAAATATCCATAGAACAACGCTGTGAAGTGAGGCAACATGGGATTTCTATTGCCGTTTTTCTAATAGAGATATCAATATTTCATACAAAGAAAAAAAGCCAGGGTGGACCAAATCTCGTCCAATTTCTTTTGGCATATCCAAGTATCCAAAAATCTCTTCAGAATTGCAAAGTGATAGAAAAATATTACGGGGAAAAATACTCTACGAGTATTAGTCTCAGAGTATTGCATGGCTCACATAAACAAATTTGAAGTTTATTTTGAATTCGTGCAATTCATTATAAGTTGAGTAAATGAAGGAAAAAGATGATAACAAACCACCAACACAGCAAAAAATCAAGAAGATATCTTTTTTTGCTTAACCTTAACGCTACCAAAATAAACTCTGGCTACCCCACAATCAAGGTTCCAAGTAAAAAGCCCCACAGCAATCTTCTGAGGATTCAGCATCTCAACTGGAGCCTTTATACGATTGATTTTATAATTCGATAAGAATAGAGAGAAATGAATAGGCAACTAAATGATAAAATAATTAAATTTATTTTATAAATAGCGAATAAAAAAAGAAATCACGTAACCAAAACAGCTTATTAATTCATCGGTTCAGTACAAGGAGTAATATCCGGCAAATTTCTGATACCGTTTCTATCTACCACTGTAACTTTGAAATTAGGTAAATTCAAAATCAACCTCTTGTGAATTTCTTGCACACACTTCAAGATTAAATTATATCCTTCTGCTTGAGTTAGATCTGAAAAAAGATGAAATTTCAGGAAGAAAACTAAAATATAACGAATGGGAGGTTAGAAATAGGTACCTGGCTTGTAGTAACGATCGAGAATACTAAGCGTAATAAGTCCTCCGTAACCATTTGTGGTGAAAGGAACTTGTATCATTGATGCTAAGTAATCAATTAAATACAACGAAGCTCCTTCATTTTCATCAAAACCACCAAGCATAAGATTGACGTTATACGGAGTCTAAAAATCATAGCAGTACTAATAACTATACCGTAACTTCAGAATAGTAATTCCTTCAGATATAATGAATACGAACTCTACTACGAAGATATTCGGCTAAATTTCGGCGAGTGTAATTAGCAGCGGCTTTGGGAGACAGTTCGTAACCATTTCTCATTTTATACAGTTGAATATTTTTGGCAATGTATTCAGCGAACTGAACTGTATCTCCGGCTTCACCAGTGACGGACATGATCAGTTTACTCGATATGTTATACAATTTATCTTCATCTGATTGGAAACAAGATTTAATTAGCATTTTTCAATTTCAACACGAAGTAAGATGTGATAATACTCACCGCTTTTCAGCACAAAAAGACTATTGACATGGGTCATATCGGATGCTAATAGCACGAAATCTTTACATGCGATTCCTATTAATGTCTCCATGATTTTTGATGGTTTAAAAACGAAAATGGATAATTTGACGTTCAAATTTATATAATGGTAAGTTCAAAATTTACAGTATCATTTTTGTTTTTATTTTTTTTCTTGTCATTCCGGAAATTGTTTGTTGGCTTCCAGATTCAAAATATCGTATTAGTTCGCAATGTTTCATGAATTTAATAATACTTTTGATAAATTCAATTTTTCCATTAATTTAATGATTTAATGCAATATTTTCTTTTGATTATATACATGTATACTTGAAAAAAGAGATTAAAATAAATACTCAAACGTTTTGTTTGTAGTTTAATTAAAAATTTACGTCTTTGAATATTTCATTTTAGTTTCAACCATTGTCATTTTGTTTCCTTGTCGTTACGTTATTGATAAAATTTATTTACACAATGATTTTCTCCCACTCCTGATCTAACTCTATTTGCACCAATCACAGCGACGATTTTACCGTCAATTATGTTTTGTTTAGATTACGATTTTACGAATTACGGAATTCAAAGTGTTTTGTGTAAATTGTATTGTAAAAGCTGTATTTGCGTTAGATTTAGATTAGATAGAATTTTTTCCTAATTTAAATGCGTCTTTTCTTTAAATTTAGTCGGCTCTTTTGTTACCAATAACGAGAATATAGACTAGAATTTTCGTCCCATTTTTATCACTTTTTACTTGCCAAATCATAATGGGGAAAGTTGTGTTAAAATTCTTTTTTCTCATTTTTATTGCATTTGCTGGTATAGGATATGATATCACCTCTCACGGGAGCTTAGAATGTAAGTATAAAAATTATTACTTTGTTAAAAGCGCACCATTACTCAATTTCAACGTGGTTTGTAATGTGTTACAGCATCTCGTACTGGTCGTTATTTGAAGGATGCAGGACTTCTGATACATGTTAAACCGTATTATAGCGTAGTTGAAGAACAAACAGTCGCATTGTATAAGTAGGAATGATGCCTATTTACTTGTGCAATGTTTTACCTCTTTGTGTGCTCATAAAATCTTGTTCATTTCAAGGTGGGGTAAGAAGAATTTTCCTTACGAAGAATGCGCCACATTTAAGAATAAAACTGTTGAAGTATCGAAAGAATTTATGAAACGTGCGTCACTATATACCCAACAAGGAGCTTCTAAAGTAAAAGAATATAGTAAAATTTCATATAAATGGGTGAGTATACCAACATGTTCTATATTCTTGATAAAAGATATGAATGGTTTACATAAATTTCATCATGCTCTTATTTCGTATCTTTTTAGGTTTCCGAACGTGTGACCCCATATCTTTCAGACAGTGTTATAAAATTCCTAAATAACACTTACAACGTATTCGCTAATTTAACTCAGAGAATTGGCAAATCAGCTGTCAACGCTAAAAAATGGTGTAGCGAAAACGTAAAAAGGTGAGTTTAAAAAAAGGATAATATTGATCGGATTTAATTGACGTGTGATGAATATGAAATGAAACACTGTAAATTTTACCAACTGTAACTTAACATTGTTAAATATTTCGTATTGACAAATATAAATAGTGAATACACCTCAATTCATGTCAGCTGAGGTGTGCAAACAGTTTCATTATTTATTTCATCGACTACGAAAATTGAGGTGACTTGATTTTCTTTGTGTAATACCTGAAATTGTAATAAATTATTAAATTTTTTTTACAGCGAAAATATAACGTGGGAAAACTTCGAAAAAGCGTATTTCAGTTTTGCACAACAAGTTAAAATTTATTATTCCAATGTTCACAGTTGGGTCAGCAGAAAGGTAACGTGTTTAATCAAATCTTAAATTTATTCGATTGTACGATAGGTTAATTTATTCGTATGTTTGGAAACATGTGTCATAAACTCGAACTTTAATGCTCATTGTCATAGCTTTCTATTTTTAGTGCGGAATTCTGAAATAATATCCGAATATAATGTTTACATGCAGTTTTTACCATTGCTTCTAAGTCGTAATAAGTATTGTAGCATTCCAAACGTAAATATGAACTCTTACGATTAGTATTATAGATTGCCATTCCATCGTGTATAGCTTGGCCAAAATATTGTGGTTTGATTAGTTGTACTTATTTTATTCTTATTTTATAAATGAAAGTTTTAAAAAATAATAATTAGGAATTAAGTATTGAAGTTGAAATTTTTAATCTGATTTTAAATACAATCCAAGTACTCATGTAATGGTGATACCTCGGTTATATTGTTGAAAAAATTTTACAAATTAGATTTTAAGGTATTTTTTTGTATACATCATGTGTAGCTTAATATTATTCCATACTCTTTTTTCTCGGTTTTCTCATTTAATTTGTGTTCGCTTTTGTATCGTTATAGGCTTTGTAATTTTTTAAATTTTGTTTTTTCATTGTCTGTATTTATTTTTGTATATTTTACGTTGTGATCAATGTTCTCTTGTATTTAAATGATACATAGTGTGCTCGTGATTATTTATTGTATGAGTAAATTTGTGAGAAAGTTCGAACTTTCCTTGGTAAATACCGGTACTTGTATTCCATTTGAGTTTTAAAATATAAGTATGTAGTTGTTATGTGAGCAATAAATGTGAATGTGGAATTTTATTGCAGTGATTTATTTATAATGCGAAGCAGTGGCTTGGCTAGTAATTCTTCTTGGAGGGGGTTTTATAGACGAAAGTCTTCGAGATGAATCTGAGTACCGCCCCCTCCTCCTACATACATACTATTTTTCACAATTACGAACGTATACTTGGTGGTAATAAATTTTTTAATTTGTGAAAACCCAAGTACGTACCAACTACAATTTAATCGTTACAAAAATTTGCTCTCATTGAAATCTACTGCCCAAAAAAAGGTCTAATTTACCCCAGAAGTGAAAACTAATTTTATAAGAGTCTAAAAATGTGTAATTATTTGTAATTGAATGCCGTTAGTTTTTTTAGCACTTTCTAGTACGTTGATATGAAAAAACCAAGAATCGAAAACTTTTTGAGATTTGAAGAAGAAACGAGTTTTTGATGAATTCTATCTTTTGAGTGTATCAAATATAATATTCTCACTATGAAAAAGTAACAAAAAAATTATCTGCTAATTTTATTAAAATTCAGAATATCTTCATCAATTTATGGGAAAATAAAAATTGCTTAGTTTTCAAGGGTTTTATTAAGTATCAGCATTTTGAGTATTGATGAGTGACTATTGCAGAGAAAGATGAGTCATTGATTTTTTTAAATTATCGACAATATGAAAAAAATGAAATTAGGATGTTCTTCCCACTGATAGAATTTTTGAAAAAATTGACAACCATTCTTTTTTACATTCAAGGCTCTAAATATGACACCAAAAACAAATGAATTTTAAATTTTGAAAATTTGAAAAAATAACATTCTTTAGATCGGAAATTCAACACGAGTTGATTTTATTTCATCAGGGTGAAATTTTCTGGAAGTTGATTTGAAGTGCAGAACAACTTGGTTTTATTTCGTATCATTGAAAAGAAGAGAAGTATAATTTTCCAATTAGCATTCTAAGTTTTCTTATTTATCATAAATTTACACTTAAGGATTGGTTTGGGTTGATTGAATAAATCATCAGAAAAACCCCAAAAATTTAGGAACTTGGAGTGGTACAGATCCGAACCCAGTCAGTTACGCCGCTGGTTATATTCGACATCTCATGAACTGCTGAATAAAAAATCAATTCGCGAACAAGTAATTAACAATTGTCAATGTATTATTAAGGTGAATAACAATCATTTGGATTTAGAAAAAAATAAATCTTCGGTATTTTTAAAAATTTGGTCAGCTAATTCATCTGGATCTTCTTCACGAACAGCAGCTAATACTTCTAAAACTTGTCTGAAAAGTACGAAAAATGTTTTGAGGTGATTTTATGATAAATTTAAATTGTAATTTACAAATCGTAGGTACTGACATTATGTTACATGGTTCATTTCGTCCTTTCACCAATTTATCTTTTTCCCACTTTTCCTTTTTAATTGCCGGTAATTTGGTTTTAATGTATTTGTATCCTGCATGAGAGGGTTTAATTTCACACCATGGGCTATCAGTTTCAATCAATAAACGATCTTTTGGTATATGTCGAACATTAGATAAGTTGTCTTCTGTCTTCAGGGAACTGAGACATGAATGAATTTGTTTTCATATGCTATGAAATGATCTAGGTTTGTTTCTTTTATGAAGTGGGACAATACTCACCAACCATTAATACCGATATAAAGACCTACATCGATTATACGATGAATAGCATCTGTATTACCATCAAACGAGTGTACAACTCCTTGAATATTGCCCTTTCGTTGCTCTAAATAAGGCAAAAAATCGTCTTCACAAGATCGCATGTGTAAAAATAATGGAAGCTCGAATTCTTTACTGATATCCAGTTGGTGAATGAAGTATCTGAAACGAAATTTTAAAATTAAAAACATTCGATGTAAATGAGCATGCAGGAGCATAATCTGAAATACAATTTCTTTAAATGTAAAATTAATAAATTAATAAACGAGAATAAAGATCATATTAGACAATAACTGTTTGTAAGTCGAACACTTATCTCACTTTTTTTGATCTTCTTTAGAACAGAACATCAATCGATCATAATCCAAACCAATTTCTCCAAAAGAAACAACTTTATTGGAATTATTTTTAATTAACTCTCTCAAAGAATTTGAATATATTTCGCAGTCGTTTTGAAGAAAATCATTGCAGTGAGTAGGGTGTACGCCAACAGTGGCAAATAATCTATCTATGAAAAAAATTCGATGAGAAATTTCAAAGCTGTTGGTAGATATTTCATAATAACAATTTGCTACCATCAGTTTGGGATAATTCTATGGCTTTTTGACTGGCTTCGAGACTGGTTCCGGTGATAATTATCTTTTCTAAGCCCGCATCAAAAGCTCGTTGGAGTACATTCTCAAGATCTGGGGGATGCTTGGGAGTTTGCTTGTTATAAATGCCTTGAAACATTTGATCCGCCAAATTGGCCCCGATATCTAGAATGAGAATATATTTATTTAGAAGCAATTTCGCAATAGTTGGATTAAACGCAATTAAAGTACCAATAAATTTTCGCCTGGTGCTCATGTTAGTGGAGTTCAATGCATAATCAGAATCAAATACTGTAACTAATACAAAACATAATATAAGAATCTTATTAATAATCATTTTCTTATTTTGTAATTTTGCTTGTAATATTTAATGAAAATTTTACCTTTATCGTAAATTAGTTATTTGAACGGTGAAGGAGAACAAGAGGGAAGAAGGGAATTTTTGATATCAAATAGTGAAAAATTCTTGATCTCTCGATTCATGTATTTTTCAATAATTTTAATTAATTAATTTTTTTAAATTTATTACATCAAAAAATCCCCCAAGTCGAGTCATCTGTCACCCTCCCGTTTTCCCGCTTTCCGGTGTTTCGTGATAATTGTAACAGAAAAGAAAACAAACAAAACATCTCTAGTGATAAGAGCGAATCCGGCGCGTTTTGAAAGCGTTGAAAAACAGAAAATTATATTAAGCTGTTGCAAATGAATTAATTTTTTGTTTTCACTTTCTATTTCCACCAGCTAAATCATGTCAGAAAATAAAACAGAAGAAACAGAGGAAAATTTGAATGACGATGATTGCGTAGGCCCTTTGCCTCTTGAAGAGCCTCCTCGTAAAAAAGTTAAAGGTAATTCATTTAAATTGAATTTATGATTGTTTATCATTCGCTAACTCTCATTTGAAATTATTCAGTTTTGGAAAATGAAGAATTATATTTGAATAATATACCTACAGCCGAATGCTACGAGAAAAGTTTCATGCATCGTGATGTCATTACTCACATAGTAGTCACAAAGTATTTAATTCATTTACCACTAGAATATCTTTATAATATGTTGGCAAGGTTACTAACAATTTCGTTTTAAACTCAGAACTGAATTTATTGTTACTGGGAGTTGTGATGGTCATGTGAAATTTTGGAAGAAAACTGAAGATGGTATAGAATTCGTGAAACATTTTCGTAGCCACTTAGGAGCATTGCATGATATGGCAGATAATTACAATGGTACACTATTATGTACCATAGCTGCCGATAAAGCTATGAAAGTCTACGATGTTATTAATTTCGGTGTGTACATTTTTGCCAGAGAAGACTAAATTTATGATTAATTCATGTCTAATGGCGATAATAAATTCTTATTTTCCAGATATGATTAATGTGATTAAATTAGATTTTATGCCGAAATGCGCCTGCTGGATACATTCATCGGGAGATGCTGTACCTACAGTTGCTATGTAAACTTTTATGAAAATATTAAGTTTTGTCTAGAATGTATTTAAAATCAATTGCCTTGTTTTTGTAGATCTGAGAACGAAAGTAATAAAATTCATGTTTATAATGGAACTGGAGAAGGGAAAGCAATTCGTATCTTGGAAAAATTACACTCAAAACCAGTAGTCCTCATGAAAGTATGTCAATTTTTTCGATATTTTGTAATCTTTAATTTTCTTCGTGCTATAATATTATATTTGTTCGATTAGTTTAATCCTGTGTTCGAGATAATTATTTCGGCTGACGAATCTGGTATTTTAGAGTACTGGACTAGCTCGAAATACGACTATCAGTTTCCGAAAAAGGTAAAATTTGAGTCGAAATTGGATACAGATTTGTACGAATTTTTCAAATGTAAAACCTATCCTACTGGTTTATGCTTTAATAAGGAAGGTACCAAGTTCGCGACGATTTCATTAGATCGAAAGGTAATCTATTACTTTATTTTTTAGATGAGTTTTTAATTTAAAACGATAGCTTTTACAGTCTACTTGATTTGTGAATGAGTAGTTGGGGAAGAAGGAATTTTCAAATGTTTACGTTTCAGAACATTTGTAACTATGTGGTAAATGCTTAATTTCTTGGTGTATGTATTAAGCACTGGATGGTAGGGATGAAAATCGTTCAAAATTTTGCGAGAAGCTCTTCATGGAAATACCCAAAACTATTTTCTTTTGGATTCTTGATTCACCGTAAAATGACGGTATACTTAAATTTCGCAAGAGGGTGCAGGAAGACAAATGCCTCATAATTTTCGACCTCATTCTCACCTGAAAAAAGGAGTTGACCAACATTCTCAAATTTCTACTTCCTAAGTAAATTTGGGGATGAGATAGATCAAAAAATGATTTTTGAAGAGGCGGTTATTACTGGTAATTTATTTTTGGAAACGAACCGGTTACTTCACTTATTTATCGAAAATTTACGATGATTTAGTTTTAAGATGATTTTGAGATTTGGAAAAAACTTGAATCTACACAAAAAAGTGGATTTTTTTTATCCTTACAGCATTATGTGCAACTATGAACGAGCCCTAGTTAAGAATTTTGTTTCATTAATACAACTACGCTGCTTTCGTTCTAGACATTATTATTATTATCATTATTATTATTATTATTATTATTTCGTAACCATAAATATGTAATAATAATAAATTATGCAGGTAAGAGTATTCAGATTTCTTACTGGCAAGTTATTGCGAGTTATCGACGAAACATTACCTGTGTACGCTGAAATGCAACAAAAAAAGCAACAAGTTCCTAGTATGGAATTTGTAAGAAGGTAAATTGATTTTCATTTAAGACTTTTCGCAAAAAATATATCTCTAAATTTCTAATTAAATATGTTATCAATTTTTAAGGATGGCTGGTGAAAGAGAATTAGAGAAGACCGGCACGTTGAATTTATGTAATATATTATTTGACGAAAGCGGATATTTTCTTCTATTTCCCACTATGCTAGGTGTAAAAATTGTGAATTTGTATTCAAATCAGCTGGTAAAAATTATTGGAAAACCTGAAAACTTGAGAATTTTGAGAATAGCTTTGTTTCAAGTATGTATTTTTCATTATAAAAAATTGTGCTCTCAGCAGTTGCCTAATTTTTGCGTATTTAGGGTTGTATCAGTAAAACAAAAGCTGCGGTAACGGTGGAAATGAAAGCTTCTGATAATCCGGCTCTAGAAGCTAGTCATCCAGATCCAACGTTATTCTGTACAGCTTTTAAGAAAAATCGATTTTACATCTTTACAAAGTAATTATTACACTAGAGTTATTAGTTGATATTTATGGACATGATACCAAGTAGGTATTTATTTGTGCCATTTATTTATAGAACTGAACCTGATGATACATCTCCTGAAGAAGATCGTGATGTGTTTAATGAGAAGCCATCGAAAGAAGATATCATCTCAGCTACTGAAGCTTCTGGTAAATTTCTTGGTAGTTTTCAATTCTACAGATAAATTTCGGATCCAACGTGTACATTTATTGTGTTATTTAGGTATCCAGCGTTTGTACGACAATGCTATTCTACATACCACGATGGGAGATATTCATATAAGTTTATTCAAAGAATGTCCTCGTGCTGTTGAAAACTTTTGCGTTCATAGTAAAAACGGTTACTATAACGGGCATATTTTCCATCGCGTCATCAAAGGCTTCATGATACAAACGGGAGATCCTACAGGTAATTTTTGAACTAAATATATTTTTTTATAATCTGTAATTGTTTGCTGAGGAATTAATTTTTGATTTCCAGGAACTGGAACGGGTGGTGAAAGTATATGGGGAGGAGAGTTTGAAGATGAATTCCGACCGAATTTGAAACATGATCGTCCATACACTGTGAGCATGGCGAATGCCGGACCGAACACTAATGGCAGTCAGTTTTTTATTACAGTTATGCCTTCGGTATGTCTAGTGTTCTATCCATGCATTGCTGAATGTGAATGTACGAATTAATCAATTTTTAAAATTAATTTTGCAGCCTTGGTTGGACAATAAACATACGATATTCGGAAGAGTAGTGAAAGGAATGGAAGTTGTTCAGAATATCAGTAATTTAAAAACTAATCCCAAAAATGACAAACCCTATGATGATGTTCAAATTATAAGCGTGACTGTGAAGTAACTGAATGAAATTTTTCATCGTATTTCTTTCTAATTCTAGGTTTGAATTTTGTTGTGATTATGAAAGAAAATAAAATGAACGAAATAATGAATGTAAATTTCTTTGATAGACTATTTGTTCGATTGTACTATAACTCAGTGGTAATTCTAATTGTACAAAGACAGTGGTGCCGAAAGATAGAATAGCACGAGTAATTTCCAGCCTCGCCCTCTCACCATTGTTTATACCACTCAAAATTTTTTCAAATATAATACGATTGTAAAAATAGAAATATTCCAACATGATGAGAAGTATAGTAAAATGTTCAATAAATTCCCCCAAAATGACAAAACATGTTATTTTCACACAATATATGTACCATTTTTTTATTTTTAGCACTCCCCCTCCCGCGAAAAAATTAAAAGCTTGAGGCGCCACTGGGGGAAAATATACAAAAAATAATATGTAAGAAGTTTTATTTTTTATTTGTAATTTTACATTTAAAAAGAAAACAAAGTTGTAAAATGATTTGAAATAGAAATTCTCTATTTTAGAAAAAATAATATGTTTGTAATTCTGATTATAATAAATATGAAAATAATATGAACAAAAATTGTTTCATTATTCGTTGAAGCAATGTCTTCTTTCAAGGCATTGTTTTAGGTACTCGCAATTATCGCATTCGTTCACCTTTTTGAGCACTTTTTAGTGCAGAATTTTTAGATCAAACAACTAGAATTTTAATATGTCGTTCTTAAGACAGCTTTTTGATCAAGACTTAGTATTCACGTCAGTGAGAAATACACGATAAGATTGAAAAAATACCAAATCTAAGTTTTGTTATCTTTTTAGTAACAATTTCGCGAATAACCAGTGTGCCTTGATATACGAATTATTCGTTCATGTATAACTTCAACCTATTGAGTTCGGAGGAATAAACTTATACAAATGATTTGAAGAAGAAAGTAGGAATTATAAAGTTTTTTCATAATTAAACACGCAAATTTTTGGTAATTCTAATAGCCAGAGTATAGCCTTAATTTACCTATATTAATAATTAAAGAAGTGATGAAATAATAATTCGAAATTACTGTTTCCTATTTTAGCAGATTGAGGTATAACCTGACTGTAATTATTACTCTGATTTTAAAAGATGGAAAATTATATTTAAAAAAAGTTGTTTCGTTTTTCGCTAATTTTAATTGAAAATCCGCAATGTTGAAATTGAAAGATGATTCGAAGCATAATACTTTAAGCTTTGTAAGTATTTAATGAAAAATGAAACAAGAAGAAGACAAATTATAAAAATAAAATTTATTTTAAAATCTATTTCACAGTCGATTTCACAGAAAAAATGTATAATCAAATTCACCTACTCATTTCTATTCACTCAAATAGGCGATTTCGTAGCCAATGAAATTCGTCGTATATGATGTCATCATGGACCAATGAAATAGCTCGTGTGTGACATAAATTGCTAAAAATAACTCGATGACTCATCGAAATAATAAACACAACAAGGGAACAACAGTTTCACGGAAACGGAGCTCCTCGAAGATCATTTGATTGAGTTTCAACGTACGAAGGAGTTCAATTCGGTACTGTTGGTGAAGTGTTCGCTTGTTTCGGTCGTGTTTCAGTAGAATCGTGATATGGGAAATTCGTGTTGTGTACTTTAACTCGATACTTTGTTATCTCGCCGTTAAAATAAATTGTGAAACGTGATAAGGTATTGGTTTAACGTTGAAAGTGAACAATACATAAATTGTTATACCAATGGTACGTAACACTATCCCCGAGCATAGAGACTTCTACAGTGAAGATAATAATAATTTTAACGTTAAAATGAATAATGTTAATCACCTAAAACGCTCCTTAACTCTAAACCTAAATACCGACGAGACTTCAGGCAGGAACAAGTTCTGTCCTACGGTACCAGGTTCGGCCGAGTTGTCAACTCCTGATGTGAAAAAATTCAGTATGACACCAGGAGAAGTGGAAAGATTCATCCTCTCGCATCCTGCACCCATCTTACAAACACCGACTCCAAGTACAACGCAGCTTTTATTCCCGAAATCGGTGCCAGATGACCAAGAACTGTATTCACAAGAATTCGTGGACGCATTAAGTGAGTTTCCAAATAATGACTCTAGTCGCGGTATGCAGGTCCAGCTACCCAAAAGTAGTAGCAGCAGTAATTCATCGATTAATAATTTTATGAATATCGATAATCAATATCCGCCACTATCAACGGGTTATTCAATAGCCATGTCTCCGTCGGACAGTATAATTGTTAAAGAAGAACCTCAAACTGTACCCAATCTCTCCACGCCACCGTTATCACCTATTAATATGGAATCTCAAGAAAGAATTAAATTAGAAAGAAAGAGGCAGAGGAATCGCGTTGCTGCATCTAAATGTCGTAAAAGAAAACTCGAAAAAATCGCCAAACTCGAAGAAAAAGTCAAACTATTGAAAGGCGAGAATAGTGAACTCGGTCAAATTGTTATTAGATTAAAAGAAGAGGTGTGTAATTTAAAAGAAAAGGTCTTAAAACACGTCAACAACGGGTGTAAGATTGTTGTATCCCCTAGTTTTTAGAATATTGTCTCGTGCCTGTATAGTTTTTGTTTGTATCTCTTGTATTCGTTCGATGTGATTTCCCCCTTCTCTTTTTATAATTATGTATTTCATTGGGGTTATATTATGTTGTTTTATCAAATGAAATCTGAGAATTTGCTCTTTATTTTTGAGAATTATTCGCTCAATATTACCGTCCAGCAATCTTGTTTTAAATGACTTCCAACTGCCGGGGTTACCTTTTTTTCCTTCTTTTTTTGTATCTTAAATTGAAGTTTCGCATTTATGGCGGTAGCATTGAAAATTTCATTTACATCGAAGACATTTGTTCGCCATTTCATAACTATTGGCAGCATTTTGGCTGTTGTTTTGATTAGTTAATAAGAATGCATTTAAATTTTGGCGATTTTTCATTCGAGTATTTTATAAATATTTCGAATTTGCTGTATATAGTTTGTAGCTTCGTAGATAAGTTTTTTTTTTTCTTTTGAAATCGTGATACGATTTTTTTTTCTAATTGTAATTTTTGAGAACTTTTTACGATGGTTCCTTTACCTGTAAAGGAATAGGATTTCATAGGATTAAATTGATGTTATAAATATTTTCCAACAGGGTATTTTTTTGTTCGTTATATTCTTTGCCATAGTACAAATTATTTTTAAATCTATTTCTTGGAAAATATTTACCAAAAAACGCGTTACCATATTTATTAACAGGCTAAACGAATTCTCAAAATAGCCATGTAGCGAAAATAATCACTGTAATGTCTATACTTTGATTTTGTACGAAGAAAAAAGTTTAGTTACCTATTATTTTAAAGTGAATTCAAATAGCGAAGTCAATTTATTAAAATATACTTTCGCATTATTGAAAAGATATTTTTTTTTTCTCCAACCATTACAAAATTTCTGTATCGAAAGTTGAGCAAAAATAACTATTGTACATTGATTGTCAAATTTTGATTACTTTCGTTGTCTTTTTTTTCTTTGCATGTTTTATATTGACAATACCGAAGAATTATTATATTTTTTATTATGTATTTCGTGTTTATGATAATTATGTTCGATTAATCAACGTAAAATTTTATTTAATTGCAAGTGCCAGAATTTTGTGATAGAATGATTTCTTTTTTTGTAATTTTATTTTTTTCTAGAAGAATAATTTATTGTGATCTTCTTTCGTTGTAATGTTGAAACGTTACTACGTGTAAGCATGTATTAATTTTTTTTTTTTAATGAAATCATTCGATATTTGATTTTTATTTCTTGTAATAAATTTTTTATTTAGAAATAATTTGGAGTCTTTTTTCGTGTTTGATGTAACTAATAGACTGCTTGGAAAAGATATGTCGAATTTTTATGCTGCAAAAATTTTTACTAGTTGGTTTCAACGATAAATTTTGTTTACGATTCATTAAAAGTGACGAAATCCTAATAGTGACTTAGAAGAACGGGTAAATACGTGATAGGTAACAGGTTCACATTGAGGCGTGGTATGTATGAGTGGAAAGATGAAAGTTTGATACTTATGATGAAATGATGAAAAGTCATAAAAAATACTTCGATTTGTACGACTAAACTACTTTTCTGGTAGAATGGAGAATTAATAATTTTTACAAATTGATTATTCGCTGCTACTTTTGGTAGGAATTTTACGTAGAGATGTGCAAGTATACAGTAAACATCTATATAGCTCCTCTATGCTTTCTGAATAGATTCGAAGCTAAGCTTATCTGAAAAATATATTTGAATGATTTTCCAAAAAAACAATTAAAAAATGCCGAGTGTTTTTGATCAAGAAAATAACAAAATTTTTACTCATTTCATTCATTAATTTTTCAGAAAAACTACTCAGCGATTTTATTAATATTATTTTCTTATTATCATCACTTTAGTAGATGAATGTATTATTTCTTTCATATCATTATATTTTAATCATATTATCGTATAACATCATTATCATAAATGAGGATATTTAAAAAAAATCCAATCGGAGTTGTAAGCATTTTTAAAATGTAGAATTTAAATTTACAGGCCTGGGGTAATCTGGCCCCTTGCCTCTCCCTTACCTTGCCTTGCCTTGGTAATACCCTTTGACCGCATAATAGATGGACCGAGTTACGTGTAGGAAAACTGCGGTGAAACATTACATGCATCAGAGTCGGAACACTCGTTGCAACTTTATGTCTTGCGCATGCCTGAAGTCCTTTATCACATTCATGTTATTCTGATTTTAAGTAGCACTATCGATGTCCCCTTGCCGCACTATTAGCGCAAAATAAATTTGCGCATGCGCATTTAGAATTTAGTCACGAGTGTTCTGAGAAAATCTGTGTAGTGTATCACCGTTTTTAGATTGGCATTTGCTTGTTGCTACCTCGGTCCATCTAGTATATAGTCAAAGGTAATACCTATGGTGAAAAAGGAAATAATGAAGATTTCGAAATATGAAGTTAGAAAAATCGAGATATCTACTCATGTTTGCTTGGTTTTTTCAACGAATCAATAGCTTGAAAGTTGGAGATGAATGATAATTTAAAGTAGTGGTAAGTTAGCTGGTGAGTTACTAGTAATTCATCACTAAATTTCTTATATTATTCTGGANTGTTTTATATTGACAATACCGAAGAATTATTATATTTTTTATTATGTATTTCGTGTTTATGATAATTATGTTCGATTAATCAACGTAAAATTTTATTTAATTGCAAGTGCCAGAATTTTGTGATAGAATGATTCTTTTTTTGTAATTTTATTTTTTTCTAGAAGAATAATTTATTGTGATCTTCTTTCGTTGTAATGTTGAAACGTTACTACGTGTAAGCATGTATTAATTTTTTTTTTTTTTAATGAAATCATTCGATATTTGATTTTTATTTCTTGTAATAAATTTTTTATTTAGAAATAATTTGGAGTCTTTTTCGTGTTTGATGTAACTAATAGAGTGCTTGGAAAAGATATGTCGAATTTTTATGCTGCAAAAATTTTTACTAGTTGGTTTCAACGATAAATTTTGTTTACGATTCATTAAAAGTGACGAAATCCTAATAGTGACTTAGAAGAACGGGTAAATACGTGATAGGTAACAGGTTCACATTGAGGCGTGGTATGTATGAGTGGAAAGACGAAAGTTTGATACTTATGATGAAATGATGAAAAGTCATAAAAAATACTTCGATTTGTACGACTAAACTACTTTTCTGGTAGAATGGAGAATTAATGATTTTTCCAAATTGATTATTCGCTGCTACTTTTGGTAGGAATTTTACGTAGAGATGTGCAAGTATACAGTAAACATCTATATAGCTCCTCTATGCTTTCTGAATAGATTCGAAGCTAAGCTTATCTGAAAAATATATTTGAATGATTTTCCAAAAAAACAATTAAAAAATGCCGAGTGTTTTTGATCAAGAAAATAACAAAATTTTTACTCATTTCATTCATTAATTTTTGAGAAAAACTACTCAGCGATTTTATTAATATTATTTTCTTATTATCATCACTTTAGCAGATGAATGCATTATTTCTTTCATATCATTATATTTTAATCATATTATCGTATAACATCATAATCATAAATGAGGATATTTAAAAAAAATCCAATCGGAGTTCTAAACATTTTTAAAATGTAGAATTTAAATTTACAGGCCTGGGGTAATCCGCCCCCTTGCCTCTCCCTTACCTTGCCTTGCCTTGGTAATACCCTTTGACTATATAATAGATGGACCGAATTACGTGTAGGAAAACTGCGGTGAAACATTACATGCATCAGAGTTAGAACACTCGTTGCAACTTTATGTCTTGCGCATGCCTCAAGTCCTTTATCACATTCATGTTATTCTGATTTTAAGTAGCGCTATCGATGTCCCCTTGCCGCACTATTAGCGCGAAATAAATTTGCGCATGCGCATTTAGAATTTAGTCACGAGTGTTCTGAGAAAATCTGTGCAGTGTATCACCGTTTTTAGGTTGGCATTTGCTTGTTGCTACCTCGGTCCATCTAGTATATAGTCAAAGGTAATACCTATGGTGAAAAAGGAAATAATGAAGATTTCGAAATATGAAGTTGGAAAAATCGAGATATCTACTCATGTTCGCTTGGTTTTTTCAACGAATCAATAGCTTGAAAGTTGGAGATGAATGATAATTTAAAGTAGTGGTAAGTTAGCTGGTAAGTTACTAGTAATTCATCACTAAATTTCTTATATTTTTCTGGAAAATTAGAAAAACTTTTTTGTCTCTTTTTCATGAAATTTTGTATCTTGGACTAATTTTTCCCCTTTAATCTAATTTTTTTATATAAGTTCAAGCTCTTATCACGTTCCGGTAAATTTCCTGTAGTTAGCTATCAGTTTTCAAAAAAGTAAGTTCCCCGTAATCAACCATTTTTGATTAGCAGGAGAAACCGAATTTGAATTCGAGTCGACTGATGAAGGTGGTTTCTGCGCATGCGCAAAAAATTTAATTTTGCGCATGCTTAGAAACAAATTTCGACCACTTGATGCGAATGTGAGTTTCATTTTCGAATAATTTCTCAAGTGGGCATTAGGGCAGTATCACTGCCTAGTAGGTAGGGTAAACCAAATTTTCGGGTTTTTCAACAAATGAAGCGTAGTTTTTCACAATGATTGCTAAATGACCTCAAAAGGGTGTGAAAAAAGTTCACCTCCTTAGTTAAATTTTTAGAATCCCCAAAATGAAGTCAAAGTTTCGAAACTTTTGAAATTTTCAAAAAAAAAATTTCAGTTGTTAAAAATTATTTCACCTTCTGAGTCATACTTCGTCGTCCAAAGACTGAAAAAAATTTTAGCCCCTAATTTTCTCAAAATTTAGGATGTCTTCACAGGTTTTGAAATTTTTTCAAAAAACCCCAATTTCTATTATTTTCATAAATAAACGACGAATAGGTAATTTATTGTTCGTGTGCGCAATATGGGCTTAATTTAAACTATCAGAGCAAAGAGAGAAAATGTACTCCGTTTTCACCTCATATAGCTTTCCAAAACATCGCATTCTTGCTTTAATATGACTTCGTATACTAGATGTTTTAACATCAAAATGCCTATATTTTAGGAACAAAAATCGAGCATATCTTAGCTCTTGAGTCCGAAAAAGCCCAAATTAAGTCTATGCTTTACACGCTACCATTTCATTTTGGGAAGTCTAAAAATTCAATTAGGGAGCTGAAATTTCTGTCACAACCTTTCAAGGTCATTTAGCAACTGTTGTGATAAGCCATTCTTCCTCTCCCCTTACATTTTGAAAAAAAAAATTCATTTTTATAGAAATTTCTTCATTACGTTTATAACATAATGTTGAGATACAATAATATACATTACTTTCAAAATAAAAGACGTGTTTTAAAATTAATTTTGCAGTTTTGGATCAATAAGTAGGTACACATTATTTGTTATTTTATTGTGCCCTATAAGTTATTCAATTTAGCGAGTGTTACTTGAAAGACTGAAAGTCCAAGAGTGAATGGTGTGATGAACCCTCAACATGGGAGGAGAAATTACACAGATATTTTTCAAGAGAGAGCTTATCAGCGATTGTAGGTATATTTGTTTCATTAAACATTTTTTTCCATGATTTTTGTAATAGTAGCTTAGCATCAGAAGTTTTCATTAAAAGCATAGCTGTTTCAACTAAACTGATTTATGGAGGAGAAGCCGATGAACGGATGCAAAGTTATTCTAATTCGTACGTTTCATAATATTTTGATTAGATTTTTGATAACAGTTCCATATAACTGATCGAGTGAGGTCAATTCATCAGTGTATTCAAATCTTAGCTTACTAATCGAATTTGAAGAGGAGTATGATCAAAAAATTATTTCTAATCTCGATATTGGTTTCAGTGTATAAAAGAAGTTAACCACATCATCTACATGTCTGGACAAATTTCCATATTCAGCTTGAATAATCTTATATGGCTGCTTACATTTTATTTCTTCATTACAATAATTACTCATCTTCTATTGCTTACTCTAGGTACATACATCAAAACTTTTGGGTGTAAACTCAAAATGAAAGTTTAAGCACACGGTAAAACATATCTTTTTTCGAAGAAAGATGATGAAAATATGATAATAACTCTCTGAAAATACTGAATTATTCATTAACTCAATACAGGTGTATTACAGTTATTTTGGAAAACACTGAAAGATTTTTGATTAATATTCTCAACTTGAAAGAGGGTATTGGTTTAGTACAAATTTTCACCTTAAAAAAATTGCTCCGAAGACTGTCATGAAAATTTGCATACAAAGCCATGTTTTTCGAGCACATCGTTGTCGTAGTGGGCGTAGAAACACTTAGATGCCTAATTATGGTTAAAAAGGCTTGGCCGTGGTTGCCGGCATTTTATTAAAGCAATGTAAAGGAAAATATTTTAATATTCGGTGCTAGTGTTAATAATTCTAATGATGGGTAAAGAATGTTAAATATTAACACTAACCTAGGGCGACCTTCCAGTTAATATTTGTTCATGTCCTAAATACATAATTTTTGAAGGTTCGCAAGCACTGTGTCACGATTAGTGTGAAGAAACTGTACAGTTTTATTTGTAGGGAAATCAATCTAGGAAACGTGATAGTTCGGAAGCGAACGATTTTATAGCAAATTTGAGTAAATTTTAAATCAGTATTTTAAAGAGTCAACATTAGACCACATAATACGGTATGATTTGAATTAACTTTTTACATTTCATAGAATCGGAGATGGGAGAAACGTAATATCTACGAGTATCATATGAATTCGTACCCACACATGAATTCACATCAATGATGAAAACCTTCAGTTACGAATAATTAGGTCGTGCGTTTAACTTATCAAATCTACCGTGTAAAGATAGGAAAATAGTTTTCAAAACAAAGTTGAAAATATTAGAAACCAAATTTTACAATTGTCTATGCTTTGTACCCAAACGGAGCAGCTGGTTGGCCATGGAAGTGTTATTTTTAAAGCTGTATGTAACCTTCAATAATCGGTAATCATCTTTTATGCGAATCCATATTAATCTTGATCAGCCATCGTAGTGTATTAGTTGAAGATTAGCTTTGTGCTTTTGTTTTCATATTGTGTGGGAGTTATTTGATTTTTTTTGTCTTTGGTTACGGTAGGTACCAAACCGCCACTATATTTAGCGCTTTTATTATTCAACCAGTGTGAAAACAATTAATGTTACGGATTTTTTTCAGGCAATTAAGCTTTGTTTTTGTAATTGATAAAACACATATTGAGTTACATTCTTTTTGTGTGTGTTACTTACACTTACAGACATTGACATTCTTTTTCCATTACCTATTTTATCAGTTGTTATGCGACGTTTTTGAATGGAAAATTATATGCGTTTTAAATTTAATACGTTTGTCGGTAAATACGTATATGCATGCTTGTATATACAAATTGAATATACGTATAAGTGAAATGTGGAGTGAAAAAAACATGTTTATCTGTTCACTTAAGAATATTTATTGTTAAGGACTGAGAGGTGAAAGTTCTTATATAGATTTCAGATTTTAAATCAAAACCAATTATTTCGCTAAAAATACATAGTACCAATCTCAGTTGGGGATACATAATTTTTGAAATTCTCAAACTGTAACATTTATAAGAATAAATAACGCATGATGGTTTGCAAGAGTGCAGTATAGCGTAGCGATTTGTGTGTAAGATGCACATCTATTCCCGCGTTATATTTTGATGCTTCCGAAAATGTAGTTGCTCTTGACACGCTTACACTTACTGAATTAGCATGTGTCTTATTGTCTCGGCTGATGGCTATACGTAGAATTTTTTAAAACGGAAATACCAATGAACGAGAACACGCTGTTCCAAACGGTTAGTACGTGCAGAAAGTATTAACGTTGTATTCTGGGAATTCCAATGTGGTTTGGCTTCAGGGTGCAAGACAACGTGTTATGAGTTTGGTAGTGAAAGTGGTATACATCTTACATTGCATATAAATGTACAACGAGTACAATAACGAGTTGAATAACGTTATTTGGATCTTAAGTCTTCCCTTTTAGTGTTTCAAAGGTCATGAAAATATACCGATGAAATTTCAAATAATAAGGGGAACACAGACTAAATCCTGTAGACCAAAAATTTCTACTTCAACAATGTTAACTAACGGAAATCAAATTTGCTTGCGAGCTGAAATTCTGAGCTGATTTTTGCGCGCTCCGCATGCGTGAAAATTTAACCAATGAAATATCGAATATTCGATGGTATTACCTTGCTTTATCGAGTGTTTAGCATTTTATTGGTTGACTGGTTGACTGACATTTTTGCGCTCATGCAGAAGTCGCTTTTGGATTTTTGGCTGCCCCAATTTGAATCTAATTTTCACTTTTTACAATCTAATGTAGATGGTTGGTGGTGTCTGGTTAATTTCTAGTAAGACATTATTATGTAGATACGGGTATGCTGGGCCGTCATATTATTCTTTAAAAGGCTCGTTCATACAGCTATTTCAGCGTTGAGTTGAAAGCATAACTCGGAAACAGCGGAAAGGTAGCTGTGTTGATGGGCTTTCTAAGGAACATTATAGTGGCCCAGTATACCCGGATCCATAGTGCCCTCGTCGATAGCATTTAGTTCATACCTAATCATAATCACCAACCAATTTTACCCGTGACATAGTTCTTACTAACGTTTTCTGCATTTTCATTTCCATAGAATAACTGAAATCTTGACCATCATAGTTCCAGCAAAATTACAGTAAGTGTATGTTGGTTAGGAAAGTAAAGAAACTAAATAAACGAACAATAATTTTGGTTGAAATCATTTCCATTGATGGCTGACTTTTGGTGCAGATGACTTGAAATATGAATGACGTAAATCAAAGATGAAATATTCATCATGTCAAAAAAAATAACATCTTGTTAATACCTTTAACTTTTGCTCCTTGACTTACCAACAATTTTTTAACATAAATTTTACGATTTTTTGCTGTAACCGAATTCATAATACTTATTCCACTGTAACATTTTTTACTCGTAAAAAATTATTTATTTATTTTACCATAAATGTCTGTACTCGTGCAATTAATGCTTAAAAATTTTGAAAACTTCACATTCCTCGCATTCTGCTACTCTCGCTCACAGATCGACTGTGGTAGTATTTTGGCAGACATAAAAAATAAATTAAAAGTTTATCTCTACATTTTTTGTAAAATTTCATTGCAGCAATAACCTAGCAAGGTCATGTTCAATGAAAGGTAAGAGATTTATTCTAAGTGCTTTTTTTTTATAAAGTAAGTATAATGTACTGTAAGTATGTAGTAGGACTATTCAAGTAAAATAAAATTATTTAGGTATGAAAGCATTCCACCAGTTGCACAATTAAAGTGCACGATAAACTTAATGAGGTCAAATTAATTTTTTTAAGTTCGCTAGTTCATTTTACTATAGAATTTTCTATTGGAGTAGTGAGCATTTAGACACAAGTCTTTCCTCTCATTCGTTATGGAATTGAAGCGTAAATCTGGACTAAACGTTTGCTAGTGTGATTCAAGATTTTTATCTTAACTGATAAAATTAGGTGGGACATTTGCCAACTAAACGTATTATAGACGAAAGATGATTCAATTCGAGCGATAAAAAAATTGTTATTGCATCGGAAATACGTTTCCAAGTGTGGTAGTTAAGTCGTGCATTATCACAAATATCTACCTGCGGTAAATTTTAAAGACCAACGAAGGAAAGGAATCGATGATAAAATAGGTAAGATTTAAAGAATATTTAAAAACATGGTTTCCATTCCTTCATATGAACGATTTAGAGACTGAATTTAGTAGGTTTTAAAGAATATTGACCTCAGTTATCAGACACTATTGTGTTTCATTTAATGCTTTATTTTTACAACGCATTTATTATCCGTATACTACTTGACAGCTAAAAGATGTATCTATCTGTTTTTCCCTCTTTCCGTTAATCAACGTCGGTTATTGCTAAACTGATGCGGGTAAGTGTAACACGTGTTCGTTTCAGTTTTATTGTCATTTTTAATAACGCGGATAAAATGAGAGAAAATATTCACACGTAAATCGTATTAAAAAAGCAGAAACGCTCGGTAACTATTTTCCCAAACTCGTTAATTAATCTAGAGTTAACTCCGAATCAGGTTTTATCAATACCGATGTCTACGCGATATGCCTATGCGTAGTTACAAACGTATAACTATACATAAGTAAATAAACTTAGTCATCAGAGGAACCTACCTAGATCCGGGTGTGCGAAGAGAAACTGCGTTACTACAAACCTGTTGCATAATGCGATACCGCAATTTTAAACGTTTAATGGAAGTGAAGAATATTTTTTATTTTTCACAATGGGGAATCATTGGTGGTACCGGTTTTGTGAAGTTCAACGAAAATTAATGACGTAAATTCGTGTACTAGCGGATGGGGAAAATGGAGTAGAAGTTGATTTCAGATAAGTTGCGGAAATTTTCGTTTATTAGGAACTGATAAAAGATCCCACGGTATTTTATCTGCTGGCGACTTCTCTTTTTCATTCGTATTCCGTGAAAGAATACCTGACCTGTAGATATGTTTGTAATTTTTTTGCTTTTGGTGAATGCCCTATAGTAGCACTGAGCAAAAAGTTGTTTATAAATTGTACAATAATTTATCCATTATGAGTGTGTTATGATGGACTGTATAGTATTCAACTAAGGAAAAAATAAATATATAATATGCAGGGCGTTCCCCCAAACGTTTGTTCATTTTGTGTAACAAATAGCCATCAATCATAAAGTAAAAGGTAATAATATTTGCCTACTCAAAATATTGAAGGGTTGAGATGTATTATGTTGAAATAAAAAAATGTTTCTGTTTTGATAATCAATATCTCGTGATCTACTGTTGATAAACATGTGCAATTCGTGTCGACTTGTAGAACATAATGTAATATTATTAGTTAAAATAATTATATTAATTGTAAAAGTGGTGAAAGGGGAAATATTGTAAAACAAGTACAAAAAAATGTGCGTAAAACTATGCAATTTTTTTAGTTTTGCATAAATAATTTTTGGAAATGCCCTATAGAGTAGCTCTTCTAAAAATTGTTCAATAAATTAGTGTGCTTTTTTTGCCAGAAGCCATAGGAATACTCACTTGAAGATTAAATAAAAAATTGGAAATTGCAATGAAGATTGGCTAAAATATTGTAAATGTGGAAGGTGAGGAAGACCCATATTGAAGAAGTAAAATAAAGAAATGCGAGGGAAATTACCTGATTTCTTTAGTTCTTCAAGAATAACTTTTGAAAATGTCCATCGTAGATATTGTATATTTTCTTCTTAGAGTAAGTACTAGGTATTCGTAAATAAAAAAAAGTCTGTTTCACATCTATGTGGGCTACCAATTCATAGCACCCTTATTTCTGTATTCTATGGCTGTTATGGCATCTGTGGTAGGATACAATCGGACAAAAATCATATCACTTCGAGCCTTTGTATGAGCTATTATGATGCACTTACCCATTTCGAGTTGATGCTGGTGTCTTTATTATTTATACAGTGTGTGCGATAGAACCTCATGCAGACAAAACTTCAAATTCCCTATAAGTTAACAACCAAGTAAATAATATAAAATGTTGGTAACACTGATTTCTGGTACCACAACCAATCACACCACATTTCTAGGCAGTGATGTAACATAACAGTATTTCAAGCTATTGTAAAAGGGAATTTGGTGTTTTACCAGTCTGGTGTTCTTTTAGGCGCATTGTATATTATTGCTATTCATATTTTTAACTAAAGCAAATAGTGAACCTTCTCAAAAATTATTCAAATTTTAGATCTAATCTCATATTTGAAATTTTTACCTCATCAAATTTGATACGAAAATTTAATCATATTTGATCTGATCAGAATTTTGATCTAAGTACATACCAGCATCTAAATTTTATTATTGCGTGTATCTAATTTTAAATAAAATTACGTGAAAAAATAATGAAATTAAGATGACTTTATATCAATTTTATGATTATAAAAATCAAATTCTGTAAGGTATGTGATGAAATTAGATACAATAAATACACTCATGTGTAATGTGTTGACCTAATTGGATGAAATTAGGTAAAACATGGGTATTTGAAAAAATTTGTTAAATTGAAATTATGAATAGATATAATACACATAAATATGTACATATTATTATGTTAGTTGATATATACATGAAATTAGATAAACACGACATATCTCAATAACATTTGATCAAAGTACATACATAGAATTGTGTTACATTTTCCCAGTGTACATATATCAAACGAGATAGAATTGATAAAAAATGTTTTTATGGGTTATTCCAACATATTTTAATTTTTTCTTAGTACAAAACATACGTCCGTACTTTGTACTTTTATATCAAAGGAATAGAGAAAATAAAAAATTTGTCTCTAAACTTCTGGGATATGGTAGAAAGAATACTTTCAAAAAATTTAAAAATTTTCAGGTTCTTAGTAATTCTATGTTTCTAAGGTGTCTGCAGACTAATACGCATCACCACACCACATCATATCTACAAAACCCAACCTGCAACATCCTTCCTATCAAACATGAGTCATTGCATACAACCGCGATAATAATTGTACATAAAAAAATATTTTCATTAACAGTTAGTTTAGCGGACTAAAAATTCTAATTTAATGTCCCGATTGCTCGATTTATAATAAACCGGTTGTACAAAAGTCTGGCAGCGAAGAAATCTTTCTTTTGTTCTCACGATTAAATGTGCACGCTGAGGAAAAATACGTAAACATGCTTATAATTAATTTTTTTTTTCAATTTATCAAGATAAGTTGTATTAAAAATTGATGCTCTTGAACAGGTTCAAACAAGATTACCAACAAGTAACGATAACTACGTACGTAAGTATATTAATATGACGATGCAGACAAGAGATGTTTTCTTATCAGCATCTATGAAGTCAATTTTGCGTTATCTTCAACAAACTCTTCACTCAGAATTCGAGATTTACTTTCGATGAAGATGAAATGAAATTTCAACCAAACATTATATGGATTTTTCTTCCTAAATATTTCACGTTGAACTTGATAGGTTTTTCTATATAAAAAAAAATTAGAAATTTTTTGAATAATGTTCAATGTTGCCCAGTAGGTAGGCTACTGGATTCGTACTACCGCATGCCGATCTCATACATTCCTGAATTTAAAACATTTTGTATTACCATTGTGTAAACGTACGTTTATTTACGTTTACGAGCAATTTTTTATTTCACTGGAACGAAATGAATAGAGGAGCGTAGAAATTCATGGCCTTGAAAAAAATATTCGTGTTAATCGTGTATTGTTTACCTTCGCAATCACATCATATGATCGTACTTACGCGTACCTAGCACAGGTGAGATGTTAAAATTTATGAAAATTAATTTTTCTACATGTTTTTATGAAATACACTCGAGAATATCTAACAGTTAAATTTCGCACGTGTCTCAATCGTTCCGCTGCTTCCAATGCAATGTAGTGAAACGAGTAAACTGCAGAACGTCATACGCGAGGAGCTACATTTTGTGTTGAAGAAGCAGAACAGCAAAAGACGTGTGGAAACTACTTAAATTTAGTGTTTCATCGTTCATTATTTCGATATTTGATACTCATTTGATCACCATTCGAACAGTATTTTCGAATATACAACACGATACTTCCTTTCAATTAAGCACAAAGTGGATTTAAAAATTAACCTTGTTATACCGTTAACATGATGTTGGCAAACATCGTGTTATACCGATTGTCTGCTTTGCTCATGTGACGTCTGTTCAAGTCTCTAATGAATCATTTTTTTCACTTCTTCGAATCTTTGTACTGTAATAATCGCACGTGTGCGTTTCGACGTAATATCACTTCATTTTGATAATTACCACAGTTTAAAAAATTGGCGCCTATATTTTGAAATTATTCCAGATAGCCTTCGCCATTACCGCATATGTGTATGGTTTAAGCCAAAAAGCACAACTATGGCTGGCTGTAATGCCTTATCGATGCCATAAAATTGAGGCTCGTTGACCACGTGGTGAAATTGAAACACTACGACTGTACTGTTGTATTTATTTGCTTGGAACATTTCAAAAACTCGAATAACTACGGTTTCGAGTTTCCGTTGACGATGATAAATTTATCAATATTTACAGAATTTTTTTACGATTAATGTGATTATCATGAAGTGGGCAAGATAGTATGTAGAATTGCACATATATTCTTCGAAAATTTTATGAATTGAGTAAACATATGATTAAGCAGTAATAGTGAGAATACAAGGTGCTATAAATATATTTAATAATACCTGCTTAACACCCTATTCATACACATATCTGTCATGCTGTACTTTACCCAACTAATGTACCATGGTTGAGTTTTGAAAGAATTGTCGGATGAAAATTTGTCTAGTCTTCAAATAGTAAAATGTGGTTTTTGAATGCAATAAATTTCAAATTATTCATAACCTTGACATCACCATTTTTTATTTTCACTCTTTTCATTTTGTATTACAAATGGTTAATAGAGAAATTTAATCCAAAAAGTTACCTTCTTAAGCTATAAAAAAATTATACGATGATGCCCACTCCCTAAAATTTGATTTGCTTCGCTTATAATAATTATGGTGTGCGAACGGTTTGGTTAGAATCATATCAACAGTGATTTTGAATGCATGTAATATTTTTACTCTTCAAATATAACATGTGACTATATCTTATTACACAACCATAATATTTATTTATATCCATAGCAACCCAAGCCTTACGTATCTCGAATGAAATTACCTACCTCAGCTTGTTTGAAAAATATAGTAAATTTCATCAATGGATTTTCGCAAAGAATGGCTTAAACAAAGAATTCTAAACTATTTCGACGAAACCGACGCGGATTTATTTGAAATATTTTTGAAGAGAGATAACGATTCAATACTCGAAGGTTTGAATTCTTTTTTGAATGACGAAACTGATAACATTATTGACATAAACAGACAAGTGTTTATCGTATATAAAACTTATTACTGTAAAATTGTTCAAGAGGAAATCGAAGTACAGGAAGAAGGTATTAATATTTTTGTTTATTACGTGAAACTTACCTAGCATATGGGTTGTTTCATTGTACACTGATAATTGTTTTTATTCTTTTATTTTATAAAAATCTAATTCAACGAATTTTTCATCATACTTACTTTCTAGTCACAAAACAAAGATCGTCATCGTTTCTTTCGCAAGATGATAAGAAAAAAGATAGAAAAGGTAAGAAGAAAAAAAAAGGTAAAAAAGCCATTAAAACAGAAGATGACGAAGACGAAGCTGAAGATAATGTTAAAATCGACGAAGAGGCTTTCAGCACAGAAGGTGTGAAATCTGATGACATCGACGACGATGATAGGCATAAAAAAAAGAAAAGCAAGAAAGCTGGTAAATCTGACGGAAGAATGAGCCCGTATACAAGTGAGAACCGCATGAATCCTAAAACAAGAGCTGATTTCTTATTTCCGAAATCAGTTTAATTATGTCTCAGAAAAGATTAATTTTTGTTTATTTTTATGAACATAGAAATTGAACATAGAAAAATTGTTTTGATTTACCTAATGAAAATTTATCTTTTAGCTATTGAAATTATATGTTAAGGTACTTTTTATAGTGATGGAAAATTTACCTTTTGAAGAGCAAAGTAGCAGCACAAAACCTAGGGGTATTGTGTCATATGTAACAGTCAAAGTAAGTTACTCTTATTTTAGTTCGGATTTTTGGGTTCTTCGTTAAGTACGTAATAATCCCAAAAACAAGTTTTTAGTATTGAAGCTAAACTTAGAAGAAGGTTTTAATCTTTCTCTTCTCCAATATGAGTATTCTTTAACTCTGCTCCATCAAAAAGCTTTCATTCAGAAAAGAAGTGTTGTCAAGTAACACTTTACGATTTCTTATTACCAGATCAACTATCTCTTAATCTATTCATCACTAAAAGCGTACTAACTCTAGATAAGTGAATGGGGCTTCAGAGTTGGTTAAATTTTCGAGTAAATACTAATGAACTTCTAAATATCAAAGTCTTAAGAAGAGGATTCTCTGAGTCAACGTTAACGAAGGGACTAAAATGTTTGAAGACGTGTAGAATAGATAGGTATAGGTATGCAAAGTAGTAGGTATATCTTGAGAAAACGAGATTATTTTGAAAAATTAAGGTACAAAATATGAGTCGTTCGCGAACGAATTCATGAAAAAATGACAAATCAATCATGTATACTGCTGTATACCATGCGCGCAAATGATTACTCACACACCAGCGCAAAAATGTATTAAAACTAGTTTTTCAAAGGTGTGTAAGTAATTACTTGCGCGCACGATAGCTGTATTCATTGATTACGTTCGCAAACGATTTGATATCCCGAGATAAATATTTCTAAGTTATGAATGAATCGTTCATTAGTTCGCGAACGATTTTATAAGTAAAGAGTTTGTATAAATCATGCATTTTTCACCATTCACTGATTTCGTTCATAAACAATTCTATGAAACAAAATTCTACCAGTATCATGCATACAGCTGAATTCACAGATTTCATTGGCGAACGATTCGATTTTCGAAATCCTGACGCGAAAGTTTTGAAGATGAAAATGAATCATCAATTTATCACTATCATTTACGAACAATTTTATGAACAAAATTTTCAATCAATTATGCATGTATATCTTTCTAGGTATTATTCAGTATTTCACTGATTTCGTTCGCGAATGATTCGATATCTTGAAAAAATGTTCAAGGAATGAATCAGTCATGAACGGATCTCTGAAAAAGATTTGCAATAAATTAATCATGCATCCATATTCATGAGGTGAATTTTCGAAGTTGAGAATGAAGCAATTACAATTTACAAACAATTTAAAAAAAAAGATTCGTAATCAATCAATCAATCATGCATTTATCTTCAGTATTCTGTTATTTTGTTCGCGAACGATTCGATATCTTTGAGCAAGCTTTCAAAGTTCAAAGCACGAATCGTTCACGAAAGTTTTGATTATAAAAGACTTTCAATCATAAATCAATCAATCAATCATCCGTTCAACTGTAAGTATTCACTGATTTCGTTCGTGAATGATTTGATATTCTAAGACAAGCTTTTGAAATTAAAGAACGCATCGTTCATGAACGTTTCTATATATAAACAAAAAAAACATTCCATCATTAAGGCGGTGCTTCGGAAAATAAGTTGGTGAATGCGAAAAAGTTATTTTTTTAGTAAAAAAATGAAAAAATTGTAAAAATAAATGTTAAATGCCTTCAAACAAAGTCTCTAAAACAATATATTATAATTTCAAATTATTTCGTTGCGTTATTTTTGAGAAAAACACTGCCAATGAAAATAGGATATAATTTTCATTAGCAGTGTTTTTCTCAAAAATAACGCAACGAAATCATTTGAAATTATAATATATTGTTTTAGAGACTTTGTTTGAGGGCATTTAGCATTTATTTTTTCAATTTTTTCATTTCTTTATTTTAAAATCAACTTTTTCGATATTACCTACTTATTTTCCGAAGCACCACCTTAATCGGCAAATGACGCATACACAAAATACTAATATAATTTCGTTTGTTAACGATTCTCAATATTATTCTGAAGAGAATTTTCATTATGAGGTATGAGGTAATAATAATAAAAGTGTTCATGGATGATTAAATAACAATATTATAATTTTCTTTTGATCAAAGGCAAAAATAACAATATTATAATTTTCTTTTGATCAAAGGCAAAGGTTTTCTGATTAAAAGACACATTGTAAAGGCTGTAGGCTCTTTTAGGGTAGTCACACACTTAAGAAGGACTTTAGTTTTAATATAATGTTTTTGAAATACTTACCTAAAATAATCCAAATATCAGCTTAGTGGTAATTACCTATTCCAGGTTTGATCTTTTTCTTGAGTTTATTTGGCTGGACCATTAAAATATGGAAATTTAGCTACGTGAATAAAAACATAATTATGATTAATTTCAGTTAATGATTGTTTCTTTTTAAATTATTTATTTGTAGAAAAAAGTAGAAAAAGTGATTCAAGTTCCTCAATTTCAAGGATATTTTGGAATTATTGACAGCGATAAACTTGAACAATCAAACTACTACGTATACTTCATAAAAAAAGCCAATTGCAGCGTACCAAACTTTTCCAATATGGATGAAACTAATTTAAAAATGCCGACTTATTTTACAATCGGGAGTTTGACTGGAAATATTTTTGAGAATTTAGAAAAAATTTTAGATTTGGTAATTCTTCTCTGATATTAATAATGTGATTTCAAATCGATTTACTCATCGGGGATGAAATATTAATTAACATCTTTAATTACGTTTTGAAGGTATTTGTACCATTATTTCGTGATCACTGCTCATCTTCAGACGAACGTGCGCGTAGCATTGAATACGACGGTATTTCCTTACAGAGGAGGCCATCTTATTATTACTTACAGAAGCATACTAACAGCTTCAACATCATGAAAGATGAATTATCCATTAATTCCAGTAATTCTCTTTTGTACGACCAGCTCGAAAATTTCATTAAACCAGAAATCGAAAGAGATTGGGAAAAGTCTTATATTCGATTAATAAACTTGGTGGATATTGTGAAATGGTAAGAAAGTCGAAAGATTGACCTGACATTACAAAACGTGAAAATCGTTGTAAAGTGTTAAAAATTATTTTATATGTAATCAAATTTCAAGGGCACAGATGCAACTGAAAAGTGATAACGTATTCGAAATACCGAGTGATTTTTATCAATTTGATTGGGACAATTCAGATATAACGGAAGAAATTATAGAAAATTCCAAGAATTTTGTGCAAACTTGTGTCAATAAAATAGACAACGAATTCGATGATATTTTATCTTATGTTCGTATTATAAAATTATTTTTTATCGGTTATTATCGAAAAAACACTCGGATTAAATAACACGAAGATATTTATTTAGGATCAATCCAACGAAACCTTGACGAAAGAATACGAGTATTGGAAACAAAAGGAAATCGATCTCAGTAAAACAGTAGATGAATTGAATTCACCGTTGGCGAATAAAATTTCCAGTGTGATAAAAATTCATCATTCGCCCTTGTTTGACCTTTTTGAGACGAAACGTTCTGTGCTCTATCAAAAATACGTGTCAGTAAAAGAAAACGCTGACGTTTTACATAACTTGCAATATTTTTTCAAAGTAATCTCACCACGATATTACGTAATAGTAATCGCCTAATATGCGTTAATTCGCTAATGCAATCAATTCGTAGATTTTGATGTATGGCGAATTTAAAACAATACCTAAAATCATTCCTGCGCTTATGGACTCTCTGCAATCAGTTTGGATTCTATCGGAATACTATAGTGTGGAGAAAAACATGGAAAGAGTTTTACTCGATATAAAAAATACTCTTTGCTGTAGAGCCAAAGAGGCGTTTGATGTAACCAAACTGTTCAAGTTGGTAGACAGTTTTTGTGGTAGAATTTTAGCCCTAGGTGGGTAATAAAATGTGGATACATATTGGGAATTTTTATTTCGTTTAGGAATTTGTGGATAGATATAAAAGATGATATAGAAAATTCCGTAATAATGCTTTATGTATGGAAAAACTCGTATTTGGAAGTGAGGGCGCGAATCGAGTCTATCAGAGATCATTTTATTCGTAGATGGGAATTCAACAAACAAAAATTATTCTCCGAAACTGACTACATCAGTACCGTAATCGAAGATATCAAATCAGTTCTAGAGGTAGGTTTACGTATTCAATTACTTTTTTTTTCTATTTTGTTTAAAAAATTTACCGCGCGACCGATTAAATCTCATACAAGCAAAACAGCAAATTTCCTTTTATGATAATAATTATGATAATATTCAAAAATGATCTTATATTACGTCACTGGCTATGTAATGATTTTATAGCATTGTGATTAGTTGTGAAAATAGATAATTATCAGTGTTACCAAAATGTTATACCATGCGTCCAAGTGATTCCTGATTCGAGTACAAACACAATCAACGAAAAAATCATTTTTAGAGATTTACATGAACAACTTCTAAGGAACTGAAGTTTCAACAATTTTCACACTCATTCAATGATCCTTACGAAATGCGGAGTAAATATTTAATTTAAAGTCACAAAAATATATGAACATCCTCCCCCCCCCTGCGTCATCATATATCAGGTAAACTGTTATCGTTTTTATCGAAAATTCAGCTCAAAAAGAAATCGAAAATCAGCTTACCTTAGTAGGTAACTAGATACCTATACCTACTCACCTACCGAAGCAGCAAACATTAATTATTCCCGAATTACCTGCGTACGTACATTACGTTTATTTCACAGGTGGTACAAAGTTATCGATGTTTATTCAGCTCGAAGTTTCGTAAAATGACAGCACATACCTCAGAATTTAAAAATCTCGAACAAAAAATTTCCAACCTCACGACACCTATTGAAAAAGTAGATTTTGATATTTACTTAGAGATATTCAGAGACGAATGGCAAGAAATTTTGGATATTTTTCAACAAGATGTAGTGGAAGTTGATCAACGTTTGAAAATATTAATTATCAAGACATTTTCCCAAATTAAGTACGAGAATTGATTTCTTCCCATTGTATAAATGACTATTTGTAAGTATCTGTGATGATGTAATGATGGAAAAAATGATTTTCTAGATCAATTAAAGAAGGAGTAGAAGTCGTACAAAATTTGTCGCAGATTCAAACCAGACCAACTGTTCATGAAAGTGTACCTTACATTTGTAATAAAATAATTGCCCATTTTGTGAAAGAAATAAACCTAACCGACAAACTATTCGAGGTAAGTGAAAAATTACAAATCAAAAGAGTATATTCAAGACCGAAGAGAGAGAGAGATGGACAGACAGTGTTTTGGCGGGGCCAATTCTGGCTCTTCCAGCCCTGGGTATAATATTTTACCTACTTAAAATCGCAAAGGTATGCATCACATAAATTATGACAGCAAAAACACATAAATGATTCATCTAATTGAGAAAAAATTAACACCACTCGAATTTTCATTATCTGCCTATGTAAATTTTTACAGAAAAACAAACAAAATCGAGCCAACGTCAAGATTTACGATTCCATCACCTGGGCCAACGATTTAGCTAAAAATCTTCAAACCACAACGCAATCGTTACAAAATGTTGATTCTTTATCTACGTTACCAAATTTTCCAGAAGTAAGATAAAACTTTAATTCTAATTTAGGTGAAAAATTACACCGAAATTACGACGCAAATAATTTATCGCATTGTTTGTCAAGCTTTAAGTGCGCGCTGGCGTTTCATAAATTTTTTTATTTCGAGGTTATAGAATTGCTCGATAATTTTACATCGAAAACTCGAACTTACACGAAAGCCATATTCAAAGAATGGTGCGGAATGGCTATTATCTTGATTACAGATACATTGAAAGAGAATATCATTGAAATTGAAGAAGCTGAAAAATCAGTCGGTAATGTTATGCGAAAAAAAAATTATCTAATTAGGTTAAAGAGCATGATTATGATTTTTCATCTAATGATAATAATTTTAATTTAATATTTTTAGATTTAAATAATTTATCAGAAATACCCAAAGTTCGTCGAAACCCGATAGCCAATGGTAAAAACCCATTTCCAATTTTAAATCCAACTTCTGGTAAAGATATGGGTATTGGAGCCTTGAGCATTACATTGAAATGGATTGCGAGGAGTAAAATAATGGCGGAAAATGCTTTGAAAAGTGAATACATTTTCCAGAATTTAAATTAATTCTTTGAGAATACTTGATTACTATTATTTTTACCTGAGTTTTTGTTATAAGAATTATAGCCACTTCAGCTTACACGCTTTAGGAAGAAGGTTGCGTTTGAGAATATTTTCAGTCGCGTGATTAATGTCCAAATTTTTTGTACACGTTTCCTTCCATTTTGTAGGGTGAACAGTTGAGCATAACATTCGCTCAAAATTTGATCAAAGGTCGTTTTTGTGAAAATTTTCAGGTAGTTTATTCAGTTTTTTGAATCAACCAAAAATTGTAATTTACTCAGATTTTAAGGGTGGCTGAAGGGACTTTCAAAGCCTCAATATTTTTGATCTTGATGTTAAATGATGGCGTGAGATGAGGACACCGTCGTATCCAAATCTCAATTTCTTAAGTGAATTTGTAAGGGAGATGGAGCAGAAACAGTTTTTTTTTATTTTAATTTTGACGCATGAATTATCTAGAATCTTCTATATCTTATAACCAAATTCAGAAGGAAAGCTCAAATTTTTATATGGAGCGACTTAAAGACCAAAATGTGATGTCTTGAATTTACGTTAAAAAAAATCCAAAACGACGCGTAGTTGAAATTTGAGGAAGGCTTGAGAAGCATCAAATCGCCCAAATTTGATAAATTAATATGGACCTATATAATGATTATTATAAGAACAAGGAACATGGTGATTTTTTTGAAAGGTCAATTTAAGATTAAATTTTTATAAATAATGAAATAATGAAAAATGTCAAACTATAAACGAAAAAAATTTTTTTAATCATTTTTTTTTTATGAATTGACTTTTAAAATTAATTTTTCTTTATTTATAAAAATAAATTAAATTTTAAATTGACCTTGAAAAAAAATACCTACTAGCGAATTAAAAAAAAAACGAATTTTCAGACAATTATTAAAAATGTTTTACTTCTCAAAATCATACTTTTTGGTGGAAAAAATTTTGACCGAGAATTTTTTTTAAAATTTAGATAAATCGAATTTTTTCAGAAAGTATTAGTTTTAGTTATTTTATGCTCGATTTTTGTCTCACAAAGCTTCCCATAACATCACATTTTTGCTTTGATGATTTTGTATTGATGTTTTATCACCAAAGAGGTCTGAGTGCGTAACAAAAATCTAGCAAATTTTGCCTCTCGAGTTCAAAAAATTCTAAATTAACCACATATTGCGCACGAGACCAATAATTACCAAAACGGTGTAAACATTCTGAATTTTTTTTAAATCTGAGATTAAAATTCTTTTCAGTTTTTGCTCAACAGAATATGATTTTGAAAGGTGAAAAAATTTTCAGTTGTGTAAAAATTCGTTTTTAAAAAATATTTAAAATTTCGATTTCATTAAAAAAAAAAAATAGCTCACCTTAGTAGGTGCCTGTACAAATACAACATTTCAGATTCACCTTTACAGATGATATTGGAGTGGAGAATGAGAGATTTCGAATCTCCTTACTATAGGTGTGAGTGTGAAGGGATTTAAAGCATTATTTGCAAGCCTAAACCTGCCCTCGTTAAAAACTCAATTTAAGTAATGTCGCATTTTTTGAATGCGCAGAGCAAAGATTAGAAATATTAAAACAATTAGAACAAGCCCATAAAGTTTCTTGGCTAGAGTTCGTCGGCGACTCGCTGTTAATAGAAAAAGGATTCAGATTTAAGATGAAATTTCAAGTACGTATCTATCTACCTATAAAGTTACGGTTATCGAAAGGAGTGAAAATTTTTCGAGTATAATTTTCAGAATGATATATTTGAAATTTTAAAAGAATCAGAAAATTTGCAAAATGCTGGGTTCAACTTACCTGAAGAAATTTGCCAACTACTCAACATCAAAGATGATTTGTACACTAATACAAATAAAATAAAATACGTTTTAAACGAATATAACGATATTATCGATAAACTACCACCAGCAAAAGTACTGCAAAATTATTTGTGCTCAAAAATCGTCGTATTGTTCGGATTTCTTCATCAACTACAGTTTCCTTTCAGGTTCTTTTAGTGAAGCCGTATTTGAAAAAAATGGAGATGGTAATTCAACCAGGATTAGGGTTATACACGTGGAAAAGTACAGTTTTAGATAATTACGTGAAGAATATTACGAGCAAATTGGATGAATTAATTTGTCTTCTCTATCAAATTAACGAAATATTTAAAAAATTAGAGCACAACATCAGCTCAATCGAGAGCTTGAATTTTCTTCCCGTTAAAAACATTACAACTGAGAACATTACATGTGAAGTACGCTCTCTGTGTATTATTCGAGCTTAAAATATTTATTTTTCATTTCCCTTCCGATTAACTTCTTTAAAAAATTATTCTGTAGGATTTTTTTCGCGAGCTTGATGATCTCCAAAAGAAGGAAGCATCCGAGTGTTTGAACATTTATCGTACTATATCAATGAGGCTAATTCAAGCGGAAAGTTTAATATTACTCACAAACACAGGAAAATCCGATTTGATGATAAATTACTACGAAAGCTATAGCGAAAAGATAGCCATAGTTTTAATCAAGTTAGAAAAACCATGATTAAGTGCGTAAAACAACGCCAGGTTTTTTTTTAATCCAAGTTAATTTGAACTTATCATCACGTTGTAGATCAGTATCGAACAGCATATCCGATTTAAATCATCTTGTATGCGGTCAGTTACCCATACATTTTAATGTAAAAGTATTTTTAGAAAATAATGAAATCAAATTGAATCCTACCTGCACAGAATTATTTCAGTACATGAAAATAGCTTTGACTAGGATGTTTTCGCGGTATTTTATTTAATTTTTTTTTATAGTTTGGAATCTCAGTTAGATTAATATTCCCACGTAAATTAACGAGCAGGGTTTTATTTTAGATTAAAATGCCTAAGGCAATGGGAATCTCGGAGCTGCGTTGCTGGTGCACATTCAGCCAAGATATTTTATGTTAAAATAATTCTCGACGAAGATATCAAGTTGAAATGTGAACAGTTACTCCAAAGTATCCAAAATTTTTGTACCGCATTGAAAACTTATACCACTAGGTTATTATATCATTTATGTTAACTTTATCGAAATATAGAAACAAAAAGAGGAACAAATAAGCATTTAAAATTTTATGTCTAAACGTATAAGCTCAAAAAGGAGTGAAGTATAGGAATATTTTATTTTTGGCTATTTCTGATATAATGCAGGTGTGAAGCTAACCCCATGTCTTGTTCCATTTTATGTAGTAAATTAGCGGTTTCCAGCTCAATGAAGAAAATGAATAAGTTGAAAAATGAAACGTAAGCAGCCATGCCGCATTACTGAAGCTGAGTTTTTAATTGGAGCTTGTTTTGATTTAGTAATAACCTTGCTTAACCGTTCATCACTACAGGCCACACCCAATACCAAGTCTGAAAAGCCCTACCCTATCCTTTCCAAAAACACTTAAGAAATTCAATTTGGCACAAATGTAGTATTTCTTGCCATGAAATAATCATGCGAACACATATTTCTCAAATTATAACTATTTGAGGGTCCTCAAATTATCTTCAAATCTTGATAATCCTCCATTTTGGATCCATTTTGACTCAAATTTAAGTGGTTATATTCTGGTCACAAACTAATCCTACACACAAAGTTTGACCATTCTAGGCCGATTTGGTGATGAGATATGGAAGATTCATGAAATTTCCTGCAGCAATTTCCCCTCCAAAAGCCGTTTTTTGCTCTAACTCCCCTCCAAAATCACTGAGGAAGCTAAAATCAAAATACGTTTGTCACTTGGGCTCATTTTATCATATGACACAGCAATAAAAAATTTTCGACCCCTCCTGTACCCCCACCACTATTTTAGGTTGATAACCCCGCCTTCCCCCTCCAACATCATGTATGGAAGTGAATTCGGGATATAGTATACAACTTATCCCCAATAACCATATGAATTCATATTAATTACATTTTTACCAACTTGAGGCTCCTCAAGCTCTACTCAAAATTTTGATAATCCGCCATTTTGAATCCATTTTGATCCAAATTCAAGAGGTCATATTGTGGTCACCAACTAACCTCACACACAAAATTTGACCTCTTTAACTTGATTTGGTGGGGAGATATGGAAGATTCAAGAAATTTCATGACTCAAAACTTCCTCAAAAAGCCGTTTTTTGATCTAACTCCTCTCAATATGCACTTAGGAAGCTGAAATTTGGATATGTTAGTATCCGTGACTCACTCTTTCATATGAAATCAAAAACGAAAAATTTGAGCTATTTGCCCCTTCTCCAGCCCCCCTCAAAATTTGAGTGATCCGCCATTTTGAAATTTTTCGAAAAAACAAAAAAACACTTTGCGCATTTTCAAGAAGAGTTCCTCACCAAATTTTGAGCGAATTTTATGAATACTCGCCGGCGCTACGCGTGGGTGAGAAAAAAAATATATATATACCAAAAAGTTGGACATTTGCCAGATGATTACAAATGGTCTGAAACGCAAAGATTTGAAGACCCCACCCTCCCCCGACCTTCCCTTCCCAAATCAGGTAGGCTGTAATAGCTATCGTTTTTATTAAAAACTCAGCTAAAAAAAAACTCACTGTCTGTAAAAAAAAAAATTTACAATAATTGAATACCAAATAAAATGTTTATTTAATTGCGAAAACCTATTTTAAGGGAGAAAGTGCCTAAGTGGTAGTTCAAATCCTGTTTTCCTATTTCATTTCACGAACACGCATTAAAAAGTAAGATCAACGTTAATACATGATGTTCTTCCACAATGATTTAGGTATATAATTATATAATATATATTCTTTTTTTAAAATACAGTAAAATTATAAAAAAATTTCCACAAAATATGACTTTGGAAGATAAAACATTATTTAATTTTTTTTTTTTTTTTTGCTGAAAATTTGCCAATATTTTTTTAGGGTCAATTTAAAATTTAATTTATTAATATAAATAAAGAAAAATTAATTTAAAAAGTTAATTTATAATTATGTATAACTTTTATCACAATGTTAATGAAAAATTAATAATTTTTAGAACTCTCGAATATTTTCAAAACTCAAAATAAATAAAAAGAATGATTTTCGAAGTTTTTGAAAATCATGAAAACTTTTTTCACCCCTCCTCCCCCCTCTTCCGCCTCCTCACCTCCAAAAAATATTAGTGGCATTGTAAAGCGACTTCAATAAAACAGATACACAGCATACCTACAGAATGAGAGAATTTGTTTATTTTAGCTGAATTTTCAATTAAAAAGAATAGCTATTACAGTTTACCTGGTTTAATAAGGAGAAGTCGTTAGAGAGGTTATTTCATATCTTTGCGTTTCAGGTCATTTCCAATGTCGTAACAATAGGTATGGATGAAAACTGTTGAAAATTTAATGAGACATTCTTCGTGGAGTTCCACAAACCCCCTCCCCCTTTTTTAAAATTCACCACAAAATGACTATCTACTCAAATTTTGAGAGAAGGTGAAAAGGGGGCAAATGCCTCAGAATTTTCGTTTTTGGTCTTGCATAAAAGAGTAACTCAAGAACACCAATTTCTCCAAATTTCAGCCTCCCAAGTATATTTGAAGAGGAGTTCGAGAAAAAAATTGGTTCTTGAGGAAGTTTTGAGTCGTGAAATTCCTTAAATCTGCAATATTTCTTCACCACATCTACCTGAAAAACTCAAATTTGGATCAAAATGGATCCAAATTGGCGAATGGCTAAAATTTAAGGTTGGCTTGAGAAACCTCAAACAGATAAAATTTGAAAAATTTGAGGTGATTTTTGTGAGGACAAAAAGTACTACATAATTTAAATTAAACTTTTCGGGTGTTTTTGGAGGGAATAATATAGGAGTTTTAGACTGGTTATGGGTGTGGCATGAAGGGCATAAGAAGTTTACCTATACTACACAAGACCCAATTAAAAACTCAGCTTAAGTAATGCCACATGGTTGCTTACATTTTTTTATGTAACAATAAATTTTTTTTTAATGTGATTTAAAAAATTTGATGCATCTCGAATATATAGTCAGGGAAATTTTGTCTCCTTTCTTCTCTCTTAATTCATATTTGGATATAATTTTATGGAATAAATCTCGCCAGATTTAAAAAATGAAATACACTGAGCAGTTCACTTTGTTACTTGTTTCATAAAAGAAATTGAAATTGTTTACTCGGTACTAAATGCTCGAATAATAATTTGTATGAGGGTATACAAAGCTACAGCACTTGTATACTTTAAGATGCTGAAATTTTATGATGGGGCACAAGGGTTAATCCTTCTCGATGCTTAAGAGAAACATATCCTTGATAATTATTAATTCATTATTTAAGGAACTGACGGACGCATACACTAGGCTACATTCCTTTATATTATATTAATTGCTAATATATAGTTGATCCGTTGTAACACAATGATAAATTATCTATAAAAAAAAGATTAATAATTTATAATGCATTATTTTTTTGAATACATTCTGATGGATGATAGATTTAAAAGTCAGAAATCACATTTGAAGTTTATAGCTTTCTCCCCGAATTAATACGATGTATTTGAGAATAATTATCCAAAACCAATCTAAAAATTTGAAAACTTTAATTCTGTTGGATTATAAATCTTGAATTATTTCAGGTGGCTTGGATATTCCATTCTATGGAAATACAATAAACAAATCACCATTAAACAATTCGCCGACGACAATCCTCAGCTAAGTGATTACGAAATGCGATTCGATTTTTATTCAAACGTAGCGAGTAAAATTGAACAAGAAAAGCTCATCGTAAACGTGCTCTGCGTGAAGTAACGATCATAAAACCATTCGAGAAGGAATAATAAATTCGTGCTTCAATCATCGTTTGCTTTCAGCATCGAAACCAGCCAATTAATTGAACAATTGAAGAATCATTGCTTTGAATGGAAATCTAATCTCGGAACACAATTAACATTAGATACGCGAATTTGTTTGAATCAAGTTTCTGAAAAAATTCGAGTAACTCTCGCAATTGTTTAATTGATTTGTTTATTTTATTATTACCATTTAATTTTTAAAAAATACGCAAATTATGTTGCAATTCTGATGATTTCTTTAGATATTAAATTCTTCTTTACATAACGAAATTAAAAATGAGCAAGATCTAACTGAAATATTGCGAACGATAAATGAAATACAAGAAATCGCTTTTGACATGGAATTGAAATTTTACAAAATAGAGGAACATTATCACGAATTAATAATGCAAAATTTCACGGTATCTACCCAGATTTATTATTGAAATAATGTATACGTTGCCTACAGTGAAATGACGTCAAACACAAAATTTACACAATTGTTTAGGTAAGCGAGTCGGACGAACAGCGATTTCACGAGGTAAAAGCTGGCTGGCAAAAATTATACGATAAATCGTTATACAAAAAATGTTGTTTAGAAGAAGCCAAAAATATCATGACAGATCCGATGAAACAAAAAATTTTGAATTTTATTAAAGAGTGTCAAGAATTTGCCGATGAGTACGCTAAAGATAAATCAATATTTGAGTCTTCTGATTTCGATACCACTGTGAAATTAATTTTGGTAAGATATTATATTCGAATAAAATATTTCAAGATTTTGTACATTTTTCTTTTTTTTAGAATTACTCGAAAAAATGTTCGGAGCTGTACGAAGAAAAGAAGAGCTTGGAAACAGTTCAGAGTTGCTATGAAGTGGCCCCTTTTGATTTTAAATTCTTTGAAACTATTAAAGAAGAATTAGAAGTTTTACGAAATGAATATAAATTGCAGTTTGAAAATTAATTATTATTAATTACATATAAACATAGAGATGATCTTAATCTTATAATTAATAAACCCTGATGATGCATTATTTCTATCTTAATTTATCCTCATTATACTTAATATTTTATTTCTAATTATCGATAAAGATAAGGAAATCCTACAATTTACGTAAATACCATAAACAATACGGATCAACGAAGAAATTAATAACGTAAAACATATTTCTTTCGAGGAGGAGTAATCTCATCGATATTGACCGTTGTATACTCAGGAGTGGGAGTTACCGGTTCAACATTAATTTTCTTGAATAATTTTTGAACATACTCTCTGAATGAGCTCCAGCTATACAAACCATTGTCATCGCATCCTTCGATCAAATGCGTCACTGGCTTCTCTTGCAAACGTATCATTACTCTATATCTTTCTCCACTTTTGCATCTATAAGAAATCAGTACGTCTATCTGAGTATGATTTATGAACAAATTACGCTCAATGATCCGAAAGAAAACCTACTTATATAAGATTATATCAACATTGGAAGAATATGAATCAAACTGGGATGATTTGAATTTACGATTATCGCAATCTTCATCGTAATTTTCGGAGCCTATTGCGTTATTTATATCGATAAGGCCTATGGCTGCCATGAATGAATGTTTAACTCCTCGGTAAGGAAAGTAAAAGTTTGCGAGAGGTTTTCCTGGGATTATGCCATCTTGAGATACAATTTTACTGTAAAAAAAAAAATATTTTATAGTATAGACTAAATTATAAAAAAATTAATCGAATTTGAATTGAAAAGGTGATCGGAGTTGGATTTCAGCACTTTAGTACACATGGGCAAACATTTTAAACAACCATTCAAGTTTCATATCTTCGACAATGCCACGTCAGCTTATCGATCATTGGAAATATTATTCGTGACTTCTTATGAAAATTACTAAATACATGTATGTGTATCTAACTTACTTTCTTATTCATGACAAAAATTTTAAAAAATAAGTAAGCATTATTATCACGCTATTTTGTAATCTAAGTTTCATTTAACTTGTTTCTTTGTCTGAAAATGTGAAAATGACTGAAAATAAATTTATGTTGGTAATTCAATCATAAACGAATATTTTCACTCACAATCGTAGAATATAAAGTAAAAATTACAGATTATAACTTGGAAAAAGAAATATGGGAACTTCACGACGAAAGTTGCTAAAATGAAAATCAAATGGTCACATTATATAATTATCATAAAGTCAATGTAAATCGTAGTAGAAAATGAAAAAATGAAGATCAAATCCAAAATTTGTTCTCGTGCATGCTCAAAAATGTTCAGCAATGAAATTTCAAAATATTCGATAGCGTTACGTCAGTTTATCGAATGTTTGAAATTTGATTGGTTGACCAAAATGTAGAGCATGCGCAGAAGGTAATTTCGACTCTTAATTTTGACTGATGGATAGTCAGTCAACTTGAAGCAATATTATAGTGTTACGAAGCAGTTATAGTTTATATTTTAGAGACATCACGAATAAAAAAGACTTGTTATATTTAATGGGTATAAAAACATACTCGAAAGTAGTAAAAATATTTTCTATCATGGGGGAAGCAATTTCTTCACGTATCTCTGCATTTAGTACAAATCTCGTATAATATCTCGAAAGATCTTCCAGATAATCAAAAACCTAATATGGTAAAATGAAAAAACTAATGAATGAAAAATATAATATAATTAAAATTATAAAACGAAACCAACTTGCAAATCATGAGGTGTAAATGGAACACAGAAGATACTTTTCTTCGATAAATCTCGCGAAGAATCAAATCCACATGCTTTGAATAGGATGATAATTTGTTCTAATAAATAATAATATTTCTCAATGAGCATCTATTTAATGTATGTATAATAAAAGTAACTGTACTCTTAATGAACAAACCTTTCGTAAGACCTTTATTATTACGGAATCCTAATCTTCTATTAATATTTGAAACAGATTTTGCTACGATATCGCTGCTCAAAAAATTGTTATAATATTGATTTGCTTCTTCATTGCTTTGAAAATCAAGGCAAGTCTTCTTGATCTGAAGCGATATAAAATTATTAATAAAATTTAGAGAATTACGACTTCTTATAATCTCACACACTCACATGCTGTAATAATTCGGCGTCAGTTTTTTCGACAACAATATCAGTAGAATCGAACAATCCTAAAGCAAAAGCTTGGGCACTTTCTATCGAATCTATGGAGTCATCAACTACGAACTTGAAAATTGAATAAAAATATAATTTCAGTCAATTTTCTAATAAAAATGGATAACACTGTGATAGATTATGTTTGTTACCTCGAACACGTCAGCAGAATATGGACGATCCATTATTGAAGGAAATTCTTGTTTCTTTCTTTTCGCCATTTCTATCATATCGTAACGTCCTTGAGAGGTCAACTGCAAGGCCAAATTTTCATCCAAAGCATTCAAATATGAAATTAATAAATTGAGATCTTCTTGACAAAATTGAATATTCTTTTCATCTAATTATATATAAATAATTGTAAATTTACGGCGAAAAAGTGTTAAAATAATTAAATAAGGGGGATGAAAATTATACTTCGTTGTAAATTATTTTTGATAATTTTAACCACATTATTTATTTGCTGGATTGTTTTTGAACTTGGGAAATGGTTTCCAGATCTTGAGATCATGGCGAAATGAATTGCAACACATCCTGTACAAAGTATTTATATTTTAGTAATTATTTTTTTGAATATTTTTATATCGTGCATTTACATAGAAATACTGTACCATCAGACAACTCTCCAAGTTTCTCGGCGGAATAAATGGATTCATAGGGAGTGTACTTATTGTAAAAAGGATACTTTTGGTCATCTTGAACGAAACAATAATTGTCTTGCACAGGCAGCCAACAATTCAAACGTGATATACTCATAAATACCAAAGTAAAAAAATAAATTACTTTGTAACTCATGATGAACAAAGTTTAGAAATTACGATTGAATAATTTTCAGATACTAAAACACTCGAGCAAATGGTTTCACTTGATATAATGATTTCGTACTGTATGAGTTGGATTGTTGTTGAGTTGCTTTTTTACATTAATTTCAGTTGTTCAAATCATTAAATCATTTACGGCTTTAAACACATTCATGTAACTGATGATTGTGAATTCAGCTGCATGCTAGAACGTCATCTCATCAATTCCCAAAATCTAGCGTGGCAATTTTGTGGTAATTTAAAACCAATTTGAAAGTAGTGGTGAAGAAATATCGATTCAAATTATAAGAAATAAAAAAAAACATGTAACTAAATTATTTCTTTGATAATATATACAATCGCATAACATGACTGAAAAACTGCAATTAATCCACAATTCTTCTGCTCTCTTTAATCATTGAACGAAGTCGTTTCGTACGAAGTCTTTCACGATTAGCTTTTTCCGCTCTAAAATTAATTAACCAACATAATTTTCTTATTTTTGCTTCGACATTACCAACACCTCGGAACAATATTGAAATTTGGTACTCACTTTTTCCTAATCTCGTCCAGAGTTTCAGCAGAGGGTTCTGGTGGTGTTTCCATTTCTCGAATAGCGTGATATATAATACATCGCAGTCTTTGAAGAACATCAGCTTTGTTTAACTGCTGAGAACGCGTTTTATCCGATGTTATTATTAAATTGCCTTCTTTCGTTAAATGATTTTTTTTCTGCGAACATGCATTGCAATAAATTTTGGCAAAGAGAAGGAAAAGTTTTTTTTTAATTTTCAATTATTCACTTACTATTTCTAATAATTTCTGTCGAACTTTTTCTGGAATCCAATCAGCAGATGATAAATTGAAACGTAACTCTACTTTAGTTTTGACATGATCTCTGTTCATACCTCCTGGACCTGAACTAAGGGAGTATTTGAATTTGATTTTATCTGTAAGCCCAAAGTAAATATAGAAATATATAACGAAATTATATGATATGAAATAAAGTGAAGTAGAACATGAAATGTTATTGTTTACCTAATGGTATATAACCTGAAAATGTCTCAGGATCATTCTTTTCAGTGATCTGAAAGAAATATATAGTAAGTGATGAAAAATACTATTCTTCTAAAGAAACGAGATATATTTAATTAAAGTCTTACCGATGATACCGCAGGAGTTGTTATTTTTAAAGAACTTTGTGGATAAAGATTCTTTAAATTGAAGGCACTAGTGAATTCGGTTCTGCATGGCAATATGCGATAGCAAAACGAATTACTTATAAGCATTAATGTTTTACCCAGTTTAACAGCACTCATTTCAGACTTCGAAATGATACTTCAATATATTTCAGATTAATCAATTGACGAGTAGGAATTACTTTTATGATTTTCCAAAATTTACAATTTTTTCTCCTCGTAAGTTCTTATTATCAGTGAAAAAAATAGTGATAAGAAGCACCGGATATCTTTGTGCTCATTGGTTGAATTTAATGTTAAGTTGAATGTAAAAAAATTAAATTAATGAAAAAAATTATTATTATGTTGTGTAATAATTTTTCAATCATACAGTTTATGATGATTACTGATTAGTGGTTAGCAGCGAAATTACGATAGAGAAAATAAAATACGCACTTCTAACAAACAAGATGTAGATACAATCGCATCATCATTTCTCTCGGTTTCAAACTTCCATTACGTTTCATTACTTTTCAAAATTCGCATGTATTATATTCAAGGTAGACATAGGAACAAAGATCTCTCCAATTACTTTAGTCATAGCTAACATGAGTACACAACACCTTCTGAATTATTTCGAATAGTCATTGGACTCTTTTCCTCATTTTTTACGAGATATAATACGACAAATGTATGAAGTATTTACAATTTATTTTGAATATTTACGTCTTCATGAGGCGGACTTCGGAAAATAGGTAGATAAATGCGAAGAAGTTGATTTTAAAATGAAGAAATGAAAAAATGAAAAAATTGGAAAAATAAATGCCAAGTGTCCTCTAATAAAAATCTCTAAACTACATATGAAAATAGGATATAATTTTATTAGTAGCACTTCTCTCAAAAATAATGCAACGAAATAATTTGAAATTATAATATGTATATTGTTTTAGAAACTTTGTCGAGGGCACTTGGCATTCATTTTTCGAACTTTCTCATTTCTTCATTTCAAAGTAACCTTTATCGCCTTTTACATACTTTTTCCGAAGTACCGACCTACTTAAAATTAATCACTCTAATATAACCAACGGAAAATATAATTATTTTATTTTTCTAGTTTCCAACCAATATTGCAAGCTTCACAGTTTGAAGAAATTCACTTTGTGGCCCTGAAAAGGGCCGTTTTGAATGTTATAATCAAATTTTTTTGGAGCTGGTGTATTTAGCAACAGCTTTTGTTCCTTCAGAAACGGCATGCTTCGCCAATTCTCCAGGAAGTAACAAACGAACAGCAGTCTGCACTTCGCGACTTGAAATTGTAGCTCGTTTGTTGTAATGAGCTAGCCTACTGGCTTCAGCGGCGATACGCTCAAATATATCGTTTACAAAACTGTTCATAATACTCATAGCTTTGGAAGATATTCCAGTGTCGGGATGGACTTGTTTCAAGACTTTATAGATGTAAACAGCGTAACTTTCCTTCCTCTTCTTATGCTTTTTCTTATCATCTTTCTTTATATTTTTCTGAGCTTTCCCTGCTTTCTTCACAGCTTTACCGACACTCTTCGGCGGCGCCATAATACTCAAATTCTCACACAATACACGTCAAAACTAATAATCAATCACTGTTGCAGCAGTAAGTAGTAGTACTTCACATTATATACAAAAATGTGAGTATGAACTGACCAATCAGAGTTCAGATTGATGAAATAAAAATCAACCTAAAACATTATAATAACAGTGATGTTGCAGCGTAAGTAAAGTTGTTTTGAAAAGAAAATATTTCCCACCAATCAAAACTCATTATCAATCCATACAACCTGTAAAACTTGAAAATCGTCTAATCGTAGTATTCAAAGATGTAAAAGACAGCTGTTTTTCTGAATTTGTATTTTAAACCAATCACATTGCAGATTCTTGTATCGCGCTCTCATTGGTTTATTACATATTTTGATTTTTATATATAAACGAACAACTTTCTTCTGATAATATGGTCATATATAGTATTGGCTAGTGATAGTCGACGTTATATTTTGTTTGTAATCATGTCTGGTCGTGGTAAAGGTGGTAAAGTGAAAGGGAAATCTAAAACTCGTTCTTCTCGTGCCGGATTACAGTTTCCAGTTGGTCGTATTACCCGTTTACTCCGTAAAGGCAACTATGCTGAACGAATTGGAGATGGAGCTCCTGTGTATTTGGCTGCTGTGATGGAGTACTTGGCAGCTGAAGTACTAGAGTTAGCAGGAAATGCTGCTCGAGACAACAAGAAGACTCGTATTATTCCAAGGCATTTGCAGTTGGCAATTCGTAACGACGAAGAATTGAATAAGTTATTATCTGGAGTCACCATAGCTCAAGGTGGTGTTCTGCCAAATATTCAAGCCGTCTTATTACCAAAGAAAACCGAAAAGAAAGCATAATTTTAACCCGAATCTTCTAACGGCCCTTTTCAGGGCCACCACATTTATTTCTTCTTCATTATGAAAATTGCTGATATATTAAAGTTAGCCTTGAATTCCACTTGCATGCTGAATGTCATATTTGGCAATGATATACTCATCACTATCCGAAGAAATGCATACCTATGTAAATTAATAACATTACCTCAATTTGCACAAATAAGAACTAAGAAGTTGGTCATAATTAGTGTTTCGAGAATCTTTAATTGGGTCAATATCGTTACACAAACGATGAAATCATTTTTCGTTTCAGAAAATTTTCTGAAAATTAAACTTCACTACGTTTTGAGTATTTTGCCTTAAAATGTATATTCATTCGCCTTGAAATGCATATTCAATTGCTACTTGCACATTCCCATTTCGATCGAAAGTTACAGGATATTATACGATTTTTCTAATATTTTTAGCGTTTTGAGTATGACTATTTAAATAATGATTTTTGATAATTGATAGTAAAAATACGATTTTACTTGATCATTAGTCTTATTATGCGAATAGTGGCACCTATTTTAGAAAGATACCTATCATAATTTTGGGGTACGAGTAGCGTCTGTCAAGACGAATGAAATGATACCTATACTTAATTCGAATATTTTTTAATATTTCCAGGATATGCGAATATTTTGGGCAATATTTCACGTCAAATATCCCAATAAAATAATATTCAATATTTTACACCGTATATGAACATATTTTGAGTTGCCCTAGTATTCGTAGGGCTTTAACCCTGGATAAGCAAATAAATAAATGTGAAAATAAATGACGGTAAAGGGTAGTTCCCTTTTTTCACGTCAAACAAAAAATGTTTTATAATGAAATAAATTGAACAAATTTTAAAATGTTTTTATTCATTCTTTTAAAAATGTGTACATCGTCTTGCATCCAGAAGGCTATTCATCATCATTTTTTACACTTGGTGAAGCAGTCATTACATTGTGTAAATTACGTTATACCACGTATATCATGTTCTTCTATACTTCACACTGTTGGTGAAATTTCACTAAATTTTTTTTGATATTTCTTCTTTTTCTGCTCGACGATATCTGAAAAATGGACATTTCCCTATCATCCTGATGTGATCGTACAATAGTTTTATTACACTTCGCCTTAATACAGGTTTTTATATATTGCATAAATCTTTCCTGCTTAATAAATCGATTCTATTGACATTTATTTGCGTAAACTCACTGAAAATTTTACTACAACCTTTAAATTGTCATCTAGTATTGGACGCTTGGAATACCGGAAGTAATAAGTCTGGATAATTTTTCGCAATCTTTTTTATGGAGAAGAGGGAATTTCAATTAATTTATATCATTTATCGAGTGACTTAAGACCTAAGTGAGTTTCTGTAAAGGTAGCAACGTTAGAGGAATCATTTTCGTTCAGAGGTAACTTAATGTATGCTGGACATTCTCCACATTCTCTGTTCAACTACTTTGAACCATGAACAACACGAGCTCATTTCCTATTAGATGATTTTAAAGTGTACGTTCCTGACCGGTAACACATATATATAAGTACAAGAGTACGTTTATTCTTGGTATTTGTCTTTAAACGGAATCTAGTAACTGTTGAGTCTTCAAATTTTTTTATCCATTCAAGAAATTCTCGCATAGAAGAAAATGACAGAGTCTTTACACTTGAATCGACATCATGCAATTTTACATAATGTTCATGCAGTTCATCCATATATTGATATAATTCTCCACAGAGAATACAGCGCATACCACTTTTTCGTACAGGCATAGAATTCTGCAAACAACAAAATTATTTAACATAAAATAAAATAAAGGAACAGTAAGGCAAGAACAGAACTCACAGGTTCTCCATTATGTCTAGAAAGTATATGTTTCTTGAGTCAATCCTTGTGTATAAATTCACAACCGCAATTGTGACATTTCTAGAAATTAATATTTTTTTCATCAATAACATCGTGAAAAATAGCCAAATGTAAAACAAAGATTATTTGAGCATAGGTAGGTAATTCAACATCCCACGAATGTAATATTAAAACATAAACATTCACAAAACATTCAAAATCGCAATGCTTTGTGGATATATGCCTGACTAATACGTTTTTCCTTCCGTAACGAAATCCACAATCAGCATATAATTGAAACTGGAGAGTAAGATAGTACATACTCCTTTAGAAAAGGAATTGTATAAAGTGAAGTACCAAACGTACAAATTACGTGTAGTTTTCTTGAATGTATCACGAACAACCTCTTCATGCTGACGCAGTATATCACATCTAGAGTAAGTTTTTGTACAAAAACTACATTTCTAAGAAAACAAAGTGATTGGTACATAATTAGAATTGATACAAGCATATCGCGTATTCCATATTATCAAAATTAATATTCACATTACCATGTTTGTTGATATGTTGTCTCGATACGTGTCGTTTCAAATCAAATGTAAATAGTACCGAATGCAGCATCACATTTTGATAAAGAACACACCTGTTAACACAGTAAGGAAATACACTTTTACATAGATATGTAGTATAAAACGTATAATGGTCAAAAACTATACTGACAAAGGGACGATTCTTTTCGTATACTCGTTGAATACATAATTCTCTTCAAGCTAGATTTGTTAGCGAAGGTTGCACAACAACCAGTCCTAGTACATACCTATGCAAAGAAAATTAAAATTACTCATTAAAAACAATTAAGGAAACAAGATGTAAGAATGTAATCATCTTTAAATATACAACTTACCACAGTCATCCAGACAAAGCATAAGACCAGTGATAGGGAACTCAACAGGAGTCTGAAAAGAAATAAAAACAGCAAACCGCTCCCAAGGACATACGCGCTTTTTAAAATGTCAGAATAATATTATAGACCTGAATAATAATGATTCATTTCTAATTGTTAATTAAAAAAGCCTAGAAACAACTAAAAATTACTCCTTATTTTATTTTTTGCGTTATTAGTTCTATTCGATTCCTCATAGTTTTAAAAACACTCGCCAGTAGATGATTGCTGAACTGCCACACTATACAACCCTCCGAAGAATAATAAGATTCTACCCCTCTTATTGGTTGTTACTGTTTCAAATAACAGCCAATAAGAAAGACGTATTACATCCTAATTCTATTTCGAAATTCATATAAAAAGAAGCGTTTTCAATAAAGTGTTCACAGTTCAGTTCTCTATCGTAGCAGTTTTAGAGTAATCTTCCGCTTTATTTCACAATGACTGGCCGTGGTAAAGGTGGTAAAGGTCTTGGAAAAGGTGGAGCCAAGCGTCATCGTAAAGTGCTGCGTGATAATATCCAAGGAATCACAAAACCTGCAATTCGTCGATTAGCTCGTCGTGGTGGTGTGAAACGTATTTCTGGATTGATCTACGAAGAAACTCGTGGCGTTTTAAAAGTATTTTTGGAAAACGTCATTCGTGATGCTGTAACTTACACTGAACACGCTAAGAGAAAAACTGTAACAGCTATGGATGTTGTATATGCTTTGAAAAGACAAGGAAGAACGTTGTATGGTTTTGGTGGTTAAATCATCTTGTAATTGGGAAAACGGCCCTTTTTAGGGCCACCAACTGAACTTCTTCATAATGTGCATCTGCATTATTGTATGAACTTATATTCCTACAACTTGACTTTCTCGAATTCAATATCTTGACATTATTCGTGTGAAATTAAAAATTTTAGTCTTTATCCTTTAGAGATGATTGAAATTTAAATTTGAGAACTAGAACTCATAATGACAATTATTAATAACGTTATTACTTAGATCAAACAGTGACGTTTGAATAGATAATTATAATACCGTAAAGAAAAAGTACGTCACCATGAGTGCAGGAGTATTCCCGTAATTCAATGCGTAGCGTTTGGCGGCATTAATCTTATAAAAAGTAAAAACTAACAAATTAGTAATAATCATAATAAATTTCTATTGTCAATTCATAGATTCAGTTTCATACTGGGAATGTCCGAGTATACGCAATAGGTAGGTATATTGAAAATATTATTTGAATTTCAAACTCTTGAAATCTTTTTTTATTTATTTAAAAAGTATATTTCAACTCGGTGTTCGAAGAATCACCATGAAAATCAAATTTTTCTGATAAAAAATTGAAACAAATCATTAATAAATAGCATTCTAGATTTACATACCTAATTAAAGAATACTACTTGAGAACTAGAATTTATATTTTACACACCTAGTGTCTAATACCACTTCTATTAGATGTTCATTTTTATTCTCTAAATGTATAGAAATTGCTCATTTCTCTGTGTGGTTCTAGCACAATTTTTTCCGACTTTTCAAGCCTTCGTTACTGTTTAAATTCAATTAACAATATTATAAAGAATAAAATTGTGAAAAAATTAACTAGAAAATTTGTTCGTGTGTGAAAGTAAATATTTATTTCACCAGATAATCAAGAATTTTTGCTAATGATAATGAAAAATTTGCACTTTGACAATTAACACAAGGCACAGTCCTAGGGTACCTGAGTGTCCTGAATATTATTTATGATCAATATTGCTTTCAAAATAATAGATTTATTTTTCATTATGAAAATAAAAATGTACTGTTGGTACTAGGCCTTACTGATGATGCTTAAGTATTGTTTTGCATTTTTGCCAAAATTCAAGTTTAATTTCATTTCTCTAATCTAAAATTCCATCAATTTGATGTTTAAATAATTATAAATTATGATGAAAAACTGATATTGTATTCTTTAAATTAAATTTTTAAAACCTAATATCTATATTTTTCAAAAATTATATCATATTTTTGAAAAATACAATCAAAGGCTGGAATTCGATTGCCTAGATCGAATTGATTTTTCATTAACACAGTGGCAAGTGATTGCATGCATAATTATAACACCTATAGGCCCATGAAACTTATTTTAATATTTTCACAATTCACATTGGCTACAGCAATTACATTTTATTATTCCTAAAAATGTATAAAAGAGCATATATAAGCTCCTAAATCTTCAAGTCGTTCGTGTTATCGTGTTGAGAAGAATTACGATCATGGATGAATATCCCATCAAACCGGGAATGAAATTGAGACCCATAAAACGAAAACACATTCAAGAAATACGAAAATATCAAAACTCAACTGAGTTACTCATACGCAAGCTATCATTTCAAAGATTAGTTCGTGATACAACCAGTATTATCAGCGAGCAAGATTTTCGTTTCCAATCTCAAGCTTTGGCAGGATTTCATCAAGCATCTGAAGCCTTTCTAACTGAATTTTTCGAAAATGTTAACGCTTGTGCTTTTCATGCTAAACGAATGACTATTAAACCTGAAGATTTCAAGTTAGTAATGGCATTACGAGGAAGAACGACTTAAAACAATGCCCAAAGATGACAAGCAATGGAAAACTGACAAAATACCTTTGGTGCCCAGCACTTGACTGAGCGTTTTTAAAACGATTTGGATAATTTATTTAATTTATTTTCACTTCATGATTGTCTTCTTTTTTCTTCTTGATTTACTGCAATTTTTCTTAACGTAATTTATTTATTTTTTTAACTAGGTAATGTATAATTTTATCATTTGTAAGTTTTTTAGAATTCATCTTCTTCAAGGAGATCAAAATGGCCCTTTTTAGGGCCACCAAATGATTTCTTCACAACTTTTGAAATTGTTGATAAAGTATAATCGAAATAAAAATCAAGATATATACAGCTACACTTTTTGATAAAATTGGAGAGCACATCTGTACCTATTATTAATTGTATAAACTTCTCAATCTTGCATACAGGACATACCTACAATGATTTACATATCTATTATGGAGCCTGTAAATACCTATTTTTCTTACTCCTCATACTCAATTATGCTCAACCTATCGTCTCACGCTTGATAAATACGAAGTTATTCAACCTACCAATCCCATTCAATAATCTGAAAATAATCGAATTATGTAACTTTGCACTTTATTTTATAATTCATGAGAAAATTAAAAATTTCAGTACTGATAGGAGTGGTACTGGTGGCGTTTTAACGCTGTGTATCTTTCACATCATAAGTCATTAGTGTGTTGTTAAGTACATGCTTATTCTTTCGTTCGCATTTGACTGACTAATTTTTATAGCAGTTATCTTAAGTCAATAGGTTTTGACTATTTTTGTAAAATATGATAGTGACCTAAATGAACAAGTTGGAAAAGAAAATTATCCAGATCAAAATCATTGCATGGAAGATTAGCAAATGAACATGATTATTCTAATGAATGGAAATTAATCATGTTAGAACTCTTACAGAATGAACCATTCAACGGCTTCAAATTCAACTTCTTGGTGAAAAGCATCGTAATCCTGGTCTCCTGGTAGATTTACATGAAAATACCAACTTTAGCTCTTTTTTAAAAAAAGTAAAAAAACATAGAGGTAGGTACTTATTTAATAAGAAACTCATTTGAATAATTAGTCAACGAAACGTGGTGTGTAAAATTATCTTTGTATTCGAAGCGATAATATTTTTAGTTTTACAAATGGCGGATGAAACGAAAACATTATATTTTGATTATTTTTACGAACGTATGGTTTTATCTTTGAACAATACCTACGTAATATGCACTCTTAATGTTGAAGATGATTATGTTACTTTTTAAGACTTTAATCTTTGAAAAGAAATAGGTATACATACCTACACATATATTTTATTTTAATTTGAAAAATTGATGTTCTCAATTTAATAAAGCCTATGATGTATTTTTAAAAGCGTTTATATCAATTTATGTTGCGTTTACAAGGGGAGATTGTATTCATTTCTGCCAAGAATCTTTCTCAAATGAAACATAAGCAATAAGCAGGTATGGACAATGGACGTGCCTACTGGAAATCAGAAATTTTTCTAAAGACAGATAGATAATAAATTGATAAAATCTGTTTGTATGTATTTAAATTATTATGTTTCATTGACTCAATAAAAATCGATTGCAATCATCATGCAAATTAAAGCGCTAGACCAGTAAAAACATTTTCATTTTTTCTAAATTGATAAAATGAAGCTACCGCCCAATCGAGGGGTATACAACTTTAATAATATACTTGGAGAATATTTTAATGTTGATACCTATACCACTAAAATTAGTTAGATTTGAAAGTACAATTAGACTGATGAATGAGATTTCGATCTCGGGTAATTTGAGGACGTTGATTACTTGACTTTCTGATACTAAGCACTTTTCGCCTCTCTTTTACCTTCAATACTCAAAGCGATCTATTCAGCAATAACGCATTCTGTGATAAAACTAACCACAGAAATGAAATCCTTAGTCCTGCAAGTGAAGGGAGCGATAAATAATATCATTAAATTCAGAATAAGCGACCTCAAATATTCATTGAAAATGATATTTAATTCTATTTTCTTGAAAAACTTAAGGCGGTGCTTCGGAAAATAAGTTGGTAAATGCGAAAAAGTTGTTTTTTTAATAAAAAAATGAAAAAATTGGAAAAATAAATGCTTAATCTGTTGAAACAAAGTCTCTAAAATAATATATTATAATTTTAAATCATTTAGTTGCGTTACTTTTGAGAAAAATACTGCAAATGAAAATAGGATATAATTTTCATTTGCAGTATTTTTCTATTTTTCTCAAAAGTAACGCAACTAAATGATTTAAAATTATAATATATTATTTTAGAGATTTCGTTTCAACAGATTAAGCATTTATTTTTCCAATTTTTTCATTTCTTTATTTTAAAATCAATTTTAGCACATTTACCTACTTATTTTCCGAAGCACCGCCTTAATTTCTAGCCAAGTCTCAAAACATTTGGCAACACTGTTCACCCGGAATCTAACCGCAACAGAATCTCCAATCAAAACCAATCATGAGAAACTGTAGCGAATAGTTGAACAGTTGTGGCAAGCTGGCAGGTTAGCTGGCTAGCAGTTGTGCACTGCATTTCTAAGAAATAAGTATTCAGGCAGTTGACGTCGTATTGTTGTGCCTACTACATACCGTAGTCGTTTACATGAATCTTTGTGTTCTTATTGTTCGTTTTTAACGGTCTTATTACTCGATTATTTTCCTTAACTGATTGTGTTTTAATTACATATACGAATTTACAATGGCTCGAACCAAACAGCGTGGAAAAGGAAAACCATACGCTTCCAAACAACTGCGCAAAAAACTAACAACAAAGCGGAACAGTCTCGGTAACAAAGATCTACCACATTATAGCTCTTCCAATGTCGGCAAATCAACAGCGTCAAGTTCCAGCTTGCCGCCCAATTCCACCAGAGTCAGCTCAGCTTCGCTTAATGAATCGAGATTATCAGCTCTACGCAGCAGTATCGGTAAAAAAAGTTTATCGCATTCTAACTCCATCGAAAAAGATTCGAGAACCTCCACTAGACAGAGCTTACGGTCGATTGGTAATGAGTCGAAAAATACCAGCGGGTCGCCGAGCTCTCAAAACTTCACTCTTGATACCAGCATTCCAAAAGGCCATGCAAGAAAGAGTATGCATCCATCACCCAATTTAAATGCTTCTAATTTAGAGATTCAACGAGGTTATGCGAGGAAGAGTATGACCGACCCGTCAACTAGTTCAAGTACTTCAAAACGATATTCTCCCCCTAATTTAGATATTACACCCGGCTATGCGAGGAAGAGTATGACTTATGGGTCCAGGAGTCCAAGTATCGATCGTAGCGAGGATACTGGAAATAGAGAGAAAAATTTGAAAGCAATGAAAAAGAGAGTATCACGAGTATATGTTGCGCGTAAGCTTACGAGACGTCGCAGACATGGTGTTTTGGCTTTGCAGGAAATACGTCATTATCAACAACGTACTGATTTACTTCTCAGGAAATATCCATTTCAAAGATTAATTAAAGAACTTTTACATGGTGTACGAAATGATCTTTATATTCGAAAGGATGCGATTTCAGCTTTACAAGAAGCAGCGGAAATGTACTTAGTTGACTTGTTCGAACGTAGCTTACTCTGTGCGATACATGATAAACGCGTTACTCTTCTTGTTAAAGATATTATGTTAGTTAAAACCTTGAATCCTAATTTGAACTAAAATAATTCTCGTCATGTTTATATAAGAAACGAAGTGTTCTTACTTTATGTATAAGTTATTTTATATTTTTTTGTTTGAGTTTTAATTAAGTCTTATTTTGTGACTTTTTCTGTAAAATTTGTGATAATTATAAAACGAATAGAAATTAGCAAATTCATTTTATTCAGATATATATCTCAAATTCAACATGGTACAAGTTCAGTATTGGTGTTACAATTTGCGGTCGATTGTGATATGAATGGAAGTTGAATTAAATTGAACGCAGAATTTTATCAACATTTAAATAAGATACTGAGACACATAGATATATTTCAAACATTTATTTAAAAAAAGTCACACATATAAAACATCGAAGAAACGATAAAACAAATTTTCTAAAATAGATTTACACAGTAAAAAAAGCTATAGCAAAGGTAACAATTTCTATTTCAAAAATGTTGAAACTTCAAAACAATACATTAAAAATAAAAATGTCTTATTGTAATCGAAATTTTTTGTACAGAAATTACTTCGCAGCCAAACTCAATTCGGGAAATATAAGTGGATAAGGATTGGTATCAGTTGTATCGCTACAATGGTGAGGTGTAGGAGGTCTAGGGTCATATTCATTGCATCCGATTAACCAAAATGTAACTACAGAGCCTTTTCCTTTTAATTCGACTTCACCTCGACGCTCCAATTGAAATGTATTAAATGTGTCCAAAATTTCTTTGGTTGTTTCTGTTACGTGAATACGAAGAGCTGTATGGAAATGGCATATCAATTATGGTTTTTTGTTTGATAAACATGTCTATTGAAATAATTAATTTCACAATAGTTCATACGAAATAGCATGGGCTATATTTTGTATGCTACGCAAAGCAAAACACAGCTCATGCTAAAATGAAATACATTGGTCTAAATATTTTTTTTACTCATTCAAACACTCACGTTGGCCTGTAGACTCCATTCTTGAAGCGGTGTTAACAGTATCTCCGAATAAGCAATAATGCGGCATTTTCTGACCAACAACTCCAGCGCATACCGGACCTTCAGGAAACAATATGAAAATTATTCCTTCACCGTCATCAAATGATAAGTAAATACTAAAAGGAAATGTAACATTTACCTGAATGTATGCCAATACGGACTTTAAGTTGAGCGTCAGGTCGATGTTGTATGCTGAAGGATTGTACGGCATCTAGGATTGCTAATGCCATCAAACATATTTCTTTGGCGTGATTATCACCGTTTCTTTCCGGTAATCCTGAGACTACCATGTAAGCATCTCCAATGGTTTCAACCTTGGAGTGTGATATTTAGTACAAAAAGGAATGTAGAATAGAAGTGTGTTACCAAAATACTTACTTAAAAATTACAATTTTTGAATTTACCTTATACACATCATAAAATCCAATTACTCGGTCAAAAGTGCTGTACAAATCGTTCAGTAGATTCACTACCTGCGAAAATTGAAAAAGATCGTACGGTAATATTTTCAGGGCAGTTTTTAATAAAACATTTTAAAGTTAGATCATTTGTGTTGACGATGTACCTGCATTGGAGAACTTTGAGCACATAATGCGGTGAATCCTACGATATCGCTAAAATATACGGTAACACATTCGAACTGTTCTGGTTTAACCATCTCGCCAGCCATTAACTGTTGCGCAACTGGTCTAATGTGAATTATATGTAAATTATAATAAAATACCAAAACAGAATCATTTTCTTGATGATGTAAATTGTCCATTCAAAAATGGGGAAAACAGAAAATGAAGGTCAGATTCGAATCGAAGGGCCAAAATTGACCTCTACGCATGTGCAAAAATGTTAATCAATCAATCACCACTATCACAATCAACGTATCCAATGTTTGGAATTTAATTGGTTGATCAACATTTTAGCGCATGCGTAGAAGGTAGAAGCTAAATATGATTACGTCAATAAGAATTCAGTCTTTACTTCGAACGATGAGTGTTTATTTTATTTTCGTTTTGTGATCAAATGCTATAATCTCCATTAGTGCACATGTTTCTTAAAATTCTGTAAGATTTACTGTAATCATTTACCTTGGTAGAACTTGAAATAATAATTCTTCCGATCTTCTTTTTTCTTGACTTAATTGATCGGTTTTTTCTTCCACCAGGACTTCTAAATTATTAGCATATTGTTCCATTCGTTTGAGCAAATCGTCCATTAAATTTTCGCAATAACCTCTAAACGGTGAGTATCATTAAAACTTTATGTTGTATTTACAAACTTCTGAAAAAACCCAACTAATATCTCACTTCATCGTACGTCGAATGGTATCACGGATGTTTTCAAAAGATGGTCTTTCATCGCAATTATCAGCCCAGCATTTATTCATTAATTCGGATAAATCTTCGGGGCAGTCGTGGCCACTAATATCGGGTCGAAAAATTGGATTTTTTCGATTTTTGACTAAGTCTAAAATTTCTACGGAAATACATTCTCTATTTATGGTTTTCTTCGAAATATACATATTTCATTGGAATAGAATTTCTCAAACAATTACCTTCTGTGGTTAAAGTGTCCTTTGCGTTTTCGTAAGGACCCCCTCTGACCACGATTTCTTCTAAAATAATCGCAAAACTGTAAACGTCTCCTTTATGAGAGGCTGCATAACCATTTAGCATATATTCGCTTAGTAATTCAGGGGCCACCCATAGTAATTCTACGGGGAAGAAATCGAATAATATAATGTTATGATAGGTTTAATGTATTATTATAGATTAATCATACCTAGATGGCCCACAGGTACATACGAATTTATCACTCATAAATATTGAAAAAGGAGCCAGAAACTTTTTTATTAATATCTTATTGTATTAAAGTTGAGTTGAAGTATTCGGAAATAGCTCATTTCAAAGAGTTCGAAATTTTATACATGATGCAATTATTGTGAACACACATTGATCTCGATGTATCAAATTCATTTTTTAGAGTGTTCTCTGTAAATGAGCTCTAGTTCTAAAAATAAATTTACCTTGTTTCTCACTTTTTTACAAATACCTCAAGAAAAAGTGTTGATGAAAAGTTTACAAGGAGCTCATTCGAAAGAGCATAAAATTCTGAATGTGTTTCATTTAAAAAACACTTATTGATTTCTACATTTTAAGATAATTCATGGTAAAGTAAAAAAATCGATTTTATGAAATTAGTTCCAAAAGTAAATCGACTTAAGGACGACAGTAACTTTTAGAAAAATTACATAGTTTTGCATTTCAGTCTCTATTAGAATAAGCGTGGTAATGCGATTGTCTAATAAACTGCTAATTTTTATTCAGCATGATGTATAATTCTCCACTTAGAATCTGGTAGTCTATGAACTATGACTTCATCTAATTTTTATACCACCTGCTTATTACGAAGATTAGATCTAATATTACATCATTGGATTTACTTTTCATATTAAATCTTATCTGATCAAGATTTGATCCAAATTAATAAGTTACGATCTTAAATTTCTCATCACAACAATGAAAAAATTTTTCAAATAAAATACTTCGTAAAACTTACTATTATAGTAATTGTAGTCTTTAATGATTTCTGACGGAGTGGTCAAGTTCTGTAAACCAAAATCTGAGATCTTCAGTACAAAACGTCCATCGATTAAACAATTCCTCGATCTTAATTTTCCGTGTAATATTTCGCAGCTGTGTAAATATGCCATTCCCTATGAGCAACAAAATGGTTAGAATGAGTTTATCTTTTTTTTTTTTTTTTTTTAATTTTCCGTAAATGAATAATTAAAATTCTCTTTGATGTTCGTAGATATTTACTGCCATTCGTAATTTAATTTTTAATTGAATTCTTATATTACAAAGAAGGAAAAACCCTTATACATAATTTTATTATTAAAACTGAATCTAGAGAAAAAGAAATCTCGAAAGTATTTTGCTGATATTGTTTATTCATAGTACTAATTTTCCGCATTCTTCTCTGTTAAACTTAAGACTTGACGGGTGATAATATTTCATCTGTTAGATCAACTTTTTAAAGAAGAAAAAAAATATCAGGAATTTTTATCAACTTTTCAACTTACTTTTACGATATCGTGTATCAACGACATTCTGAAATTCCAGTCTAATTTCAATTCCTCATTTTCGAGCACGTCTTTTAAACTGCCTTTGGGGCAGTATTCCATTAAAATTAAAACAGTGGAACATTCTATGCAAGCTCCGATGAATCTTACTGTATTTTCGTGCGAAACATCTCTCACCTAAATAATTTCAACGAATGAAAAAAAAATTCTGCGTAAGTATAACAGTATTGCCAATAATCTGATAATAAGAAACGTGAAAATCTTTAAAGATATTTTTTGATTAGAAGTACGTTGATTTACAGGGATAGCAGTTGTATTTGGTTAAGCAATTTTTAAACATAAGTGAGCGTGAACGTTCTGATGGTGATTCCTAATAAATACGTGACAACCAACGTAACACCACTACTTACATTTTAGCTGACGAGGTTAACCGAGAAAAATATGATTTTATCAAGTGCCTTTTCTATTTCCTCCTTTATAGTTGACTGAACGGATATTAAAAAAAAAAAAAAAAAAAAAAAAACGGAAAGTCTATAAACTAGATTTTTCTGTCAATATTTGGCCAACAAATTTACATATTTTTTTCTTCGCGGTTTATGGTAAAATTTTGCCTCTCGCTATGGTAACTCGAACAAATCCCTTGTCGAGCTCGTCCATCTCCTGCTTTTTAGGTATTTAACTAAACACTTGAACTAGAAATTACTTGCTTGACTTCTAGAAGGAGTTTTTTATTGATGTCTACTTTCTTCTTGAGGATCTTTTTAATAGCCACTCTGGAGCCCTGAAAAATATGCGAAATTCAATCTACCATTCAGGTATGGTAATAAAGTTTAGTATTTTGCCGTCTTAATTCTCCTGGGATTAGTAATCCATTTATATTATTTTGTTTTCAGATGAGAGAAAATAAAATGGAATATTCTAAATGCAAATTTCGATTTTACTTCTCGTTTTAAGAATAGATAAGCGGTGTTAAACGATAGATAAAGCTCGCGTGGGGGTTTATAAATTATGTACTTTTCAATTTCAGCGAAACTGTGCTGCGTTCGTTTTCTAATGAAATTTAACCTTGGTAGGTACTGACATAGGTATTCCTTTCATTTGCAAACTTTGTTTTCTTTCGAGGTAGCAAATTTTCTTAAGAGATGAAAAATACTTTATTTTAGAAATAATAAAATCGCTTATTTACTTTATAAATGCCAACGGTTGTGTAAACTTGAGCTGGAGGATACGAACCGTTTGAATTATCCGACCTACGTCTACATAACAAAGATTCCTGTAATGCTGGTTCGAAGATCTGTTGGAATGTAACGATTTGTTATTAGTGTCGAGTAATTACGAATTAAACATTTTTTTTTTTTCATTTAAAAAAACAAAGCTCGAAATGCTTTACTCACCGGGACCTCGTTTAAAACGTGAATGCGTATTTGTTTTATTTACCTTTGTATCCCTGTTACGAATTATGTGCGAACTGTGTATTATATAAAGTTTACTACAAAAATCTAACAAATATCTAAATAAAACAAAAGATTCTACAAAATTGAAATAAAATAGTAAAAATCATACAAAAGCCAGCTAATTACTTGTTTCAAGTATCGCCTAAATACATACCGTTAGAAACTGATAAAAATATTTAAACATATTAAACGAATAATATAATAACGACACCTCGGTTGGTTTCTGCAGCGCCAAACGCGATGTGTAGGGTTTTCCCACTTCCAGTAACACTTCTTCGGGTCGTACTCGCCAGTTCATGTTATTTAAGTCTGCGGCCATCTTCATTTGTCTGGAAAAAATGAAAAAAATGTGAGCAGCCACTTTTCCATTTAGGTGCATCATTACACTTGGGTAATACGAAATAAAATAACGGAAATGGAAATGAAATTACTGAAAAGGAAATGAAAATGGCATAACAGAAATGAAATAACGGAAACGAAATTACCAAAATAGAAACGAAAATGGAATAACAGAAATGAAATAACGGAAACCGAAATGTAAACAAAATAACGGAAATGGAAATGAAATAATGGAAACAGAAATGGAAATGAATACGACTAATGGAAACGTAAACAAAATAATGGAAATGAAATAACGGAAACGGAAAAGAAATAATGGAAACAAAATAACGGAAATGGAATAACGGAAACGGAAACAGAAACGGAACAGAACAGAACAGTATGATAAAATTGATATTCTCTTTAACAAAAGAACAGTTTTCATCAATTCTAAGTTGTATATCAGTTATTTATCATGTTAGCAAGAAACTTTTTATTCCTCTTATTTTGTAAATCGTATATTATTACGACTAATCAATTTAAACTTGAATCGTTGTACATTTTGTTAACGCGCATCTTCTCTCAAATTTTCATTATTTGCCATTTTGGATTTATTTTGCTTCAAATTCGAGAGGTCATATTCTGGTTTTCAATTCAGCCCTGAGACCACATTCAAAATTCAACTCTTCTATATGATTTGTGGAAGAGCTAGCTATGAAAGATTAAAAGAATTTTATTACTCAAAATCTCCTCAAAAAGCTATATTTTTCATCTCACTCCCTCCAAATTGACGCGGAAAGTTTGAATGTGTGTATAGTCACTAGAATAGAGACAATTTACCTATACGGAAAAAAATAAGTTAATAAATAAACAAAAATATTACTTCATAGCCAACCAATAGAAAGAATACTGAATCACAAAAAATTATTACCCTCCCTCCAACTTTTCTTTTCAAATCATGTAGCCCATAATAGTTTATTTTACTCCTTTAAAAACCAACCCGAAAAATTAATGAAAGTAGAAACAATAGAAAAAAATCCTACTTCTTAGTATAGCACGTGACCGCCATCCCACACGTGAACAAGATGCACACAGTCATGAAACCGTAAAAGAAAAGGGCATAATGACCTGTTACAAAAATCAGAATTAGTATAATATAGCAGTTGAAAGTATTTTACCAAACTTTCTGTTCAACCTAGTTAAATCTCAATGATACAAACCACCTTCAACACAAGATGGATGATTTCCCATGAAACCACATTTAGGTACATCAACCGGTGGTCCATCTCTTCCTCCTGGCCAATGGATGCGTTTTCCTCTTATTGGGCAGTATTCTCTAGTTTCACCATAGTAATGAGCTACTACTTCAAATTCTCCAGTGATAGGGTCTAAATCTAAAATGGAATAGTCAGCGTCTCGTTCTCCATTTTCATCAATCCTCACTAATCCGGTGACGCCTATGGATAAAAATGTTTGCTTAATAATAATGGAAAAGCGATTTCTACGATACATCTGTTTCTAATTACCGTGAAAAGTTCTATTCCACATGAGCTCAGTTATCGCTTTACCGTCGTAAATATTGCCTCCAGCTGTAAGAGTTTCATTCATCACCATTCCCAGTAGGTAAACGCCGTCGTAAAAAGCGCCGATGAAAAAATTCACCTGAAGATGGCATTCGAATATTTTAACTTTTTTTTGCAGCTAATTGAGTTACTGCAGGTTGTAATGGAAATTCATAGTACCTCTTCGTCGCTGGCGAACGTGTAGTTATATTTTTCTTTAGCTACTCGTTTAACTCGTTCGGAAAAATCTTGAAATTGTGGACTCGTTGGTTCCAGCAGAGAAACCCTTAATAAAGCTTCGTAAGCTGTTCTAGCTTTACTGTCATTGTCGTCATTCGCTTTCCAAGTGTGGTCTCCCCAATAATCGCCCTAAATTAGGATTCGAGTTTGAGTAAGTATTTAGATTTTGAAAATCATAACTTCATTCCTAGTCTTTGTATACTTGAACTATTTCGACATCGAGGAAGGTCCAGTCTCCTTTGGTCATACCGAGATCGTGGGCGGCTAACATGAATTTTCGCACCAGCCATCCTCGTACGCTGAGAATAACCACTGTTGAATACCACGCGTTGAGTAAATGTATACGAGAAAGACGAGAACGCTTTTAAAGATAACGAATTTATCGCTTACCTCGCGCGTACATACTGGCGTCGATGAGGTAGGTTTCGCAAGACGCCTCGTCGTTGCCGTCGAGTTCTCTGACGAAACTCAATACTCCGGCTTTGCGTAATCCCATCTCTAAATTTTTACCTAGCGCCATGAATTCTTTATGTTTAATGTATTCGAAGTTTCGACGCTAATATTGCATGTCGTAGTTAATGTTTGTATGGATAAATTGATGGGTACATATCGATTTTAATTTGAGTGATTCGAATTAGGTATTTTTTTTTTTTTTTTTTTGAAGAAATGATAATCATTGATATCTTTTAAAATGATTCATTAGCCGATGTTTTTTTAATTTAATCAGCGATTTTCTATAATAATTCGATAATCAATTTTCTTCAATAAATCGATAATCGATTTTCTTTAATAATTCGAAAATCGATTTTTTGACAATTCGATAATCGATTTTCTTTAACAATTCGATTATCAGTTTTCTTCAATAAATCGATAATCGATTTTCTTTAATAATTCGATAATTGATTTTTTTACAATTCGATAATCGATTTTCTTTAATTATTCGATAATTGATTTTATAAATTGCTTTTCACAAAGCAATAATTATTTATTGTTATATAAAAATAAATGAATAAATCGATATAATTTATAGATATTCGAATAAAGTTATAATCGTTTTTGGAAATAAATTATATTTTTACATGACATCGATAGGCGCTTTTTTTAAATGCAAAAATCGATTTTTCATAGGAATTTTATATTGTTTTTTTTTTAGTATTCGATTCGAGATTCGAAAAAATTTTTGATTAATTTTCATTGATTTATTCGAAGTTATTCAATACATCGATTAATTGAATAGCTATAATCACTTCAAAAGATCGATAATCGACATTATTTGTGTAATAAACTGCTTTTTGACTTTTATCCCTCAGTTATAATTTAACTTATGCAGTAATGGAGTATTAGGTAGATTATGAATTGACTTATCGAGTCTCAATGTAGGTATGCAAAATTATTATGTTCAGTTTTTTTAATTAAATAGCCAAGTGTATAATTATATTAATTTTTAATGGAAAAATTGAAATACATTTTATTGTTGAAAAAACTTTCAGTAAAAATTCAGTAATTTTGTGAGTATATCCTACATCTTAAATAACATAATATTCGTAAAGAAAATAATAATTTTATATTGATTTCTTATAAAAAAATTGAATTTAAAAAAAGTCCTTCTACTAAATAAATTGATGGGTCAGTTTTACGCGGAACATGAAACAATTCTTATTTTTAATTCTGTAAATTTTATGTAATATTAGAATATTGAATTTTTATTGCAAAGGAAATGGTTTGCTATTCAGTTCTAATAATTTTTAATGTTGATTTTGGTATAAATAGAATTAAATCGATACTAGTTAATTCTCAAAAATGATTTTCGTTTTTTTTTTTTTCATTTTTAAAGTTGAAATCAATTTTCAGAAAATTTGAAAACGTACGTTTTATTCAATTCAGCATCAATTCAGCAGTATTACTGACCTAGAATTAATTCAAAATGAAACTTGAGCACCACTTACCCACAGTTAAAGAGAATAAATCCGACCTATCTAATATCAGCGCCACGTGATTCCATCCGAATTGCCTAAATATACTAGAAAACACCAATTTCAAGCGACACTGACAATACGACATTCTAGTCAATGTCGGGTATTCGCTTTTATCCTTGAATATACCCTGCGAAAAGAAAATTCATCTTCGAAAAAAATTTTCTCACTCAGCCAAAACTACTTCACGCCAACATCCGTCTACTCACCGAATTCGAATCATTCTTCCACTTCTGCAGTCTACCCAAAATTCCCGAAGTAACTGACACTTGGCCTTCTGATGGTGGCTGCAAAATAAACAAGAGTTTTGTCAACAACTAGTGAAAATTTTCACCTCTTGTTTAAATAACTTCGGCTTGCCATTCGGATGAAAAACTATTTCGTTAATAAGAAACAGCGGTACCGGTACGTTGTTTAAAAATACTCCGAAAGAGTTTTACTTGCGCTTTTAAAGCTCGTTTTGGATGTTCAAAAGAAACCTTTTATTTTACGTTTGGCGAAAGCTTTTATTAGATTTATTTGCCCGCCAATACGGACTCTACAATGGTACAGCATTATTTCCATTTACTCCGAATGTTTTTTATAACATTCAGTTTTCATTTACATTATGTTTATATCAACGAACCAAACATTATTTCAAGTTGACCCACAAAAAAACACTCTACTTTCTGAAGGCGATTTTCATTTGCCATACGTTTGAAAAGAAAGCTCGGACAGAAGTTATGCTCGATAAATATAGTCATGTTGAGATATGCTATATTCTCAACTCTTGAGTATTGTCGAAAATAGTCGGGAATTTTTCAAGAAAAAAAAAAGTGATCGTATAACTACTTTTCAATGGGCATGAAGAGTTGGAGACATCCGGTTTTTTCGATAGAGCGACCTTGGAAAGTAAAATTAGCGGAGATAATCCATTTTTACGCTAACTTCCCATATTAAAACTAGGGAGTAATAGGAGAAAAGCTAGAAAAAGGTTTCTTTCCGAATTGAAAAAAAAAACTGTTAAACCTATTTTTGAACATTTCTTGTAGACTCACATCAAGACTCCATAAGCAAAACAGTTTTGATTCAAGTTCTGGTTTCGAGTTTTTGCTTTTGGTACCGGGTTCATTTTTATTTCAGTTCTGACTCTAGTTCTGTGTTGAGTTTTTGAATCATTTTAGGTTTCTCCAGGTTCTGGTTTCAGTTCTAAGTTTTAGTTTATATGTTCTGGTTTCGAGTTTATGATTATAGTTCCTGTTCTGGTTCTGCGATTGGTTTCTAAATAATTTTAGGTTTTTCTAGGTTCTGGTTCCAGTCCCAATCCCAGTTTTGCAGCCCTCATTAAGACAAAGATTTAATTTCATTATAGAATACGAAAATTGCAAGGCTAAAAAAGAAAGAAAAGGAACCCTAAACCATATAGTTTTGTTCTAGGTATGGTTCCAGCTCTAAATGTTTTTATAAATATTATGGTTCTGGTTCCGGGTTTATTTTGTTTTGCTTCCAGTATTCTAATAATTTTCAGTTTTTTCTGAGTTTTGGTTTCAGTTCTAGGTTTAAGTTTGTAGTTCCTGTTCTGGTTTCGAGTTTGTGACTTTAGTTCCTGTTCTAGTTCTGCGATCAGTTTTTAAATAATTTTGGCTTTTCTAGGTTTTGGTTCCAGTCTCAATCCCAGTTTTGCAGCCCTGATTAAGTCGGAGAATTAATTTTGTTATAGAATGTGAAAATTGTAACCCTAAAAAAGAAAGAAGAGGAACCCTAAATCATATCATTTTGTTTCAGGTTTGGTTCCAGCTCCAATTTTTTTTACATCATGTTTCTAGTTCCGGGTGTATTCTTGTTTTTGGTTCCACTATTCAAATAATTTTGCGGTTTTCCTAGTTCTGGTTCTAGTTCTGGTTTTGCAGCCTAAATCGCACACGTACTTGGTGGATGCTCTGTGGATACTGGAAAGCTTTAGGGAAGAAAGACAAAACTCCAAAGAAATGTATTTCTTTTTTAATAGAATACTAGGGGGCTCCGCCCCCTGGCCGCTTCGCGGCCCAACCCCTCAGCATTCCTCGCTTGACTGGGATTACCTCCTCGTCCCTTCGGGGCCCGCAATTCTTGCCCATATATGAAGCTTTTATTAAAATTTATCACCTTTTTTTTCTTTTGTATACATGGTATTCAGAACAATTTTATGACTTTATCCTTGCTCATGTAAAATTGTACAAGGCTTTTATTAAAATTTACAACCTTTTTCTCCTTTGCATACCTGCTATCTTTTATATACCTTTTATGCCGGCTATTCAAAACAAGGATGCGCGCGCATCTCAAAACCGATTTCATTTTGATTTTTAGCTGAGGTTTTAACAAAACGATAGCTATTACAGCCTACCTGATTTGGGAAGGGAAAGTCGGGGAAGGGTGGGGTCTTCAAATCTTTGCGTTTCAGACCATTTGTAATCATCTGGCAAAGGTCCAACTTTTTGGTATATATATATATTATTTCCCCCACGCGTAGCGCCGGCGAGTATTCATAAAATTCGCTCAAAATTTGGTGAGAGACTCTTCTTGAAAATGCGCAAAAATAGTTTTTTTGTTTTTTCGATAAATTTCAAAATGGCGGATCACTCAAATTTTGAGGGGGGCTGGAGAAGGGGCAAATAGCTCAAATTTTTCGTTTTTGATTTCATATGAAAGAGTGAGTCACGGATACTAACATATCCAAATTTCAGCTTCTAAGTGCATATTGAGAGGAGTTAGATCAAAAAACGGCTTTTTGAGGAAGTTTTGAGTCATGAAATTTCTTGAATCTTCCATATCTCCCCACCAAATCAAGTTAAAGAGGTCAAATTTTGTGTGTGAGGTTAGTTGGTGACCACAATATGACCTCTTGAATTTGGATCAAAATGGATTCAAAATGGCGGATTATCAAAATTTTGAGTAGAGCTTGAGGAGCCTCAAGTTGGTAAAAATGTAATTAATATGAATTCATATGGTTATTGGGGATAAGTTGTATACTATATCCCGAATTCACTTCCATACATGATGTTGGAGGGGGAAGGCGGGGTTACAACCTAAAATAGTGGTGGGGGTACAGGAGGGGTCGAAAATTTTTTATTGCTGTGTCATATGATAAAATGAGCCCAAGTGACAAACGTATTTTGATTTTAGCTTCCTCAGTGATTTTGGAGGGGAGTTAGAGCAAAAAACGGCTTTTGGAGGGGAAATTGCTGCAGGAAATTTCATGAATCTTCCATATCTCATCACCAAATCGGCCTAGAATGGTCAAACTTTGTGTGTAGGATTAGTTTGTGACCAGAACATAACCACTTAAATTTGAGTCAAAATGGATCCAAAATGGCGGATTTACATAATTTGAAGATAATTTGAGGACCCTCAAATAGTTATAATTTGAGAAATATGTGTTCGCATGATTATTTCATGGCAAGAAATACTACATTTGTGCCAAATTGAATTTCTTAAGTGTTTTTGGAAAGGATAGGGTAGGGGTTTTCAGACTTGGTATTGGGTGTGGCCTGTAGTCATGAACGGTTAAGCAAGGTTATTACTAAATCAAAACAAGCCCCAGTTAAAAACTCAGCTCCAGTAATGCGGCATGGCTGCTTACGTTTTTTTAATATATAGAGAGATGATGATATTTCCACCAACTTTTATTTTCATATTAAGTTGTCCAAAGGCCATCTATCAAGAATGTATGGAAGGTGCCCTAGCGACCAAACGATATCTTCTTATTTCTTGTACAGAGCTATGTAAAATACATTCTATATCTATATCATAGCGAAAATGTCCTCCTATATCGATTAGAGTGCTATAAATCTGAGAATATCTGATCGATGTGCAACGATATTTAAAAATTTGACGATCTATTTCGACCGGATATAGAACTGCTTTACAATATATCACATAGATATCTGAAAAATATCTTTCTGATTTCTACTGTATATCGATTGATCTCTAGCCTATATCTGAAGGTTTCATCTTATTTCTATTCGATATACACGAAACATACATGCTATATTGTATCATTTTCGAATTTATATATCGTATGTATATCTTTTTCTCTATATAGATTCTACATACAAATTGCGAAATTATATAGATATAGATGTATCTTATCTCAAAGCAGGTGCAGGGTGTCTAATAAATTTGGAACCCATCATAGTTGGCAGCATCCCTTTTTTTACAGTATCAATTTCAGTAAAGCAACAAAATCGTGTTTTTCTTTTTCACTAGTATAATTTACACTTTAAAAAAATCTAGTTTGATTGCTACAAAGTTGATTTTGTAAAAAACAGATTCTGCTAAGTTTCAAATTTATTTAGATACCTTGTACAGTGAGTTAAAAAAAAATTTATATTGAAAGGCAAAAAATTAACGATTTGTACGCTTTTATTACTGTTATCAACAAATTTCATTCTTCCACTTCACTATTAAAAACTTAATTTAACGAGGAATTCATTACAATGATATTATAAAACATAAAAGACAACTGACTATGAATTTAAAAAAAGTAAACACTTGAACACTGTCTTGTAAGAGTCGAAACTTATTAAAACAAAAAGAACGCGTGAACTGAAAACTGAATATTAAATAATAAACAACATAATCACAAAATTTTTAGAAATCTTTCTATATCTTTCTATATGTAGATGATGGCTTTATTTTTATATCGGATGACCCTATATAGTTTCGATAGTGTGTAGATATTGTAAAAGTATTTCGTTTTTAAGATATCTACACCATATCTGAACAAATCTTGATGAGCGTAGACTCATTTTACATATCGACAGATATACCTGTGACAACATAGATATAGCAAGATATATATACGATATCATTACGCGAAACTGTATTACGTAAATCGTTCCTAAATCCTAGAATGCTGTTCAGATATCTATTTGACCTAAAAACGCCAAATTTGGTCCTTAGGGTGGCTTGAGGAGCCTCGAACTCATATGATTATTGGGCATAAGAAGTATATTATATCCTAGTGATTAACTAATTCTGATTTTTGCTTCACAAGTGAATTTGGAGGAGAGTTAAAGCAAAAATCGGCTTTTGGAAGGGACAGAAAATTTCACGAATCTTCCATATAAGGTCAAACTAAATTCTTAACCGACCCAGTCCTAAAACATATCTATCTCCAAAAAAATAATTTTTTTGAAAGATATGGAGATGTAGCTTTTTTTAAATGATGCAACGATATCTTTACATGGTACACAAAAAATGGATTAAACCTTTTTTGTGGGGAATTTGGAGTAGAGTAATTTTATATTTCACCATTTTTTTCGTAAATATCATTCACATCGAGTTAAATAAAAAAAACTTGAAAAATAATCATGCAAAAGTATTATCTTTTAAAAATAAATTAAAAATAATGTTTTTGGCATCGGGGAGAATTTTATCAAAAAAATGAATAGAACTTGTTTTATTTATTATCAAAAATAGATTAACTTTGTTCCTCTTTATATTTCCTGTAAGTGTCTTATTAACTGAGATAAATGCTAAAAACTAATTTTTTATCGTCTAAAAATGAGGTTTTAGCATTTATCTCAGTTAATAAGGCCCTCACAGGAAATATAAAAAGGAACAAAGTTAATCTATTTTTGATAATAAATAAAACAAGTTCTATTCATTTTTCTAATAAAATGCTTTCAAAGGCCAACAAGGTCACTTTAAAAACTTAATTTTGAAGGATATTATTTTTACATGTTCATTACACGAATTTCATCTCTGAGAACCACTCTATCAAAAGAACTATTGTTTTCATAGTCATCCAAAAGTACTTATAGGATTAAATTATTATCTTTTAGCAGGCTTCATTTTTTAGCCACTCTTTAAATGAAAAATTTCTTTTCACTGGAGCTCTTGTTGGCCCATAGAAAGTACACTAAAAGCTTACGAAAGAGAATTTCCTCGACGATTTTTCGTCTCTTAGTAATTTGTATCTACTATGGGATAACTCGAAGGGATATTAATGATGTCTCGGTATAAGTAGTAATCGGAAAGCAACTACTATGCGTGAAACTTTCGAACGACAGCTTTACGTACCGAGGAGTTTCGCGCATACATGTAAATACGTGCTCGAGAAAATCCAAATAATTTGCATTGAAGTTTCAAAGCGAAGACGGAAATCAGTTACGGTAAAGAAGGAAGGAAAACGAACGTAAACTTCTAAATGTGCTTTTACTTTTATACGTTGACGATATAACGAAGCAGCTATCAACTATATACAACCGTATTTCTTTTTGTTGAAAAATTACGTTAAAATGAGCTTCTTATTCTAAGCGAATAAAAATCGATCGCAGGCTGGTAAAATGAACGAATACCTTAATTTACTTTCAATAACAATACATACGTATTTTGCACACAACCGCGCACACTATGAAAATCACGTTGAAAATTAATTCTCCTACTTCTGTTCTTTTGCATTTTAAATAAACTATACAGTACGTAGTGCAAGTCCTTTTTTTTAGCTGATGTATTTCGATTACTTCGTAGGTTATCGTTTATTTATTCGAACAAAATTGAAACTGTTATAAAGTGCAATTTTGTTTCCTTCCATTTTCAAGATAAATAACAATTTACCTACATGTATCATCGCTCGACAGTAGGGAAATCCGTAAACGTGCTGGAACGTGTTAATATACTGAATAGGTTTCGGTATCGCACTATTGTGCGAGCGAATACGAAATTTCCACGAGTATTTGTGATTTTAGGTATTCCACGTTGACTGCGGATAATCTCTAATTAACTCTTATTGTACGAATCAATAGTTTTGTTTTCATTTTAATCAGAAATCCGTTTGTATAATTTGGAAACTCGTGTGAAATGAATGCCACTCATTATACGCGTAGCTCGAACCGCGTCCTATACAATGGAGTAAAATTCGTACCTAATAAAAGAGAAACTCGAAGAATTTTTTTTCTCCGCTCGGAAACCTTATTCAATCCTGAGGGAGCTGTTAGCGGGTATTTTTTAATAGCTGGTGGATATACGCGTTTCGCACGTGAAGACGTGATATTAAATACGGGTTTATTTAGGTTTTGGAAATTTAATAACGTAACATAGCTCCGGTGTATGTGATTCGTGTAAGATAGACTATAGGTACGCGCGATAATACAACCCCGATGTGAGAATGAATTCGGTAAATGGATTAGCATCGCTGTATTAATTTATCATGATTGATAATTACTCCCAGCGTAGAATGAACTTCGTGTGTAACAATTTGAGGAAGATAGATTTACGCTGCAAGCTGTTTACCTGGTATTTGAATACGCTAAATGTACCTTCATATGCCTATTTGCTATTGGGATCAATTATTGATAGGTAATTGATGTATAGGTATGTGCATAAAATAAAAAAATGAAATGTATTAAAATTGGAACTTATTCTGTTTCAAAGAAAATGCAGAATTTTTCGGTCTGCAATTAGGAAAAAGATATGAAGAAAAAATTAATTTAAGAGGCTGGAGCATTTTCATGTTGCTTTTTTAGCCGAGTTTTTAACTTGAAAACGATAGCTATTACAGCCTACCTGATTTGGGAAGGAAAGGACGGAGGAAGGCGGGGTCTACAAATCTTTGCGTTTAAGACAATTTGTAATCATCTGGCGAATGTCTAATTTTTTAGTATACATGCGTAGCGCCGGAGGGGGGAGGTATTCATGAAACTCGCTCAAAACTTGGACTACGCTTAGAAATGTGATAAAATTATTTTTTGATTTTTTTGACATCTAAGCCCCATTATTCTTCACATTGATAAAATTTTTGAAAGATTTGACAGGCTTATTTTTTTTGCAATATGAGGACATAATTTATTATGACCTCAAGTATAAACAAATTTCAGTTTTTGAGAATATGGAAAACTGTAAGTAACATTTTTTTCAGAATGAAAATCCCTCCAATACGTGTTGATTTTATATCATCAGGATGAGGCCACAAGCTTCTGGCATGGAAGCTCCCTGAGTATTTAAACGTGTAATTATATTTATGGAGGAAAAAGTCAAACGAGGTTTTAAAAGTGATTAATTTTAATGCAGGTACTTACTTAGCTGTTTTTAAGCGAGTTTTCAACTTAAAAACAATGACTATTACAGCCTACCTGATTTAAGGAGGGGTGGGGGGAGTGGTCGGTTTTCAAATCTTGGCGTTTAAGACTATTTGTAATCGTCTCTGGCAAATGTCCAACGTTTTGGTATATATTTTTTCCACGTGCGTGGCGTCGGAGTGGGGATATTCATGAAACTCGCTCAAAACTTAGACTCTTCTTAGAAGTGTGACAAAAGTATTTTTTGATTTTTTCGATAAATTCCAAAATGACGGATTACTCAAATTTTGAGGGAGACTGGAGAAGGGGCAAATGGATCAAATTTTTCGTTTTTGATCTCATGTAAAAGGGTGAGTGACGAACACTAACGTATCTAAATTCCAGCTTTCTAAGTGCATTTTGAGGCGAGTTAGAGTAGAAAACGATTTTTTGAGGAAGTTTTGAGTCATGAAATTTCTTTAATCCTCTATATCTCTCCACCAAATTGACCTAGAAAGGTTAAACTATGTGTGTGGGGTAAGTTGGTGACCAAAATATGACCTCTTGAATTTGGGTCAAAATCGATCCAAATTGGCGGATTATCAAAATTTGAGTAAGGTTTGAAGAGCTTCAGATTTGTGAAAATGTACTCAATATGAACTCATACAAATGTTGGAGACAAGAAGTATACTATATCCCCATTTTACCTCTATACATGATGTTGGAGAGGAGAAGGAGGAGTTATCGGCCTCAAAATGTGGTGGAGGATACACTAGAAGTCGAAAATATTTTATTGCGGCATCACATGATGAATTGAGCCCAAATCACTAACCTATTCTAATTTCAGCTTCCTAAATGAATTTGGAGGGGAATTAGAGCAAGAAACGGCTTTTAGAAGGGAAATTGCTGCAAGAAATTTCGTGAATCTTCCATATCTCGTGATTAAATCGACTTACAAAGGTCAAACTTCGTGTGTATGCTTACTAGATAATCACAATATTACCTTTCAAGTTTAGTTCAAAATGGATCCAAAATGGCGGATCGTAAAAATTTGAGGATGATTTGAGGAGCCTCAATTTGTCATAATTTGAGAAATATGTGTTCATATGATTATTGCATAGTAGGAAATACTTTGTTCTAAATTCAACTTCTCAAGTGGTTGGGATAGGGTGGGAATTTTCAGACTTTTATAGAGTAGTTATAGTAACTGGTCCATATTCTGATTGGTCATACATTACGAGCGTAACGACCAATCATAAAGCTACAATGTGATAAAATCTAGGTAGTTTCATGTCTGTCTTCCAAAATAATATCGTTCAATTTTCAGTGAAAAACTGAAATTCGTTTGTGATTTGAATCATCAGCTGATTTATGTTTTTATTTTACAAGTAAGTCGACTTTCCAACAGGCTGATTGGTTGTTACGCACGTGACGTATGACCAGTCAGAATATGGACCAGTTACTATAACTACTCTATTGGGTGTGGCCTGTAGACATGAAAGGGTTAGCAACATTATATGCAAACCTGAACAAGCCCCAGTTAAAAACTCAGCTTCATTAATGTGGTATGGCTGCTTACGTTTTTTTTTTTTTTTTTTTTTTTTTTCAAAAATCGAAAATAGACAAATTGGAAAATTGTTACATGACTTTCGCAATATACATAAAAATGTTTAACCTTCTAGGGCAAACCAGGGCTGCAAAACCGTTTCAAAATAGGTTTCGATTTCGTTGCGGTTTCGGTTTCGTTGTGATTTTGGTTTTTGTATTAGTTTCGGATTAAGCTCTGTTCTGGTTTTAGTCTTTAGCTTTCTAAGTAACAACTTCAACAGCACAAAAAATTTGTATTTAAAATTTAAAAATCAATATTCAAATTCAAATTTATTTCATGGAAAAAATATTTTTTATAATTAACATGTATATAATGACCCTCCACCAGAGCGCGTAGCGCGTGCAGTGGGGGGGATTACTATTATTATAGCCGATGGAAACAAAACAAAACAAAACAAAGCAAGACAAAACAAAACAAACTAAAAAAGCAATGCCAGAAATTATGGTAACAGAGACAGTAAAATAGATATGGAGAATACGTGCATATAAATAAATAAATAAATAAATAAAGCAGATTAATAAAACTGCAAGCGCGGCTACAAGCGGTTACAATATGAGCAGCAGAACGCATAATAGAAAAAAAAAAAGAAGAAGAGAAGAGACGACATAACAAATAAAACAAAATAAAACAAAAAATAATAATAAATGAATAAATAAAGAGAACAAAAAATAGATAGAAAGGGGAAGAGCGGAGCATGTAAGCAGGGAGCAGGGTCACTATCCTGGGGGCCCAAACCACTGTTTTTAAGGGAGTCCCTCAGGCGGTATCTAAGTCTATTGAGCCTGCATTCACCCCTCAGATCGCGACTAAGGTTATTAAAAAGGGAAATGACAATACGATATTAATAATTTTTTTACATTGCTCATTACTGATATCTTATATCAATTAATCAGTGGAGTAACATTAACTTAAATTAATTTATCTTAAATTTATGTAGCAGGTGAATTAGTTTTGGTTTCGTTTAGTCTCAGGTTTTTGACAATCAAACAGTTTTGGTTTTGTTCAGGTTTTGGTTTTTGAAAATGAACGGTTTCGTTTTGGTTTCGGTTTTTGAAATGTTCCATTCTATTTCTACGTTTAATGTTGCGGTTTCGGTATCGGTTTCGCAGCCTTGGTACAAACTTTACCTTTTTCCTGCAGAAATCTAAATTTTGGAGTTTTTGGAAAATTCAAAAAAAAATAAAAATAAAAAAAAAACTTTTCAAGCCTATAGGCCACGTCCATTGCCGAAAAAAATGTATGCCTTTTAAAAAATTCCACAAGAATTCACCCAGCCTCTCCTCTCATTACCCTAGTCTTGCAAAACGTATGTTCTGAAAATAATTTTCAAAATCCCTCCCACCGATATTTCTTGGTTACTACTCTCACTCTCAGTTAAAAACTCAGCTCCAGTAACGCTGTATGGTTGCTTACGTTTTTGAACAGTGTGAAGTCTCATTAAAACAGAAAACGAGAAATGTATGAGACTTTTAGTTACCCCAATTTCACGAAACTTTATGTGAGATGAGACGCGAATACCCATTTCTCATCTCGTCTCGCCTTAATGGAAACACTTCAAAAGTGATGAAATCGAAGTGAAACAAGCTTGTATAGATTACCTGATCTCCCATTCCAGTAATAATGGGTCGATTCCAATATGCTGCTAGTCTGGCTACTGGTTCCAACGCAAAGGCACAGGCGGGTCCTATGAAAGCCAGCACTTTGTCTTTGAAGTACATATCTGCTGCCAGACCAGGAGCCATGGCTCCGGAACATGAAGGATAACTACGAAAAAAATATCATTTTAAAATAAATTTTATATTTTTTAAATAAGAATAAATAATAAAAAAACAACGACAACAACAACTATTTAAAAAATAACGAAAAAAGCCAGAAATATTCGATGATTTGAAAAGCAATTATCAACTTGAAAAAGAACAATTTTTTAGTTTTCGTTTCCTGAAATAACTCTCTTCATTTAAAGAAATTAGATTACTTTTAGAACTATGCATAAACAAGCCCAGGTGCGTATTCAAAACGTTGACTTTTCAATGCGAAATAAATTTATCTCTGGGCTTTTTGAAACAGCGTCGACGTGAATTACGCTAATGGACTCGGGGAACGCGTAATATCTACTCGACGTGTATTTGCAGAATCAAAATAATCTCGCTGCTGGACGACTATAGTTAATATTATAAGCATATTTTGTTAGGACGTTTCCTCATCCTTCATCGTCGGTTATGTCAAAAAATTATTCGCTAGGTTTACCTTATTTTTCACGCTGCGAGATAAATTATTCGCGCATTTTTAATGGTTAACTTCAACAGCGACGGTAACCTAATAAATAACGAAATAATGAAAACCCCTTTGGTTATTTTGTCAGTCGCCAGCTACTAAATCTACACCGTTTACCTCGTATACCAATTTCACGAGATGACGTATTCAACCTTTTACAAATTGTTAAAAATTCATAATAAGAAAGAATTTCGACGCATTACCAACACAATGGACATTCCAGGAGACCGAGCGAGGAAATAATTATATCGACTCGAATGAGGGAAGTTTCCTCAATTTCGCCATCACGCCGACGACCACACTCGTATACAAATAGAGGCACGCATACGATAAATTGAAAGGAAAGCATTGTTTTTAAAAGACAAATGCGCCAATCAAAGAGCGTTGCTATTTTGGCGTCCGACGAACATTACAATGGCGTCGATTTAAACGTATTATTCGAAAATCTACGCTGAACGAAATACCAGGTTAATTACGTCATTTACAATTCAATTTGTCCGCCACACTGAACATCGGATATAGGTCCTCGATCGAATGTTTGCAACATTAAGTGAGAAAATTAGATTTTACCTTCGCAATGTGAAATTTCGCACGATTACATTGTCGCAAAATCGCAAACATGGCGACAATATTGGACACGTTATTGACGTGATTCGTAGTTAACGAAGCATAAGAGCGAATCGAGCTTTCCGATTTACCTTCGTCGCCGAATTTATTCCTGTTTTGCGTCATATCGTGGAGTTGGTAATTAATAAATACCTATGTAGGTCTGTACGAGTAAAATCCACACCGCGAAACATCCTCATCACTAGTCTCTTTGATGGCAAAATTCTACTCGAGTACTATGACGGACTTGGGCGAAAAAACAAAATTCGAATAGTGTTTCAAATTCTTTCCTTTCCTTTTTTTTTTCCTCGTAATTAATTTCATGAAGTTAATTTCAAAACATTTCACATCCAAGTGTCACAAACATGCGTTCACGTTTTCGCTTTAAAGTTTCAAATAACTTTTTAATCGAATTCTTCGCGAAAACGTTGTTGTAGGCTGCATGTGGAGTCGAGCTTTTTTTTCATCTAGAGCCAAAGTTATGTACGCTAGACATGGTTGTGATTTTTTTCGTCCTTGAAAGTTTTTATTGTAAGCTGTGAAATTGATATTTGGCAGTTTTATTTTATCGTTTTACATTTGCATTTTGACAAGCTTTTTTAAATTCTTTTTACAATAGAGGAGACGACGCGATGAAACATGAACTAGCGAATTTAAAATGCACCGAGTTCGGAATGTGTATTCAAAAGGAGTTAATTTTTTTTTCGAGGGAAAATAGTTTACTTTTTAATTTTTTATCGATTACGATTTTTGCATTTTTTATTCGTCTTGTATTTTTCACAGTTAATCTTTGTTTTCATTTTAATTTTAATTCTTTTTGGTTTTTTTTTTTTAATTTCTAATACCAAGAAAAAACTTATAAAAAAAATGAAAAATTGTGATGTTTAAATTTTTCATTATTTATCATTTTATAATTTTTTGTAGGATTCAAATATCGGATTTTTTCATATTTTCTCATAAATTTTCATTTTTGTGTTTTTTTTGTTCTTATGATTTAAAATTTTTCATGCGTGTTTTGTTTTCGTTTCCATCGTTTTTAATTTTTCTAATTTTCTTTTTTCTTTTTATAACAGAAAAATTAACAGTTATAAGAGTGATAAAATGGAAAACTGTGATGTTTTTATGATTATTTTACCATTTTATATTTTATAGGGTTCAAAAAAATTGATTTCTTCAATGTTAAGTATGTTTAAATTTTTGTTGTTTTGTTTTTTTTCTTTGTTTTTATGATTTAAAATTTTTTATTCCTGTTTGATTTTCATCAGTTCATTTTTATTTTTTTATAGGTAAAGAAAAAAGTTATAAATAAATTGATAAATGGAAAATTATGTTGTTTTTTTTTATATTTTAAAATTTTATAGCTAATGTATGGTTCAAATATTTGATTTTTTCAGTTAGGTAACGTTTAATTTTTTTATCATTTTTTATTTCGTTTTTATGATTTGAATTTTCTCTTTTTTTTTTTTTTTTAAATTTCACGATCATTATTTTGTTTTTAGATTTTTTTTCAATTCTCTTTATTTTTATCCTCGCTCGGTTACTTTGGTCATTTGCAATGTAAAAAATATTTCACATGAAAATGTATAAACTTAGAGTTAATGATTTTTTGTAATGAGTATAAAATTAGTTTTTCCTACTTGCGGGAGAAAAGCGCAGCTTTACCTCCCGCTCGCTAATCGCTCGGGTTTCAAGCAAGCGCTTTTCTCTCGCATTTAGGAAAAATTTCGTTCACTACTCGGGAGAAAAAGTAATTCTAGACTCGTGTGACTTATCACCCTCTTTTTGCTCGGGTGACGAACCTCACAATCGTCAACAATCACCTTTACCTCCCTAGTTGTGAAATATACTAATACGAGGTGTGGCAGTTAAGTTCCGGGAATTTTGTCCTGTGCCCTCACTAAATTAATAAAACTGGAAAATTACCTTAAAATCCTTCACAGTAGTCTCCTTGCAGCTCGACGCACTTCTTCCAACGCTTCTCCCACCCCTCAAAGCACTTTTTAAAGTGTTCTGAAGTGAGGTCCCTCAAAGTTGACGTCACAGCTTCTTTTACCGCCTCCAAGTCTTCATAATGAGTCCCCTTGAGGTAGGTCTTCATTTTTGGAAATAAAAAAAAGTCGCAGGGGGCTAAATCTGGACTGTACGGGGGGTGAGGTAGCGTTGGAATACCTTTTTTGGCCAAATATTGGTTGATTCTGAGTGAGGCGTGAGCAGGAGCATTGTCGTGATGGAGGATCCAACCATTATCCGCCAAATCCGGCCTTACACGCAACACTCGTTTCCTCAATCGCTCCAAAACTTCTTCATAGAACACTGCGTTCACTGTCTGACCGCTAGGAACGAACTCGCGGTGAACTACGCCATGGATATCAAAAAAAACAATGAGGAGAGCTTTCACTTTCGATTTTGTCATCCTGGCTTTTTTGGGGCGCTCTCCCCCCTCTTCAACCCACTGCATACTTTGTCTTCGGGTCTCAAGGTCATATTGAAATACCCACGATTCATCCCCCGTGATAACAGTTTCCATCCAATCCCTTCCTTCAGTCTCAATCCGCTCCAAAAGATCGGCGCAAATGGATAAACGCGCGTGTTTTTGATCGATAGTGAGCATTTTTGGAACCGCTTAAAAAAAGTTACTTTACGAAACACTGCACAACACACGAACAAAATGTGCTACCGTATTAAAACTTGGCATGCTACTAGAAGGCGATCCCCTCTTTTCAATGCTGTAAGCGGCAACGCCCCAGGTTTGTTAGAAGGGAAGTTAGAACTAAATTCCCGGAACTTAATTGCCACACCTCGTACTGTTATTAATTTTATGTACATTTAATTTTTTTTTGTAGTATCGTTTTTTCAAGGCTTATATTATGTTACGTATTTACTACCATTTATAAAAGTCAAATTTATCAATGAATTCGAAATTCATTCATTCGAATTAACGAACTTGGGCTTTTTTTTAACTAAAATGAAATGAATTCATGTTTACTTCTCTCAGAGTTCACTTTCTTCTTCAACCTAATTTTCAAGTTTTAGCTCTCCAAATCGAAGTCAGTTTGGAAAGGTGGGGACAGGGGTGGTGGAATTGAAATAAAGTATTTTCTGGCTACTTTTTTCATTTTTTTTTTAATCCGATGAAAATTGGAAAAATTTTAACAATAACTTGAAATTTGTATCTTCAGAACTCTCTTCCCCTCCCTCTCCCTGACCTTGATTAAGAGAAGATGGCAAGCAGAATAGTGGAGAAAGTGATTTGATTAATCGACTAGTTGATTTTCGAGAAATGCTGACGTTGCATGGAAAATTTATACGAATCGAAATCGTAGATCATAAAAGTTTCCCATCCGAAATGCCATACATTGTTCTGTACGCTGAATCGTTCGCAAGATATCCGTGACAAACCGCAAAAACTTCTTCAAAGGCTCAACTTTCTGTTCACGAGTAAATATTAAAATTTAATAAGATCGTTTCTTAGACGAATTGTTTACGCAAATTGCGCTAAAAAAGGGCATAACCTTGATTCCATTTTCATCTTTTGTTTTTAGTAGAAAATGTTCAAATTGTCGTTGTAAACATGTATTATGAGTTCTGATCGATTACTTTGTACTGAGTGGAAGGAAAAACTGAAGGAGTCATGCCGCATTATTGGAGCTGAGTTTTTAAAGTGATATTAGAGCATGTGTTTGCGTTAGAGTTGGCTAACGCCGTGTTCAGAATTATACTAGGTATAAATGGAAATTAATGTGGTGTTAGATGATGATAAAAAGATGTTAAATATTTGAATTCATTTTATTAAGTATAATTATAACTCTATATTAAATATATTCAACACGATAAAGATAGAGAAATAAAAAATAACCTCAATTTGAATTCATTTTTTAAAATTCAACTTGACTTAATAAAAAGTACAGACATATAGCAGGTATACAATGCACAGAAAAAAATCGGTGGATTATTGGCTTAGTGAGCAGTGGCAACGGCTTAATTTTAAGTTATTGTGTTGGTCGATTAATAATCGATTAATCGGTAAAAATAATTGGAAGAATCAATTAATCAATTATTAAAAGTAATCGATTATTTTATGAAATAGGTAATCGATTAATCGGGCAATTTTCAATTTTTTTTTATTGCAATAATGCTTCGATATTTAAAAAAAAAAAAAAAAAAAAACTTTCTTAAAAAATAATCATTTTGTGAAGACATTTCTATAATACGATGAAATTGTCTCTCATCACATACCTTAAATATGCTTGTTTTTTAAATAAAAATTGCGACTTGGTATAAATACTCTGCTGTCATTTTGGAATAAATGATTTTGTTTTTGTAATTTATTTGAATAAATTATTTTATTTTTGTAATTAATTCAAATAAATGTTTTTTTATTATTATTATTATAATCGAACACAGCATAAAAAAATGAAATTTGAGATTTTTCAAATTCTGAATATTTTTTCCAACTCCAAATCTTCTCCAAATTTTTTTAAATCTCCAAGATTTTTTTCAATTTTTCTGATTTTCTCAAAATTTTTTCTATTTAATTTTTTCTTAAAATTCATTTCGAGCCAAAAATTTTTCTAAGTATTTTTTCAACCAAAAATCTTTACAGTTTTGTTTCTTTGAATGCTTTTTCAAAATTATTTTCAATTACCTACATTTATTTTTTATATCAAAAAGTCAATATTCATTTGAACTTTGGAAACATTTTTTTACGCCACAATTTTATTGAAAATAGTTTCAAACTTGGCAAAAAATTGAAGAAAAAATTTCTAGGTTGAAAAAAATTAGATGAAGTGTAAAATTGGAAAAGCATCTGAAGAAATTTTGGGTGCAAAAAATTTCTAATGCTGATAAATGGATAAAAAAATTCAAAATAGATATAAAAATGTTATAAAACATTTTTGGATTGCCAGAAATTTTCCAGGAAAAATTTCAAGAGATTGAAAAAATCGATAGAAAAAATTTGAATTTGTGTAAATTTTTATTTTTTCCTTTATTCACTCGTGTTCCGTAAACGTTGTAACTACAGGGCATAGACAATATAAAAAATCGATTAATCTGCAAGTGATAAACTTGTCTGTTTTTCACGTTTTTTAACCATAAATTTTTTTCTATTTTCAATCAATATAGGTTACCTACCTATCTTTTTTAAATTAAGTATGGTGTGTTATTTATTAGCTGAGTTTTCAACTAAAAAGCAACAGCTATTACAGCCTACCTGATTTGGGAAAGGAAGGTCAGGGGAGGGTAGGGTCTTCACATCTTGGCGTTTTAGATCATTTTGTAATCATCTGGCAAATGTCCAACTTTTTAGTATATATATTTTTCCCCCACGCGCAGCGCGAGCGGGAATTTATGAAATTCGCTTAAAACTTGGTGAAAGACTCTACTTCGAAATTTAAGAAAACTGCTTTTTTGTTTTTTCGAAAAAATTCAAAATGGCGGATCACTCAAATTTTGAGGGAAGCTGGAGAAGAGGCAAATACCTCAATTTTTTCGTTTTTGATTTCTTATGAAGAAGTAAGTCACGGATACCAAAATACCTAAATTTCAGCTTCCTAAATGCATTTGGAAGGGAGTTGGAGCAAAAAACAACTTTTTGAGAAAGTTGTGAGTCGTGAAATTTCTCGAATCTTCCATATCTCCTCACTAAATAAACCTAGAAAGGTCAAACTTTGAGGGTAGGGTTGGTTGGTGACCAGAATATGACCTCTTGAATTTGGGTCAATATAGATCCAAAATGGCGAATTATCAAAATTTGAGTAAAGCTTGAGGAGCCTCAAGTTGGTAAAAATGTATTTTTTTTTAAAGCGGTAAAATATTTAGTGCCTAGAGCGGCAAGTGAATTAAATCCGGTATCGATATCACTATCGATAGTATCAATAGCTTCTGGGAAAACTGTCGAAAAATATCGATAGTTTTACTATCGTTTGGCTATCGATACTATGCATTCTGTTTTTGTATTTTCGTCGATAGTTTCGATAGTCTCAGTAAATGGCTTGGTTCATGGCTTCATGCTTACCATGCTGACAAATGAAAATGAAACATCAATAATGAAAGAGATACCAGCGAAAATGATATAATGACCTTTTTTATTTTTTCAAATCTTTAAGATATTCATACTCTTTTAAAAATTTTTTGTATGTAATAACTTATGAAAAATAGTAACCAATAATCATGTATGAAATTTTTCATTTATTTATATTTTTTTTTTAATAGCAATTTTTTCAATTTTGGAACTATCGATAGTTTCCATCACTACGGGCATCGAGAGAGTTGTCCTCTAGCAAATTTTAGTGGAACCTCTGAAAAGGTGAAACGTGAAAATGAGTTATATTTAACATTAATTCGAATTGAAGCAATTTCGTTTTTCCAATTTTACAAGAAAATGAGGACATTCGGAGGGAAATTCATGATAACTTTTTTTTATACGATAAAATTTCTTTTCCAAAGATATAAACATTGTTATATCTTCATCCCTGATAACAACAGAAATTAATTGTTTATTGTAGTATTGATCATTTAAAGTCAACTATTCACTTATCATTTGATACTTGTTCAGTGATCAGTCTGGTGGGGTTGTGTATAAGTGAATTGCGGAGTGAAGATTTTTTATTCAGTATTCATATATTATCCGTTACTTCCTATGTGAAGTAGGTAATGTGCCACTGTGATGACTCATTTTTTCAAATTCTTATAGTTACTGGTGATGAAAACATAACAATATTTATATCATTGAATAGAAAATTTTGTCCTCTAAAAATTAGGCTATGATGAATTTCTCTTTGAACCCTATAGCTTTCTCAGAAAATTTAAAAAAGAAAAACACTTCTATATAAGTCAATGTTAAATTTTCATCAGTTTCACCTTTTCAATTAAAACGACACTAGCGCTCCATATCCGTGCCTAGCCCAAATAGCTATCGTTTTTTATTAAAAACATGACAAAAAATCAAAAATTTTTCAACCTTATAATTATTTTTCATCATGCATAAATATTACGATAAAAGGTATGATCACAGGTAGATTTAGACCTATGCGGTAATAAGGCAAGTATCTTTTACTCGAAGCCAAATAATAATTATTACCATTTCAAACAAACTTCATTGAAATTATACGTATTCAGTTCACCCTTGGAGACATCTGTGTAGGATAATGAAAGAGGTTTAAATTCTGTCTACAATACATCCAAGCTACGTAAAGATCGTAGATATAATACGCAAGAATATTTCTGTCAGAGTAAGCATTCGTAAAGCAAACTCGTAATTCTCAGTACAAGGCATTTGCATTAAATGATACCTATATTCATTTCAAACGGATTCAAGCTCGAACTAACCCCAAGGTAAAGAATTACAAAACCACATCCCTTTCTCCTCACACCTTCGTATTTGTCTTTCACTCGCATCATTCTTTTCAAACCTATTGCAGTGGAAATTAAATTTTGAAACGGTTAAGAGAAAAAATAATCTGATGTTAGTAGTGGCTGAGAAACCGGCATTTTGAAAACGTGAATGTAATTTTTAAACAGCATGCTGGTACGAAGTTTACGTTTACTTATTTATATTCTTTGAAGAAAAAGCTACACCAATACTTCATCCATTTTTTATTACTAACAAAAGAAAATTCGCGACGTTAGTTCGCTAAGAAATAGGCTTTACGTCAATTAAGCAGAGGATAACTCTCGGAGACGGAAATTTAGTTCATACAAAATAGATGGATTTTTTTTCTCTTCCTCTGCTATGGAGTTGGGTTTTGCAAAATGTAGATCATACTGGGTTTTGATTATTTCGCGACGAAATACCGAGAGCTAAATTAATTTTATAAATTGAAATTAAAATCTAGATTCTGCGCCGGATTAGCGTCTCGATTAACTTGTATTAATTTCATAATCCGACGCGTCAAAAAGGTAATAGGCGTTTATAAACTTTTTGCATTCAAATACTGCGTACAAGTTATACGTTTAAAATGCAAATGTTCATTTCAAATGAATGTACGACTAGGTTTTCGCCGGCAGTGTAGTTAAAACGACTAAATGTTCATATTATCCACTTAATGGCCCCAAAAAAGATCTTTAGTCACGGTTGCTTCTCGCATTTATATAACTAGAGTTAATTACGAAAACATAAGTACCTACTGGAGTTTATTTGGAAATTTTATCGAAGTTTTTTAAACCACGCGAAATATTACAAGAATTCTCGTTTCCTTTGGTTCTAGAAAACACGAAGAGATATGTCTACATCTGCGTTCAAGAAGCCAGACTAATAGTTACTCCATCACTGCTTCTTTTTCTGTGTTGAGGTAAACAAACAAGTGCTTTTAACTTTTTATATCTAATAAACTTGAACCTGATATTTTCACAGTTTGTTTATTTTCGAAGTTGTATTTACTTTGTTCACGTTTTTGACGTGGTTGGAAAAATTCAAATTTTCCAACCAGTGGTTCGAAATACCTGAAATAGAAGGTAGCAGTTTTTTCTTCGGAAATGATCACGGTTGACGTAAACGAACACCTACGAGGATTGTCAGCATATTCCTACAAACAACTTCGTTTTTTTTTTTTTCACAAGACTTGTTACAGTGATAATAATTTTCAGGTGTAAACGACAATTTGAACGAAATACGTAAAGCAGTAATAATAATTATGACATTAAAAATAAAATTAAAAGCTTTAAAAAAATTTCAATTTCTCACTACCCCATCGATAGAATTTTTCTCGTTGTATTTTCCACCATGCATTCCAAAGCAACAAATTATCTACTCGATCTAACGCGTTAAAGGTATAATTTAATGAAATAATAATAGGTAAATTCACCTAGCCTGTACTTTTTGCAACTGCACATCGTGTGATTTTAAAAACTTCTCGTTCACATCTTGCAATGCCAAATCAACCGCTGGTCCGCACCGTTCCAAATCAAATGGCGAATTCAACTTGGTAGTCATTAAAACGCCGACATTATAATATACCGGAAAAGCTTCGATACAATAAATACTGAGTACGATAAACGCCGATATAAGCATTTTCTAACGCTGCAGTAGCGTGCTTCGTGAAATGTACTGAATATTTCGCCACTCTAACGGCTTTATAAGAGCTTTTGAGCGTTTGGAAACTTGCGCAAGGCGAGCTTCATTGTTGCGAACGCGAATTCACCTGTTGCTTAATCAAGCTGGACGTTTGTTTTCACGATTTAGCGAAATTTTAAAATCAAATGTGTTACGTCTGAGTCGAAATGAAAGGAAAATGTGTGTAGGGCAGAGTGGAGTAAATTGATGGAGGGTATTTCTGCAGGTGATAAAAATCGACTACACTGAAAACGTTTCAAAGCCACTTTCCCTATCGTATCTTTGAATTGTCGTAGAAGAGTGAAATATGAATCAGACGAATAAATTATTAAAAAGCATCCCCGGGGCTTAGAAGTGGTATTGCGAGGAATTCGATACTTACCTATAGTTCGAATCTCTGAAGTGTCGAACTTGTCGATGTTGGTGAAAAAGGTTAAATAAGTAAATGGCGAAGCGGAGATTCTTAATTTTGTGGAAAATTGAAAATTTATCGCATCTATTTGCTCGTCAACTAAATTTATTTATTTTCCAATCGAACTTCAGTGATCTTTTCGGACGATACTTGATAGTTGACAAAAAATGTGAGCGACCATGTATTACTGGAGCTGAATTTTGAATGAGAGCTTGTTCAAAGGTAATGTAATTCACCTCTTCGCTCTTACATCCGGTACACCAAAGCTGGAAATCCTTGCCTATACAGCGGTTAGACTAGGTAATCCAGGCTTACCCTGAAAATTCCTCGCCCACCCAACAAAAAAGTGCCCAAAATTTACTCGCCAATCATATTATGTACACTAAAGCTCACAAAATGTTTGGGAAAAGTGGAAAATTTCTTCCAAGTTACACTTTTTCTTAATTTTTATCTTTATTGATAACACTGATTTTTTCATCTGCGAGAAAATTAGTTCTAAATGGTGGTAATTTATTTTTGCGAAATATAAATTAGATCTCAACCACCCTCTCCCCAAGGGCTCATTAATATCTTTGGCTTTGGTTAAACAATTGGTCTATCCCCTTTCCCTCCAAAGCTATCCAAGAAGTTGAGCTTAGGACGTATGAACTGAATTTCTTTTTCTCGTCAACAATAAAAATCGCATATGAATCCATATTTTTATCGAATTTTTTTATTTCGAGCTTATCAAACTATCTTCTGATTTTTGATGATAGGCCATTTTGGATCCATTTTGACCCAAATTCGAAGCCAAAGTAATGTAAGGAAGCTGATGTTAAAGATGAAGCTGAAGTAAAGCTAATGTAAATAACAGTAAAATAAAGTAAATGCAAAATAAAGTAATGTAATGCTAAAGTAAAGTAGAGTAAAGTAAATTATAGCAATGTAAATGTAAAGGTAAAGTTAATCAAAGTAAAGTAATGTAAAATGTAAAGTAATGCAGTGTAAAGGTAAGGTGAAGTAAAGCAAAAAAAAAAATGTAAAGCTAAAGTAAAGTAAAATAAAGTAAACCAAAGCAAAGTAAAGTGATGTAATGTAAAGTAAAGTAATGTAATGTAAATGTAAAGTAATACAATGTAAACGTAAGATGAAGTAATGTAAAGTAATGCAGTTTAAAGGTAAGGCGAAGAAAGGTAAAGTAATGTAAAGCTAAAGTAAAGCAAAGCAAAGTAAAGTAAAGCGACGTAATGTAACGTAAAGCAAAGTAAATGTAAAGTAATGCAATGTAAAGGTGAGGTGAAATAATGTAAAGGTGAAGTAAAGGAAAGAAATGTAGATCTAAAGTGAAGCAAAGAAAAGCAATGTAGAAGTAAAGTAATATAATGTAATGTAAAATAAACCAAAGTAAAGCAAGGCAAAGCAATGTAAAAGCAAAGTAAAGTGAAGCTGAACCTAAAACTAAGTTGTTTTTTAAAGAGTGGCTGGGTGGATGTGTTGTGCGTGTTGTTGGTTGAGAGTAGAATAATAGTTAGTTAATCGAATCATTTTTTGAAATGTAAGAAATTTTTTGAAAATCAAACTTACTACATAAGTTTTTTGCCAGCATACTTTTTTGATGGATGTGTGGATGGGTTTGACATCTTCTTGCTGCAGTAAATTCAAGAGCTCTGCATGCAACTGCCCCTTTAATTTTGAAAATATATTCTGCTAAAAATTTTTTCATTCATTAAACGACAAAATATAACTTTTAAATTCAAAAAATTTCAAATCGGCCAAAAATTATTCTTTTTAGTTTTAAAATTTTGAACGCTTTGATCTCATTTTAATGAGTGTTCCTATCAAGTTCAAGGACCTAATTTTTTACGCTTCTTGGTGGCGAATTGGCAATTATTTTTGCCTTACTCCCTCAACTTTTGGAAAAAACGATTGCCCATTTTGGTAAGTATCTGATACCGATTTACAACAGAATTAAAAGAGTGTTTGGAATACAAAAGCCTAAGATGAGACCCCCTTTCAAAATAATCTTATTTGTAATTAAAGTTCTTTCTTATATTCATTCGTTTATGAATACCTATACTATGCATTAAAATTTGACGAAGAATTTACATTGAAATCACTTCTATTGAAATAAGAATGTCGATTCTGCTTCACAAAATTTAATAAAATGTAGCTGTAGGAAAATCGTTTCTAAATGCTTGGCAAGGTTGTCAACAAAAGGTGGAAAAATTTCAGATATTTACAAAAGGGTTTCAAACGAATTTTTCTTAAAATCACATTTTTCGCAAGAACTTCTTACAATAGTTGCTCTTTCCATTTTATTTAAAAAGTAATAATACCTACCTAATGCTAACATTTGATAGGTATCAAAAATTAATAAATAATATTTCTGAAAAATATATTAGATATTCATATTTAAAAATATATGCACATAAATTAGGACACAATGGTAAAAAAAAATATTCAATAAATAATTAACAAAATAATAAAAATTGTTTTTAAATTTTTATAACGAAAAAACGTCAATATAACAACGAGATGACTTTTAATGAAATAGGTTAGAATGTTCGAAACGATTGTAATCATCTGTTGGAAAAGTTTCAACTTCCCAAATTAATTATTCACTACTTTATTTCGCGATGATTAGCTTTTCAACTTTATAGTTTTCAAAATTAATATAGTTACAAAAATGTCAAGAATAGAAACAATCTTGATTAAATAAATTATTCACAGAACTGTAATCGTACTATTTGGATTTTTCTACACTCAACAATGAAAGTTGTTAAGTACGTATGTTTTGTGCTGTTAAAGCTTAAAGCGTGTTTACAGTGAAACTGCAATGATTATTTCGACCATTCATTGTTGAAAAAGATAAATTGGTAAATAAATAAAACAATGCATGAAAACCATAAAATTTTGATTTTTATATGATACAACTTCAGCATTAAAAATTGTACATATATAAATACCTAGTACAATACTTTCATATTAGATTAGATCAAATTTCTTTATTCAATTCAATTCATTTTAATTTAAACATCACAAAAAAGATCTTTATTATTTTAAGCTTTACCAACTTCCTTAGCAGAACATAAAGGTTAATGGCTGAAAATGCTGTTTTGTTTCAGGTTTGTAACGTTGTTTGTAGGGCATTCTTTTAAATACCTATTGAATATACCTATTTCCTTTAGAAATGACACATGCCTACCTTTAACTCTTTCGTACAAATGTATTCTAACGAGAAAAATATTTCTGAAATGATCGTATAGGTAACTATTGCTGATGTACAAAATCTGTATCTATACAGATGCTAGTAAAATAATCGTTGAATTATGAAAGAAAAAATTTTACAGTGATCAGATTTATCAGTTCTGTTATTTTTTAATTATTTGTGATCTCATTGAACCAGAAGATCATTTTATAGTTGTGATCTTAAATCAAAAAATTTTTCTCATCACTTTATATATATCTACAAATACTCGTACTCAAAAAAATAGGTCGACGAAAATTTCTGAAAGTTTTATTTACGATTTCTGAACAAAACTTTTAATCAATGGAATATTATATCATTCAGCTAGTAAAATTTTACTTAGGTATGTAGTATGTACTTCTTTTGCTGAATCTTATCATACAATTTGAAGTAAAAAATATTTTCAGTTAGGATCAAAATTTTGATCAGATGAAATTTGATATGAAAAGTAAATACAACGATGCCAAATTGCGTTTATAATCCGTCATTCAATAGGAGCCCAGACTAAATGTAAACAAATGCCCATTAAGCCAATCAGCCGCATCATATCTTACAAGGTGTTACAGTGCCATGTTGTTACATTTCAAGCCATCCTATTGGTTAATAGATATTTGTTTACATTTTACTCACTAGTCATGGTTGTAATTGAATAGAATGTCAAGTCATGTTTTAAAAAATTATAATCAGTTTTGGCATCATTAAATTGAATTTTCATATCAAATTTTTTTTATCAGGTAGATGTGTTGAATCCATCAGATCTCAGACTTTTGAAAAAGCTCATGTATTTGCAAACTCAGGCTTGAATCTTATAACTGTTAATGAATGTTCATTGAAATGTAAGAAAAAATTTCTTTTTAACAAGCATAATATCTACAACCATTTACTTACGAATATAATTAATTTATCAGTTCTACAAATGGCAGTAAGTAGGTACAGTTATTATCTACCTTTAAATGAAAAACAAGTCATATGGCTCCCATTGACGCTAACAAATCGATTGATATAACTTTCTTGAAAATTTCTGCGACATAATAACACAGCATCAAGCACGAACAGCGATAACATCTTACAGTCTAAAATCTAACGACAAATCGCAACAATGATAAATGAAAACATACGAACGTTCCCTATTAAATATAAGATCCTACTACTAAGATAACGAGTTGAAAAAAATTAAATAAATAGAATCGAATGAAGAAATGAAAATGTTAACATTATTTGTAATTGTAATTTTTACATATCTATTTACACATCTTAATTTATAAATGTACACTAATATTTCATTGATATGAGTGCACTTTTACATAGCGTAATTTCTATTCCTTTGGTTTAATTTAATTTTCACCCTTTGTAGATCTTCATCTTCAAAAATTTCATTTTCCTGTTCGTTTTTCTCATCTTGTTCGACTGCGTTGTTGTTCCTGTTATTAAACGATATTACTTCAGAATTTGAGCATTCAAGTTTCTCTTCATACTTGGGTAAGTTATTTCACGTTTCATTGAAAATGGCTATACGTACGTGTACTTATTATGAACTGGTTGGAATAACGATTTTGGACAATCTTTGAAATAAGGCCAACATTCACGTTTCTCTCGTCCTGTGATTTCCGCTTCGACGTATTCGTCCAGTAAATCAGCGAAAGGTGATTTGGTTGCTCTAAAATGAAAATTAGTGATTTTTGAACATCTCGAGTTTCAAAATAAATTATTCATAGAGTTTGCTACCAGAGGCTGATAACACCGAAAGAATATATTTTGAATTAATAAATCAGCTAATGAACTGTGAGTGAACTTAACTTCAATTTTCTTTTGTGAAAATGAACTTAAACTGAATTTTAGTCATTTTTATCTGACCTGGAACTAAACTTTTATAAGGAAAGTAAACCTGTCGAATCGAGTATGTGAACATATCGTTGTTTACATTTGACCATGCTAGCGCCTGTAATATTAAAGATAGGCAACTTTTCCACTAGATATTTAATTTGTTACTAACGTTCTAGAGGTTCAGATATGTTTCATGAGTAAATTTTTTCATACTTCAAATTTTTTAATTTAATTTCTCACATTTTTCAAGTTTCCTAGTTACTTAAACATTGAGAATAAAACTTTATTTTTTGAAGTTATCGATTTCGTACAATTTCAAAGCGTATTCTGCATTTTCCTAAAGCAATACTCACGAAAAAAATAATTCCAACATTTCTCCTAACAGGCCAAATTTCTGTATGGAAGAGTGACTGTGTACTTCGCAAATAGCTCTTAATAAACAAGCTTTACCATCCATACCGAAGCTGGCTAATAAGTCTTCTACGACTGTGTACAATAGTGCTCTGTAAAAAAATCATCAATAATCATTAATCAATGTTTATTAAAAAGCTGAAAGAGCTGATTCAAAGTAGAGGATTTCTTCCATCCTTACCTTTCGCCGCCATGGAAATGAGAATGTTTCGGAGTTGGTGGTACTGATCTTTCAGTTCTCTTTCTCTCCAGAAATTGAGCTATATAATCGGCGAAATAAGAGCCCGCTTGTCTACCTAAACTACGACCTAATAACGGTGGCAATACGCCGTACGGATTTTGGTTATCCGTTAAACCCAGCATGTCGAAATCAACTGCAAGTACACATGAGATTAGAATTCCATTTGATAAATTAACAAGCAAGGATGTGCCAAACTCATTGGTAACATGAACATGGACTTATTTTTAATCGAACAGAGCTTCACTTATTTCAAAACGAACTCGTGAGCTGAACTTGACTTTAATTTTCCGAATGAAGTTATGAATGAACTTGCTTCGAGAAATGAACTTGAACTGAACTCGATCACTTTATGTAGAGTTTCATTTTCGCTTTCTGTTTTGGTTATCTTTTTTTCTTCAATTACATTACCTAATTTTTTTCACTTTACTGTATCGTCAATCCAAATTTTGGTACTTAAAGTGAGTTTGACTTTGAATGGAGTTAAAAGCAGAATACCAAAAGAAGAAATTTTGAGTAAATGACAGTTCATTGATGAACTTTGAAGTGGATTGAAATTGAATTTTTCAAACAAACTTGAATTTAGCTTGAGTTTTTTCAAAAAAAGTTGAATTCAACTTGAACTTTTTCTTATGTAACTTGAGCTCGATTTCGAGTTTTCTTGGGAAACTTGAACTTATGGTTGTGTAGAAGTTGAACTCGACTTGAATTTTCCCTACAAAAACTGAACTTAACTTGACGTTTTATAGAACTTAAACTTAACTCGGGTTTTCCTTGTGGAACTTGACTTTAGATTTAGATTTTAAAGAAACTTGAACTGATTTGAGTTTTTCCCATAGAACTTGAACTCAACTAGTGGTTTTAAAGAACTTGAATTCAACTACGACTTCTTTCATATGGAACTTGAACTCAAATTTGGGTTTTTATGAAATTTCAACTGAACTTGAATTTTCCCATATGAAACTCGAACTTACTTCCAAATGCCCAGTAAAACTTGAACTTGACTGGGAATTTTCCTATGAAATTTGAACTCAACTTGTAGTTTTATGGAACTTGAATTCAACAACCACTTTTTACATACAGAACTTGAACTCAAATTTAGCTATTGGGAACTTGGACAGAACTAGAATTTTCCTGTATGAAACTTGAACCTGATTCAAATTCCTTTACAGAACTTGAATAGAATGAAAAATTTCCCCATAGAACTTGAACTAAACTTGTAATTTTATTGAACTTTTATTTAACTCTTGAGTTTTTCCGTACAAACTTGAACTCAAATTTAGGTAGGTATTCGGGAAACTTGAACAGAATTTGAATTTTCTTGCATGAAATTTGAATCTGATTCAAATTTCCTTACACAACTTGAACTAGAATTTTTCATATGAAATTTGAACTTCTCTCAAATTTTCTGCAGAACTTAACCAAACTGGGAGTTTTCCTATCGAACTTGAACTGAACTTGTGATTTTGTGGAACTTGAATTCAATTTCAAGCTTTTCCATGTGGAATTTGAACGTGAATTTCCTGTGTGAAACTTGAACTCACTCAAATTTCTCTCCAGAACTTCAACTAAACTAGGAGTTTTCCTATGTAACTTGAACTTAACTTCATGTTTGCCTTACAAAACTTGCTTTCTGTTTTATAGAACTTGAACTTAACTATTGTTTTTGGTATGGAAGTTGAAAACTCAGTTTTAATTTTTTCTACAACTTGAACCCAACTTGAATTCTTCCCACAGAATTTGAACTCTGCTCAAATTTCCCTTCAGAACTTGAACTCATTTTATGATTTTATAAAACTAACTTGGGTTTTCACGTAGGACTCGAACTGAACTTGAATTTTCCTCATAGAACTCAAACTTGACTTAAATTATTCTTTAGAACTTTAATTCAACTTGAGTGTTTTTTTAAAGGCAACTTGAACTAAACTATTGAAACAGGAAAATGATGTGAAATAAAGAAGTTCGTGAACTTGGCACATCCTAATGAATGAGTGTTGAACTTTCGGACTAATATACTCACTACTAAATGGTAAACTAATGGACATATTAGAAAGAAAACCATCCGGTGGGTACCGAACAAATGGTAACGAAAGTGAAGGAGTGATTGTGAGGTGGGTACCGGGCGGCAATGCTAGACGCCCGTCTGAAGTTATCCACAGCAGCCTTTTTTGTCGTACATGTGGTTTTTGCGACTCGTCGAAGCCTTCGCCTGCTGAATCTAATTCTTGGAAGAACGTAGCAGCTAGCAGGCTCACTAGCCACGCTCTCAATAGCCTAATTTCCATCCGCTGTTTACCTGCAACATACCAATGATCTGTGTTTATTCAAGGCGACTCGATAGGCAATTTATTCTACTTGTATGATGCGCTAGTAGTATTTTGAGATGAAATAATAAGTACGATGGAGTAATAAATAAATTCAAGTTATTGTAGCTCCTTCAATCTTGAAGATAGGCAAAAATGTCATATAACTTGAATTATTCCTTTTAGCCAGTATCATTTGGTAAATGCAATATCTTCTTATTTAGACTGTAGCTGGCGCTGTAAATACATTACAAATGCATTTTATTGTTTTATCCCCCTTCTTTGTTTCAATCTAAAACGCAGAATTAACGAAGCACGAGTTTTCATCGGCTATAAAAAATTCCTACCTCGTCAAACTTCAACATCATTACGAAAAATAAACCGATGCTATCGAATAAATCGATATATGAACTTCTCTCCGCGTCAGAACATGTAGTTAAATTGAAAACCATCATTTTACGCTCTTCCGCGATTTGTTGGGCGCGCACAAGCGTTTCGAATCGTCTCCGCATTCAGCACCTTATTACGATCAGATGGCAGCCAAGATATACTCGACGTGTGCTCGCGTCAATCGAGAATTAGTATTGAAACGGATAAAATTTTAGGACTGAGCTATTACACGTTCGTTTTTATAAGAGGTTACCAAATGCAACAATGCAACAAATGCACACAACAAATACCCGATCAATTGTTGGTTATAAACCGGTTCGTGGAAACGCTGTAATACCTCGACGAGACTGGTTTTCCGCATATATGGCAAACTGTGGCAGTGGATCATGTAAGTAAAGAAAAAAAAAGATGCTCCAGCAGCACATAGCGGAAAATACATTTAAAGGTGATTAGACCTGATGTTACTTATACCTTTCCGGTAACCCCGCATACCGCATTCCGAATCCGCGCATTTATTTGCATAATTTTTAAAACGTCCGTAAAGTAATTAAAATTGCATCATATAACCTTCGCGAATCGAACGGAGAAAGCTGTGTACTAGAAAAAATTCGCGAATTTTTGAATTTCAAAAAAATACCGGGTTTGATTAATCATTTAATTTAAATCGCCAATTAACCCATCAAAAGGGCGGAAGCGTTAGAGTAAATTTTCTTACATACCTACATGAATTCATTAACATGAATTAGCTGGTTAACCGAACAAATATTTAATCCGAATCATTAAGAACATGATTTCGATCTGATGAGATTGCTCGAAATATAAATCGTCGCATGTAAAATACCTACAATGAACCTGTTATTTAAACACGACATTTAAATTTGTGTCGATACCGAGTCTAGGTAATAATGGCGTACCTGTTTCTAATTATAGATTTTCTCGCCTATTTCCAGACCGTTTAGCGGTGTCTGTACTAATCTCGGTATTATTTATTGATAAGTTAATCGAATTATATGAAACGATTTAACACAATAAATTGTCTGGCCATTTGGATTGCTACAAATGATTTTTTTTTTCTCGTGAAATTTCATATTATAATTAAAGTTATAGTTGGTATTTTAATAATTTGGCCTAAATTCCACGTAAAATGCGAATAATATCACGAAACTATAATCATGCTAACAGTTCCCTTAAATGGGTTCAAGAATCCGAATTTTTTTTTCAAAATTATAATTCTCTTACCACACCTATTTCGGATTTATGAAATAACACAATTTATAAATTTTATGATGATTACTGTGATTAAGTTTTTAATGTGTGTATATTCAGACTAGCACGATAATCCAGTTAAGCTCTTTTCCTCCACACTCAATATCGTAAATGCCTTCAAACACACTTAAGAAGCTGGATTGACGATAAATTTCACTTTTGGTTCCAGAAATTTTATGAATTATGCTATTCAAGTCCTAACGATTTAGGGCTCCTCAAGTTGCCTTAAAATTTTGATTAATCCGCCATTTTGAGTTCATTTCAAGATCTGAATTCGAAAGGTCATGTTAAAGTTGTAAACTGAGGCTACATACGAAATTTGGGCTTTTTAGGTTCATTAGGTGATAAGATATGGATAATTCAAAAAATTTTCTGATCTAACAAGGTGTTTAATAATCCGGCTAGGATTGTGAAAGTCTTTCATTTACATAGAGGCTGCTGTAAATGAAAACAGTCCTGTAAAAATAACGCATTTGTCTCGAAAATCTCGCATTCTTCACTAAAAAAAAAATAAAAACATTTTTGCCCATTAAAAAAAAATTATACATATTTCATAAATTATTCATGTTCCTAAAAAACTAGAGTTATTTGTATATACGTGGATCTACATACACAAAACCAACTTTTCATGTGTGCATACTGGTGGAGAGGGGAGAGGGGGGTAAAGAATGAACCTTTGAAAAAGTCATGCAGAAAATCTTGCAAAATTCTTGTAATTGTTGGACATATTGTTAAATTTCCTCCTTCAAAACTTATTTTCAACTTCAACTCCACTCAAACTGTACCTTGGAGACTGAAATTTACATTTTGAGATTATTCATCGTATGAGACTAAACTTTTACTACTACTCCTCCTCTGCCCCCGCCGACACTGTACGACCTCGCCTCATCCCATCCATCTGAAAAATTGAAATTTAGATATAAATTATTGTTCTTGGCATGGTAATTACACAAGTTCATATTTATCAAATTATAGCTACTTAAGATTCCAAAGGTAGAATATGATAAAATTTATGTAATTTCATTTCTACCTTCTTGAATAATATTCGTTTGTGATTTGACTCATCATTTGGTCTGAAAAATTATATTTTTAGTTATATGGTAATTCACAACACCCGACTTGCTGATTGCTTATTACACCTGTGATGTACGACCAATCAGAAAGCGAACCAGGTACCATACTTACTCTATTGGTTCTTATAGCTATAAGAGTCTGAGAGCAACAACCAATGAAAATGAGGAGTATTTGATTCTGAGTGACGTCACTTTCAGCAAAGAAATGTTCACGTGGACTCCTCGCCTTTGTGGTGTGAGAGGGGTGACCGAAATTTTATCAGTGCTCATTAAGACAGATTAAAGTTTATAGATCTATAACAAGTTACACCATTCGGGATCGAGTGAAAAATTTCAACTTGAATTTTTCAAGTGCAATGTTCACTGATGAGTGATGACGTCAATATAAGCAACTGTGACGTGATAATATCAACAGCAGGGCTGGTGAACGAAACGATTGTTTTGTTCTGTTCCGTTCTTTTGTTTTGGAAAACGTGAACGTTACTGTTTTGTTCTGGTTTCGTTCAAGTAATTTATTTTTTTTTGTTCTGTTCAGTTCTGTTCCGTTCTGTTTTCCATTCTATTTTGTTCTGTTCGGTTCCACTCTATTCTGTTCTTTTCTGTTCCGCTCCATTTCATTCTTTTTTGTTCATTGTACTTGAAAAGTTGAAAACAAATGAAAAAAGAAAAACTATAAAAATAAAAAAATGAAAATTATATTATAATTATAATTATATTACAATAAATCAAAATTTCTTCGAATAATAATGATGTCATCTAATGATTCATCATTAAGAGATGATCGGTAATCATTCAAAATAAACTTCATCTCAGAAAATAAAGTTTCGACAGAAACTTGTGTACCTGGGATGCAAAGATTATTGAAGTGATTGAAAATAATTTTTTAAATTTGTTTTTATTATCCACCCAAAATTTCAAAACATCGTTTTGGTTTTGATCAGCTGCCATTGTGATGTTATCATCGTACTCCTTGACTTCCTCCTCAAAATATTCATCTTCAGTAATTGAAGATGAGCGCAGTTCTGTTCAGTTCAATTTTCTGATTTTTTGTTCTGTTTTGTTCTGTTCGGTTCCGGTTCATTTGTTCAAAACATAATATTGTTCTGTTCTGGTTATCGTTCATCATGAATTGAAATTTTAGTGTTTTGAATCGTTCATAATGTTCCGTTCTGTTCCGTTCAACCAGCCCTGATCAACAGCCAATAGGAAATCAATCTTAATGAGCATTGATAAAATTTCAATCACCAAGCGATAAGTCCACGTGAATATTTAGCGGCTCATATTGACGTCATTCAGAACCAAATATTTCTCATTTTCATTGGTTCTTGTTCTCAGACTCTTATGGCTAAAAGAACCAATGGAAATTTATTCAAATTTCTTACTGCCCGCCGAAATGGTTTAACCTGTTATTGGTCAATAAACTTTGAAGACAGAATTGGTTGCTGATATTATCATACCAGAATTGAACGTGTATGGGTGAAAATTGCTTAAAATTTGAGAAAGACTCTTTGTAAAGTTTCGCAAAACAACTTTATTTCTTTTATTTACTTCAAAATAGCAGTTCACTCACATTTCAAGATTCAGTGGAGAGGAGAAAATTTAAAATTTTCGTTTTTAGTCTCACATAAAAGAATGACTTACGGATACTAATACAATCAAATTAACCTGCCGAGTACATCTGAAAAGGTGTTGGAGCAAAAAAAGACTTTATGGAGAAATTTTGAGTAGTGAAATTTCTTAAATCTCTCATATGATCATATCTCCTCACTAAATCGACCTAGAAAGGTCAAACTTCGTATGCCAAGTTAGTTGAGAATCAGAATATATGATCCTTCAAATTTAGGTCATAATGGGTCCAAAATGGCGGCTGGTCAAAATTTGAGAAAAACTTGAGGAGCCTCCATCTGCTCAGATTTCATAAATGTGGACTCATATGCTATTATTCGTCGTGAGAAGTCTGCTGTATGCCAATTTCATCTTGAGGGGAAGAGGGCGTATTGTCCTCGAAGTGTGATGGGTGGGGATTTCAGACTTGGTAATGGATGTAGCTTGTTGGCTTGAAAAATTCACTTGATAATATTACCTGCAAGTGTAAACAAACCTCAATTCAAAACTCAGCTCTAGAAATGCGGCATGGCTGCTTTTTTTACTTTCTTGGCATTTTAAATTATTTTTATTCGGTTTTAAACTTTAAAGTACTCTTTTCGACGCACTAATGATCTTTGAAAAGAGGGAAAATACATAAAAGGCATGCGACATTATTCTCAATTTCGATTCGAAATAATTCAATTCCTCCTTTTCAGAAATGATTAAATCGATTTATTAGTGTAAGATTAAAGATTCAACGAATAAAAGATGGATTAGATGAACAAAAGTATTTCGCCAACTGTATTCGCAATCATAAAGACCATACCAGACACCAGATTGTTCCTATAGCCTATTTATTTTCATTTTTACCCAGTCTGACCGATTTAATTTCAGTAAAGCTTAGTTAATTGAAACGAAGGCAATTCATCATCATCACGTCAACTATAAGATGCACTTACACGTACTCACATTGCGCGGTCTACGACTAAAATTAATGTCACGTTGGTATCATGGGCAGCGGTAAATGGTAAAGAAAAATGGAATCAATAGCTTCGGCATTCACCAGTTGGCGCTTCTTTTCTGCGAATTTTAAGGTTACATTATTTCAAAAAATTTTCCACCTAAGAGTTAATCTCGCCATTTTACCAAGACATAATTTTACTCGTAACTGGTATCGTAGCTTTGTCATAGCATCTTCGTTTAGAGTCACGCGTGTTTCCTGCATCACATAAATTCCAACACATTGCTAGTCCCACACAAAACACGCGTACCCAATGCTTATACAAAGTTACTCTTGTACAACATCCATACATCATAAAGTTATATCAAGAATCACCTTATGCCTGTATATTTGAACTTCACCGGTTCCCGTGATGAAAAAATATTTCCGACGATTGTGGCGGGCGAGAAAAAAAATCCTATTATATTTATCCTTCGGTCAATTTGATTCTGGTATTCTAAATGATAAATTAATATTAATAATGACCGGTCCTCGTACCCCTTCACCTACGACGACGCAGACTGGACACCTGAGGCTGTTGGAAAGCGAACCTATACAGTTCTCGGCAGCCATCGAGACACCGTTAGATTACCACAACGTGTGTAGCTTCTAGCTGGTAAAATCTGATATCAGTCTAAATTTATTAACCTTACGCGTATTTTCCTATTTTACTCGATTAATGATTAATTTTATTAGATCGTAATTAAACGATGGGCGAGAACAAAAAATACATCACAATTGAATCGACCTAGGTGGGTGTTCTAGTTTCCAAACGTATCGCGGAAATACCTATTTCCTCGCATTTGACAATTTTATTACAAAATTGCATTCGGAATATCAATAGACTGTTTCTGAGAACCGGTTGTCGGGCAAAAAAAAAATTATAAGACATTGAACCGGTCTCAAAAGTGCAAAATTTTCGCCACTAGTGCTGAGGAAATGCAACGGTAAAAATACTCGTATTAATAAAAATTCACTCAAGTCGGTTAATAGCATCGATGTCAAGCGGATTACTTATTAGTAACCTTTCTGTAATTATTTGATATTCTTTTGACGGACGTTTCTAATATCCTTATAGAGTCGTATATACTTTTTTTTTTATCAATGATTAACCATCCATGACCATCACGATATGACCAGTACCTTACATAATTCGATGAGAAGTATTTTTATTCTTCGTGATTTTCGCGGCGGATTTGTCGACTACGATGAAAATTATGCTACCGCTATGTTATGACGTCATTGAGATTTATTCTGGAAACGAGATGCAACCAGTTCACGATTTTCAACGTGAAAATGTAATGGAGAAGTTTTATTGGTATTTCATCGAACACGATTGATTTACATATTCGCATTAAATGATTGTGGGGCTCATAATTTGCAAAGGTTCATTTGATGCATCTAGTAACTAGTTCGTTTACGATATCGAATATTCATTTTACGATATCTATAAGGTATATCGATAACGAGGTTAAAATTTACGGAAATAGGAGCTCATTAAAACTTGCCATAGCCATCGTAGAGGAGTGGTTCAAGCACTGAAAATGAAATATTCAGTTCACTTCATTTTGAATATGTGCGTCCAAGTGATTCGGGTACAATCAGCGAAACAATTTCTTTTCCAATTATTTAAAATTGTTTTTTTCGAATGCAGAGAAATTGTAATGCGGTTCAAATGAGTTTATCAGTCTTAGAATTCATTAATGTAATTTTAAAAATAATTTCTGATTTAGAAATTGTTGTTTAACTCTTATTATGTTATCAACAAACCGAAATTTTTGCACTGATTGTATCCGAATGACTTTAACGCGCGGTAGAGTAGTTATTGACTTATCTATTCAAAGTAGCTGACATCTGGTGGCGAATTTCGGAACTATTGAAAATAGGATAACATTTAAAAAAATACATTAGCTCTTATGAGAGCATTTTCATTTTTCACGTTTTACGTAAAAACAAAGGTATTTTTTGAATTTTTAGTTATGTAATTGTTTATAGAGATTTTCATGCTCTTTCCAACGATGTATTTTTGATGACTGTAGTACTTAAACTCACAAAAATATTCATTTTTTATGAAATCATGATTTACATTGGAACAAAGAAAAAATGACTCTTCAATACAAAATTCGAAATTAAGTTCAACATTGTGGCGTACTGCAGAGAATAATCAAGTTATCAAAAAAAACTGCTTTTAAAATGTAAACAATTGATTTTTATCAAAAGTGCAGTTTTTTAAAATTGACTATTTTTGCAAATATATACGCTACAGCTGTCAAAAATACATTGTTGGAAAGAGCATAAAATTCTCTATAAATAATTACGTAACTAAAATTTCCAAAAATTCCTTTGTTTTTGTATAAAGCGTGAAAAATGAAAATGCTCCCATAAGAGCCAATGTATTTTTTCGAATGTTATCCTATTTTCAATTTTAGACTTGGTTTTTTTCGTGGTAACTGCAACGCACTCTACACGTTCGTGGACAGGTCAATAGTAAATGGTCAGTTTTCTGATTGCTCATACGTCACACGTGTAACAACCAATCAGCATGCCGAAAAGTGGAAGGAATGAGCTGATCTTTCAAATCACAAACGAATTTCAGTGGTTCACTGAAAACTGAACGATATTATTTAGGAAGGTAGAAATAAATTACCTAGATTTTATCACATTCTAGCCTTATGATTGGTTGTTACACACATGATGTATGACCAATCACAAAACGGATCAGTTACTATGACTACTCTATTGATTATAACATGATTTCATTATAAAATGCTTTAAAAATACGATTTTTTCACTAAAAATTAAGGAGCACCAAAACCCAAAAGAATTCGAAAACCCGAACCAGCACAAAAATAAACCCAAAACAACCCCCGAATAGGAGCCACAATGTAAAAACAATTGAACCAGAATCAGAACCCGGAAAAACCAATAACTAATTAAAAACTAGAACCGGGACAAAAATGATCCTGGAACTGGAACATAGTGTAAAACAAAAATTTATCCTAGACTGAACTGAAAACAAAATGATACATTTCCAGATCAATTTTTTTTAGCTTTGCAGTTTTAGCATTTTACCACAAAGTATAAAATCTGTATAACTTATTTAGGGGTACGAATTGGAATCCAGAGAAACCCAAAATGATTTGAAAACTGGAACCAGAATCAAAACAAAAATGAACCCGGAACCAAAACCAGAATAGATACTACAAACATACAACCAAAACTGTTCTGGTTTTGCTACGTTGCCAAAAATATGCTTGTGAGAGCTCGACGCTGGATGTGGCTCTAGAAAAACGTATCGGAGCCCTACGCATACCTATCGGCATATATTAAGAATTTCGTACATTCAAAAATTCAATAACCAAGCAGTTTTCACTAAACTGAAGTAACTGATTAAAAGTGAGTTGAAGAACCTCGTTATCGAATAAACCAATGTGAACTACGATAGAGTACTTGTGGGACTAAATTTCGACCCTTTAAGAAGCCCCATCCACCCTTCATCGATCACATTTGGATTTGAAAGCATAACATATTCATCTTAGGATCTATAGTTCAGTAGGCCTGGTGAGAAAAAGTTGGAGTTTCGAGTAGATGCGTTCATTTAACGACTGACTATTCCACTTTATGATAAGATCTAAGCATTGCTCCATGACGGCTGTAGCAAGATTTGAAGCGCATCGATCGCTTCAAATATGATTGTAAAAAATACATAAAAATTCGACGAAACCTCTATTAACATACAAATAGATGATTTGATCCAAATTCCAAAAAGTTGGTTTATTATTAAACGAAATGTTCCATCTGTAAATCAGTAATTTACCACATCACCGATCGGCCTAAACGATGGCACAGACTGACAGCTGAACAGACCCCTTGAGTTAATTACCAACGCCTCATTTGGTGAATGAGATCTTCATATCTTCACATATACCGGTGCCGGTACTACAAAGCAAAACGTGTTTACTCATATTCGAACGCCGATAGCGCTATTACCCAGACGAGGCCAATTACAACTGTCTTTGGTCGATATTTGAAAACGTGGATGGACCCTAGTGGTCCCAGTGGCGCGGAAAAAAACCCACCGATTATTGTCCGCCACTGCGAATACGAGTTCAATCGGAAGGAATGATAGTAACACCGACGTAATGCTTTGAAATAGGTAATCGCGGCTCGTGCGTACCCTACAATCCAACTGTTTCATTCTATACGAAACTCCGCTGCTAACATACATTCCGCAATTCAGTGTCATTGGCTTGTGCCAATCGTATACACAAAAACTGAAAGAATTCCGAGCCACGCGATCAGATTAGGACAATTCATTTTCATTTTCAATCTAACTAGGTATAATCGCAAATTGATCATTGTAGTAAATCATTTCGCTGTCTGGACTTCGAACGCGATAGGCGAGTCGAGTTAAACGATAACACCGCAATGTAATCGTACTGGTTGGAGTGTGATTTTTAACGTTGTTACCGTCAGATTTACATCGTAAAGATTGCGCTTATTTGTCGGAGTAGGTACATCGCGATGAAGTATTTTTGTTAGGTAATAACTGTACGTTGGAACCGTCAATTAAGTATCTTTGGAATTTATAAACAAAAACCGAAAATATCTAACCGAGCATTAGGGTTTATGAATCTTGAAAAATTATAATTAACCGTCACTAAACAGACCGGATCCAATTACTTTGTTTTGTTGGCGTATGGTGCTATAGCATGTAATATCGTATAGCTGACTGCATGAAAATGAAAATATGGACATTTTTCGAATGATTTTTTTCAAATTCCATGCTTCAAAAATCTACGCTTAATTAAATATACATAAATTCTTATAGGAAAATCGATTTATAAAATAGTAGTTCTCTATCTATACTTTAGAACTTGAGATTAATCAGAAAAATTGAAGCTAATATTAATTAGCTGAATTTTCAGTTGAATACAAAACTACTACAGTCTACTTCATTTGAGAAGCAAAAGAGGGGGAATGTAAGATTTTCAAATCTTTCACTCCCTCCTCCCCCCCCCCCAAAGAAGAACCTACATCCGGATTGGTGAGGTTTCTCCCGAAGATCTCGAAGAGAGGCTCCTACTTCGGCACGCCGAGAGTATGCGTAGGTTCTTCTGTATCAATGAATGCTCCGGCATCAAGGGAATGAGAAAAGTTCTTCTATTCAACTCGCTGAAAATCAATGACTTCAACTGGGTCTGTGATCGCGAGAATTGGGGCGCTTCGATTTTGCCGAACGCGTCGCTTATATATGATATTAAAAAGCATAACTTTGATTACAGCGTAACTCAGCTCATCACTGGTCATGGTGAACTTGCTAATTTTCTTTTCAAGATCAAAAAAGTTCGTAGTCCTTGCTGTTCCTGTGGTCATCCAGAACAGACTGCTGTCCATGTTTTATACTATGAAAATTACTCCGGAATCATCACCATGCATTTCCCGGAAGGGATGCAGATTGATTTATCATTTTTATACAGGAAAAATTTGGCAAATTGGTGAAGGAACTCCTGTTACTTCTCAAGTATCAACACAAATCTCCCCCTTACAGCTGAGCACGAAAAGTGAATATGATTAATTCCACCGTCTTCCTACATTGGTTACTGCGTGTAAAAAGTACTAATCAACAGGCCCAAAACTTTTTCAAAGGACTACACTGCATTTTCTCACCCAAATTGGGACAGGGGAGTCGGTATCCAAGTATCCGAACCATTAGACCTGGTTAATAAGAAGGAAGTAGTAGTGAGGTGCGGCTTCCCCACCCTCCGTCATAAATACTGTTCAAATAATGATTTTCTTTTGTCATTTTTTACTCTTTAAATCTGCTTCATTATAATAATTGTTTCATAGTAGCAGCTGGCCGCTTACCTCTTGGTAGGCTACACCACATTCTCAGTGTAATATTCGATGTTTGTAAAAAAAAATAATAATAAATAATTTAAAAAAAAGTAATTTCCCTGGGGATAGGAAAGGAGGAACAAAAAATGGTTTTGAAGGAGAACTTAAATTAGTTATTTAGAAAATAGAATATTATCCTTTGAATTCGTGTCAAAAAGGATCTAAAATGGTGGAAGCCAAGGATTAAACATGATTTGAGTAACTTCAAAAACCAAGAACTTGATAAATATAAGATTTGTACGAACAGGAAGGTATATATTGTGAGGGCAAAGTGGTTAAGTTCAAGTTTCAAAATAACGACTCGCTCTCTATATTTTTTTACAAGTACAGTTATTTTCTCTTACACATTTATAATTTGAATATTATATTTTATTCCAAGTTTTAAGCTATAACAAAATAAATTACATGAGGTCACTTTTGGAAGATACTTGATGGAATTGAGAATAGGTGGACTTTGTAGTACTTTTGAATTTTAGAGAATTTATTTATTAGCATGAAAAAAATTATTTATTCAAATAATTATTTTTTAAATAGTATAATTAGGTTAAATACGCTTTCAAGATACTCTAATATCTTCTAATTTCATTTTCGATCATTAAAATTTTTTTTCTTCGTTTATTCATTTTTCTATAGCATTTTTAAAAATATCAAAAACCGTAGTTCCGCCTGACAAAAGTCTCAGCACCTCCCCATAGCTTAAATTACATACCTACCTAAGTATAAATATTTTCATGACACACATTAATTTAGCATGTAGTTGTTATAGAATATCAAGTTATTGCACTCTGAAAATTAAACAGAAAATTAGAGCAAGGCCAGTTGCTCACCATACGAGCTTTGTGATCTAATCTCAACTTTGATTGGTTATTTTCAATTTCCCGCGTAATACGTCCGATTCGTTCATTGGTTGTTATTTCAGTCACCAATCGGAGACGTATCTTCTCGATTATCGCGCACCTGGTGATCATTTCTGAACTAATAACATCGCTCTCATGGGAGTACAGTAACTTGATATTCTATTCAACTTTAATGAAAATATTCATATTCAGGTAGTTATGTTTGGTGGGGGGGGGGGCTAAAGACTTATGATTAGGTTGGCATGTAGTCACAATTCGTCCTATATGTATTTTTCATTTCCATACATAATGTAATTATACCAAAACTCATTCAACTGTAATGGAGCCTCCAAAATACCGAACATGAAACATCTTTAACTCTTCACTTATAGGTCGTAGAAAAAACATTTTTGAATAAAAAATGTAGGAAATTGAATGTAGAACAAAATTACACTGAGCTGTTTTTGCCTTACGGTCAAACCCTGAGGAAATATAATGAAAAAAAGGATTTTGTGGGATCTTCCAACATTATTGTGGGTTACGCTTAAACCATCTAGGAATTGGGATTTTTAGTGTGTTGATAATGGAGCTAAATTGAAAGAAATGAGAAAAATAATGCTGCTATGAATATTCACTTTATAAAGGAAATTGGTTAAATTTGATTACAATACTGAAATATATGTATTTACAAATTCTTAGGACTTACAACACATATGATATTGATTCATGGCCGATGTACCATAATAATCCCATTCAGTTTGGTACTCATTATATCACATAATGTACTGATTCATAATTAATGTACTGAGCCTCTGTTAATTCAGAAATTAATTAATGTTTCATTTTTTAATTTTTTTTTTTCGCTCGGCAACCTGGGCTGTTTGTGGCGAAAATTCCATAATATTACATTTTATGAAAAATACTGATTTGTACACTACATATTGTTTACTGAAATTATTTCATGCCAAAAAATTAGATACAGTATTTTTGTAGTATTCATTACTGCACTCTTTTTACTTGTTATAAAGAAATACATTTATGAATACATACTATTTATGGGGACTCAAGTACATTAGTTATCACTTAGAAGTGCACATGAAGTACTTGGTATTGAACAGTTCAGAATTTCATACACTTCTGCACGGTTATCAGATTCGATGTTAATTATTACCTAAAATTCATAATAGGTAATCGTTATCTTACTCCTGCTTCATTTTATCCATTGTATAGTCTCTACATATTCACGAAAAAATCTTTGTTGAGGATTTTCCGCGTAAGTGATGCTAATGGCCTAGATTCACTAGGCTATAATAAGATGCTCATTTTTGAAAATTCGACAAATCTACTTTTATTCGCTTATATTTCCCACCTAGCGCACTCCACTCCTCCTCATGCTTACTTTATGACTATAAATTTCCACCCTCCATTTCACACAGCTCTCACGAACAAAGGAAACGGGTGAAATAAAATCACGTTTTTGCATTAAACACTCGAAGACCCAACGAAAAAAATAAATTCACTCTTTCAACCCAATGAACATCATCCGCGACGAAATCAATACTTCCATGAATTAGTTAAACGAGGTTGCAATTAACGTTAATTTTCAGTTCTCTCATATACCAACGCAAAATATCCAACCATTAAGAGCAATAATGAACCTCACCAAAATTATCTGCCCCAAGTAACCGAAGAAGGGCATAATAAATTACGTAATTTCCATAAGTACTTGTGGATTCGCTAATGCCCTCAAATTAGAGTCAAATATCGAAGATTTCCTTCTACGTAAAATGAGACCTTATTCAGCATATGTTAAATTCTGAAAAATTCGTTACAAACCGTTTGGAGAGTGAATTTACCAATATTGCATTCCAGAACACCGGATGGTCAGTTGAATTGAATGACGAAAGGTGCGTATGGAGTAATAACTCGTGGATTTAATGAACTAACGTGTGTATTCGTTTAAACGAGATAATGTTTTAAACATAGAATTTTTTATCCTAAAGTGTTCGACCCTTCTGGAATAATAATATTGCGACCATTCGCCGGTTCGTTTTTAATACTCATCCTTAAACTTGTACAAACGAGGTAGAGCAAATCTCGATGGCCAGTGGTCGTTACATTTTATCGAATTTTTTTTTACAACGTAATTTGCATTTTTTTCTACCATCGAGGCCGAGGCGTCGTTAATAACGGCGCTATAGATACTATAAATCCAGAGAAGCGTGCCGGATTTACGATCAACCGATTAAAACCTGTAACAGAGGCGTTTAAGCCACCGTATACGTGGTATTTTATTAATCGAGCACGCGAAATGATGAGGCATTCTTATTGTCGAAATTAATCTCGATCTGCGACCATATTTTCCTATAAGTACCATCGGGTTACTCATTAACAAAAAGAAATACCAGATAGCGTTTACTCTCGTGCTGCGAAACGTCTGTTAAAATAACTTCATTAAGCGTATCCTCGGCGCGAAATTAACCGTCTGAGTTAGATCGCCGAATGACCTAACACGAGTGTAACAGCATGTTTGCACATGCGTGAACGCCAGCATGAATTACCGGAACTACGTACAAGTTATACGCTAGTACGCCATTTATACTTACAATTAATCGTAATGATTGTAATGAAGACTGGAAGTCGAAATCATATCATAGCCTGATCTATTAGAGATATCAAATGACTAGCACAAATTATCAGACAATCGTAAAAAAGGATGAAATACCAGACAGACATTTCTTCGTGTCGAGCATTCGGATATTTCTAAAGAATTTAACACATTTTGAAACCATGCCAAACTTATGAAAGGTGAACAACTAGGATGTTGAAAAGTTTTACTACCTGGGTTACCATTGTTCGACAGCTATTAAAAATTACAAAAGTAACGCGACCGTCGAAAGCAAATCGCTTTCATTCGATCGTAGCTCTCATTAGTTAATTAAGTTAACAGATCAATGGGTTAGAGATTTCAATAAATCTGTACCTGAAATTACAAGTTATAGCGGCGTATTGTAATTGCGATGCTTCATTGTCTTCGACTCATCGGCGTATTCTTGAAACACCTATGAAAATAAAATCGTATGAATAAATGTCTCTTAGATAGTTTTAATTATATTTTCGCGAAAAAAAGAAATAAGAAAATAAGGTCGGTGTGCCGGAATCATCGATACCAGAGCAAATTAACAGATCTTTGTTTTAGGCAAACAATCACCGGTATCTGATCCACATACGAATACGATCGCTAATACATGTAGGGCAGTAATTTCCAGTGTCCATGTCGGAAATGGAATACTGATAAATGATGAACTAGCGTTAATTATCTTCTAATGGTGATTCCGATAGTTCATAAACCTTTCCATCTTATTTCCTTTTGGCATGTGAAATTTTGTTCATAATGAGAGCAAGGATGATTAGGTTATTAACCGGCCATAGGTGACGACTGACGTAGAAGATGTGGATACTGGATAACAACATCATAGATCATAGAGTAGCAACTAGAGATGTCGAATATCGGAAAAATCTCATCGATGCTTTCACGGATTCTCAAACCACTTTTTTTGGAGTTCCAAACTTTTTCTTTATGATTTCAGATTCACTTTTGACGTTGCACTCAACATATACCAATATCAATAAACAATTTAAAATGTAAAAAACAAAAAAAAAAGTAGCATCGACTTGTTGTGTACTTCTGTGTTAATGCGTTTTTTTGAAACGGTGATGAGATAGCGATAATCTAGGTAGGAACAGGTATCATCTTACAGTTACGAGTCGATAGAAGCGCTGTTGATGATTTGGACTTATGAGGTTTTCAAAATCGAATTCCTCGATTTTTTTTACATAAGAAACCACTTAAAAGTGAATTTTGCCAAAAGTCGGACTTACGTGGTTTTTGAAGAAAAGCATCGATATACCAATATCAATAAACAATTTAAAATGTAAAAAACAAAAAAAAAAGTAGCATCGACTTGTTGTGTACTTCTGTGTTAATGCGTTTTTTTGAAACGGTGATGAGATAGCGATAATCTAGGTAGGATACAGGTATCACATCAGGTTACAGTTATCAAGTCAGATATGGTGTTATGGTGTTGGTTGTATGAAGGTTGTATTGCCTTAATCCGAAAACAATATGAAAAAATTGAAAAAATGTCGTTCTTTATCATTAAGTATCGATAACTCGATGTTTTTATCGATTAATATCGATACTTAACGATATTTTGACAACTTGTAATAAACTTGAGTAAATGCGAAATGAACTCATTACTGTAAATCAACCTCCTTTATTTCTCATAGGTAGCCCTATATGCAGGGCATTTTTTTTTTCTCGTTCATTTATCAGTGTTTGAAAATTAGAACAGAAAGGTGGTATGAACTTTCTGCCTATCTGCGAAATTGAAGGAATTATTATATTGATGTGGAAATTTTTATTGGATGTAAGTTTGTAACCCCTTTAATTTTGTTCAATTTTTCATGTACTATCTGAATTCCCTGAACATTGAAAAAAAAAAATCAAAAAAATGATTTTTTCATTTCTAAAAAATTGTGATGACATCGAGACAAAAATGAAGAACCAACCTGTAGTCGATACTTGCTGGGTACCCCTTACTTGAGCGAGTGATGAAAAATGTATTCAATTTTAACGTGGGATTTTACTAGGTAAATGAGTAGGTAATCAGAAAAACAGCCAAATCATCGTTTTTTTTTTCGTTTATAACACAAAAAATCAAAAATCAGGCGTAGTCAACCTTTAGGGAATAGGTACTTGAAAAGAGAATATATTACAAGTTTACTTGATTACGAGAAAAACTGACGGAAATATTAACTGTAGAAAATGTAAAAATGTTCATAATTTTCTGCAGTTTAAATTTCTGTCAGTTTTTCTGGTAATCAAGTGAGCTTGTAAATTGTAATATGTTCTCTTCTCAAGTAGGTATTCCCAAGAGCTTGACTATGTCTGATTTTTGGATGATTTGGCCATTTTCCTTCTGTTTTTGGTTATGAAACACGCAACTCTAAAGTCCCCCCTTTATATTTTTAAAAATTCAAATAAGAAGTTGAATCATTCAGTAAAAATGATAAATTTTATTCAAATTTGTCTTAAATTTTACATTATTTTCCAACACTCATTGAACTAAGTGCCAAGTTAGGTAGTATTGATGATAAATTTAGCCCTTTATTTCTTAATTTTTCTGTTTTTCAATCAACTGATATTTAATACATCACTGCATCGAAATTGATGGAAAAGCCAGACAACATAATCGCAAAAAATTTAATATTTTGAAAATCTCAAAAAAAATTATTTTTGGATCCCGTAAAATTTTGTTTGAATTCAAGATTTACATTTGCCATCTACCTATTATAATTTTTAAAAAAATTGACTCCAATATGGCGACCTGATCAAATGTTCATCTTGTAACTAGCTTTTTCAAGCATATCTACCAACAGAGTCATTTCACAATTTTTTTCTCCTCCACTCTTTATTCCCGGCAGTCATCTCAAAAGCATGAATACAATTTCAAGTTCATCGTATTCTTTCGTAATTGAACTGAAAATAATCCGTATCAAAAAAAAAAAATCTTAAAAAAAAACTCAAGTAGAATAATCTCATACAAAACTTGATCTCATTTCCCCAATTTATAGATATAACTTCATTTTAAAATTCAAAACACGAAAATAAATAGTAAAAAATTTAATCATTCGAATGAATTCAATTCCAAAAACAAAACTACACTCTAACTTCTGCCAATAGTAAATAATAAATTGAATTAGGTAGGTTCACTGGAGAGTTGAAAATGATTTATTACATTCTGCATTACGAACCTGTGCGTGTGGTGCACACCTTATTGCATCTTTCGTTATACGATTGATATGGCGAATGCATTTCGATACGGCTGATCACGATCACTACTTGCATTTGGAAATGATACACAAGCCATTCGTAGGTACTGTTTGTACTATTAAATTATTCGAGTTGGCCGCGCTGAGCTTAGTAGATTGATTCTTTTTTTTTTAAATTAATTAATGATGATAATATTAAACGTATTTTAATGGAGAATTCTGTTTTTAATGACTATCGAATATGTTGTTTCTATTACGTTCTTCAGGGATATTCCGCTCGAATAATTTCTCAAGTTGATAGATTTCTAATTATTCTACCTTTTTCTGTCATAGGAATGTTTAGTATAGAGTTGCTTTGCTTTGAATTTCACCTCTTCAACTTTGAGCATCTACTAGATATTAAACACGTTGCAAATGTGAATTTTCATACTGACAAGTTGTTAATTAATTTTCAATATTAGAGTGAAAATATTTCGAGAAAAAATTTTTTCTTGGAATTTTTTTCAAGAACTGAAGAAGTATTGTTTATTGTGTCTTGTATTTTGAAGACATTTTTTACCTAAAAATTAATTATAATGAAAAAATCATTAGTCATAAAATTTTGTCTGAAAAAAAAAATATTAAAAAATTTAATGCAAACAAAAATCGATTAAAATTTGTTTATCAACGTAGAACAACCACATGTAAAAAAATCACACTTCATTTCAGTTATAGCGGGAAAACTAATTACAGACTAGTATTATGCACGTCCATGCCCATCTTGGAGTGACATTAAAAGTGAAAATTTCCATCATGTTCACCCACATTACTATTCGAAGTAGACCTAATTATAATTCAATCGAGTTGGCAATAAAAGTAACACCACGTAGGATAATTTTCGTTACTTTATATTCACCTCAGATCTCCGTCAATTCCAGTACATAACCGATATTAACCTACTTCGTACCATAATAGAAAGACAATGACGATTTCCGGATTATAACAATTAATAAAACCAATGATAATCACGTATGAAACTTTTTAAAACGTGAAAACTAATAACAATTTAACGAAAACCCTCGTCTACGTATGCTCGTGATAGTTAACGTTTGAAAAATGCGTGAGTGAGAATCCGCTGTATCCATGGGTGTATTTTCACCGCTGAATGTTAATTAAGAGGCTTAGGCCGTTTTCCTACAACTTTCCAGTTAACCGCATCGAATTCATTCTCGTGGAAAAATTACTTTACGTCAGTGGAAACCAATTAACCGGCCGAGCTAAATAGACGCTGGTTTAAGAAAAGTTATCCGCAAATTCTGAGTTTGGAGGGAATTCCTAGGATTTTTGTAACGATGGTGAGTTTACACTGAGAGTTAAATTATTACATGTTTATCGAAAAAAAAAAGGTAAGCAGGCATGCCGCATTACTGCAGCTGAGTTTCTGATGGAGGGTTATTCGGATAAATAAATTTCAAAAGAAAAGAATTCTCGAAAGTAAAAACATAGAAAAATGAAATGAGTGAAACATTTACAAACATTTATTGTAGTCTAAAAGCAAAAAAAAAAAAATACAAAATTGAAAAAATGAAAAAAAATGAGAAATCGTTTCAATATGAAAAAAATGAAAATTTCTTAAAATTACTTACAAACTGGGTTAAATAAAAAAAATCTATTACCCTCTTCATAATCAAGTGAAAATTATGTCACCAGTGGTAAATTACCACAATTTACCAAGTCGTAAAATAAAAACATGAATACTTTGATGATTCAAATCACAAACGAATTTCAATCATTCACTAAAAACTGTACGATATTATTCAGGAAGGTAGAAATAAAATTACCTAGATTTTATCGCATTCCAGCCTTATGATTGGTCGTTATGTGCGTGACGTATGCCAAATTAGAAATCAGACCAGTTACTATTTATAATTACTCTAACTTATATCAATGTTCCCAAAAACAAAAAAAAAAAATTAAAATACCCGAAAACATTCGGGTACTTGGTACGAGTAAGAGCCATGTTTGAGCCACGTTTAAAGGTTCGTATTTTGGTCTATAAGCACATATGGTATGGAAATAAGTAAGATTTATGAGAGAGTTGATTTATCTTCCAAAAGCCATTTTTCTCTCTATTCCGCTCCCAAAAACATCCGAGAAGCTAAGATTTGAATATGTTAATGATTTGGAATTTTGGATTCACTTACTCATTTGAAATAATTATTAAAAATTGTTTCCTTTACTTTGCTCAGCTAAATTTTTAGGGCAGCAAAACTCTCTCCTCCTCTTTTCCTCCCCTTCACTTGATAAGTGATGCTAGATTCAAAATGTAGCTTTGACTATATATACCCCTGGACCGCTCGAACTCATTGTTTAGATTTAGAATAGCACAAATTTCTGTCGATATCAAGTGATCAAAATGCGTCTGCGCATGCGCAAGTTCAAAGTTATCAATATTATTTCGAGTTTCGAGTATAACAAGTTCAACTGGTATCAGCTGCTCCTGTTGTTGTCTTTAACTCGCGCATGCGCAGACGCATTTTGGTCTGAGAGTGTTCACTTGATATCGACAGAATTTTTCTTTACATTTCGAGTGGTCTAGGGATATATGGTCAAAGGAATGTAGTATAATTCAGGATTGGGCACGAATGCGGATTCAATAGATTCGAATCCAATTTTTGAGGATTCGTTATTCGAATTCGATTCATTTCGATGATTTATCACAAATCCATAAATTGAAGGGGAAAAAACAGTACTTCGAGAGTTCGAGACATCGTGACTTATGTTTATGTCTTATTTCTCTTCCTCACTCACTCTTGTTTCTTATAAACATGATACATGTAAGTTATATTATAAATTTATTTATAATTAGTGTTACTTAGCATCTGACATCTGTCGATCTGTGAAAAAATTGAAAAAAATGTAACATCTCAGGGATTCGGATTTATGATTCGAAAACTGGATTCGAATCCCCACGAATCTTTCTTCTGGATTCGGATTCGGATTCGATTCATTTTTTTCCAGATTCGATATTATGTGGAATCGAAGGATTCAAATCTTATTATAGATTCGGATTCGATTCATTTTTTTTTTTTTGGATTCTGCTCAACCCTGGTATAATCCTTCATTCCAGTAAGCGCATGAGCTCATATCTTTCAAATTGTATCTCTTTGAAGCTTCTCAAGTCCTCTATGTGTTTTGACCATTCTCCATTTTTGATCCATTTTGAGCAAAATTTAAGTCTCCTAGTGATGTTATACATAAAATTTGAACTTTTTACGTTGATATCGTGAGTTTATAAATCAAAGATTCATGATATCATTTTCCTTCTACACCCTCCCCTCCCCCACCAATATCCCATCCCAAAACTACTTAATAAACGGAAATTTGAATGTTTTGAAAATATGTTATCTTTAAACGTTTCTTCATTGTAGACATTTTTTATTTACAGAGATTTTTTAAAAGTATTTTCATTTTTTTCATTTCAAATGATTTACCATTTTTTTACTTTTTTTTAAACTTAGAATCTTTTTTTTCAATTTTTAGGCTACAATGAATTTTAGTAAAATTTTTACTCATTTTGTTTTTGTAATTTTTTGAGTAATTCTTTTGATTGAATTTTTCATAGACATTTTTCATTTACAATGGCTTTTTAAAATTTTTTATTACTTTATTGTTATAGAACGATTTTCCATTTTTTGACTTTTTCCAATTTTAAACTCTATTTAAAATTTTTGCACTTGAATAAATTTTTATAAATTTTTTACTTTTCTCATTTTTGCTTCTCCTTTACTTTCAAGAACCTTCTTTCGTTCCTTCATTTTAGAACAATTCGAGTTTTTTTTTAAGACATTTTTTGTTCATTATTAAATATTTTTTCATTTTTGAAATTTTTTTCGCATTCTTCGAGGCTTTTTGAAATATTCACGCTCAAAGTAACTTGCCTTATAATTCATGCTGAATGCGTTATTAAAAAAGATCATTAAAAAGAAAAATAACGCTATAAAGAAGAAACTTGCGAAACCAATGTTAAATTTTAAATCCATCAAGGAATGTTTCCCTTTACAAGTATATATTTATTCGACTAAACAATTGCGACTATGCGTTCAGTTATCCATGAAAGTAAAATTAATACAACATCGTTAAAGGTATAATTAAAACTTTTCGGTAATGTCTGCTCGAAAAAAGATTTTTATTTCGTAATTATCAACACTGGTGCTGAGCTCGAGAGGTAACTTTGATTAAAATAACCAGCGAGCTCTTAATTAGCGGTAAAATTACGCCGAAAGAAGATTAACAATTCATGTTTATTAGAAGGGTGATTCTCGTGACCAAATACTATTCGCTGGGGTATCGTAAAGTTATATTGAAGAGTCGAAATTTCCACCACTCGGTGGAAAAAGACGAGATGATTTTCTGTTATAAATATACCAGTATCTATTTGTTAAATTTTTGTAACTTATTAATTTTCATTTTTTAGATAAATTCTCGAGAAAATGAATAGCTATTACAACCTACCTGATTTGGGAAGGATGGAAGAGTAATTAACGATTTAAGCAATTATTCGCCTCAAGATGAAACAACGTTTCACATGAGAGGTCGAGTAGATTTGCTCATAATTTATAAAGTATAGCGACTTGTATGCTTATTTTCAAGCATAAAAGAATTTCAAGTAACGAAAAAAATTTATGAACTTTTTTTTTCAACTTCTATACTAAATTTTCATCGAGACTGAGAGTTCTGATAGAAAAGAATATTTTATGGAAAGCACAATAATCAATCACGCTGGACGCAGTTTCAATTCGATTAAAATTCGCTAATTAGTTTGAAATACGGGCTGAAATTCATTCATTAAAAATAAATGTCGAGAAAACAAAAGCGAATCGTACATCAATACAACGCTAAAGAGAAAATACCATGTCGACCTTAATACTCGTATCTGTTTCCTCGCGATAATTCACACCAACGAAAAAACTCTCAAAATCCATAAGTAGAAAGAAAATTCAATTTTTTTTTTCCAAAGCTCGTGAAATGAAAAAAATATTCCTTTATCTTATTATTGCAGGTTTTGTGTTTCTCTATAGCAAAACAAAACGCCATCTTATAGTAGCATGTTGTGAGTTCGAAAGGAGGATTTTAGCGTTGTCTGTATAGCGGTATCGTCAGACAGGTCTACAATAGTTTCACTGTTTTAATCCCATCAGTGTTCTCGTGAGCTTTAAAATTATGGTGTAAAGTTTGAAATTATTGTTAACCAAACAAGTCGACGAGTTCGTGTTCATGTTTTAACTAAAGTAAACAATTAGAAATTCGAGTTTGCGAAATATTATCGATGAGTTATGTTGTACTAGAGTTCATAGGTATTAGCAACTCGAAAGGTGTAAAAATATTGATTTTCACAAATCTTTTTCATATGTTATAGGGGTTTGGAAAAATTGTTGAGTATTACAATGAAAAAAATTACAGAGTAGTTATGAAACTGTTCGAAAAACTTTTCAAATTGTATAAAGAAAAACTATTAGTATATCCGCGTAGCTCTTTCCATGTAGCAACAAGATAATACTTGAGTATAGTAGGTAATTGTTACGTATAACCTTAGCTCTAAGTATCTCTCAATTGTTGCATGACCACAAATTAACGTAATTGCTACATAAACTTTTTAACCACATAATTAAGTAACGATTTGGTACTATAATTTGGACTAATTTTTCAACGCTCGCAACTGTATCCACTGCCTCGTAAAAATATTTTGGCACTATGATGTAAAACAAAAACGTAAGCAGCCATGTCGCAGTACTGAAGCTGAGTTTTTATTTGGATCTTGTTCAAATTTACAGATTATGTCGTTAATGTCATCATGATTTCAGGCCACACCCAGTACCGAGTGTGAAAGCCCCCATATCCCCTTCAAAACAACCTAAGAATTGGAACTAAAGATATGTAGCATTTCACGCCTATAAGAATCACATATGGGCCCATTTTTGTCGATTTCTAGCCCTTTGAAGCTCATATAAAAACCTTCCTTGAATTCTAAAAGTCCATTTCGGATAAATTTTGAACTATATTCAAAGTTTACATTCTCGTTGCCTTTTGAATTTCCTTTTGCAAACACACTTAGATACTAGCTGAAATTTGAATATTTATTTTATTCTTTTGGGCTCACTTATTTTGACTACCCGCCATTAATCATCCATATTTTGATCCAAATTCAAAAATCATATTTGGTCTCAAATAATCCCTTTTACAAAGTTTGAGGTCACGTGGGCTCACTTTATCATCGAACACCAGTATTTAAAATTTTTTACTTTTTATTTATCCCCGCCACTATTTGAAGACGATAACCCCTCCCCTCCTCCTTCCCCTTCCAAAATCACGTGTGAAGGTGGAATTGGCATACAGCATACTTCTCATCACTAATAATCTTACGAGTCCACATTATCAAATCTGATCTATTTGAGGCTCCTCAAGGCGTCCTTAAATTTTCACCACCGGCCATTTTGGATCCATTTTTACCCAAATTTCAATGATCATATCCTGGTCCCCAACCAACTCCAAATACGAAGTTAGAACTTTTCAGGTCGATTTGGTGAGGAAATGGAAATATGGGAAATTAAAAAAAAATGCATTACTCAAAACCTCCTCAAAAAGCTATTTTTCGCCATAACTCCTCTTCAAATTGATTTAAAAATTTATAATTTGAAAATTTTGGTATCTGAATTTACTTATTTATTTAAAACCATTAACCCAAATTTTAGAGAATGTGCCCTTCCTCCAGCCTCCCTTAAAATTTGAGAAAACTGTGAATCAAAAATTCAATAGAAAAAGTTTTTTATATTTCTATGAAAAGTCTTTCTCCAAATTTTGAGCGATTTTCATTCATATTTACTGACGGTAGAATGAAAAGAAAATGTGTGTAAAATATGAGAAAAAGTTGAAAAAAAATTGGAAAACTTCATCACCCTTGCTCTCTTCTGGCTACGGGCTTGGATTCATTTGGACTGATATTTAAGTGGCCATATTCTGGTCCCAAACCAACTCAACATACAAAGTTTGAGCTTTCTAAGTCGATTTGGTGAGTTTATAAGAAAGATTAAATATATTTTATAATTCAAGACTTTCTCAAAAACCCATTTTTTGAAGAAATCTGGAATTTTTATGTGTTGAAGTCCTTAACTTTCTTTCATATACCGTGCGACCCACTGATCTTCGACCCCCTCAGGGCAAAAATCTTTTTCAAGAGACTTTAATAAAAGTATTTTGGATTCGCTACGTGGTACACTGACTAAAATATGGACATCTTGAATAAGTGTTACCACTCAACGAATCCAAAGTACTCCTATTTGAGTTCCTTGAGATTTTTACGATGAGGAATCGAACATCAATGGGACGCGCGGTATAAGGACTGTGAATATAAAATTTGAAGCATTTGTTCTCCACTTCAGCCCCCTCACAATTCAAGTGAATCACTATTTTTTAGTGAATTGCAGTGTGTAATATTATTATACTTAAACATATATTGGGTAAAAGGGTTTTTCCAGTATTTCCACTTCTAATTTCACGCTAAGATACATTCCTAGCATAAGCATACCTATGCAAACATGAGGAAGAGTTAGTTGGCACTAAGTTTTTTATCGCGAAACGTTCAGGGGCGTAACTAAGGGGGGATGGGGGGAGCTTCCCCCAGGTGTTTTGAAAAGTTGGAAATTTATAATTGTTCAACGCTGAAATTGGGAACTTGAATTTCTTTTGGGAAAATAAGAACTCGAATAAATTCGAACTGATGCCAACTTATATAATGTATAGCGCACAACCAAGGACGTAGCCCTCTCGGCTTTTGGAAAGTTGGTGAATTTGGAGTTCTAGCGTAAAGTTGGTAAACTTGACCACTTGCGCAGTATTATTACAGCTATTTTCAAATTTTTTGAAGACTAAAAAAAAAAAAAAGGTCAACAGTTGGTAAAATTTCATGGTATTAGTTGGAAATTTTTGGTTTTCTCCCCCCCGAAGAATGTCCTCGGTACGCCCCTGGAAACATTTATTATGATAGATTTTTATTATTTTCCTACATTTATGTACAATTGTTGTGTTTTTGTTTATATTTTTTGTTGAACATTTTCTTTCTTTTCTTTAATACCTGTTTTTGTTTTAACTTGCTTCAGAAGAAAAAAAAAAAAAACATTTTTTTATTTACTCTCAATTGTTAATTTTTATTCAGTTTGTTAATACACAATTTTTTTTTTTCAATAAACTGATGCCATAATGTACAAAACTGTGTTAGTAACGTTACACGAGTGGATATAAAGTATTCACTGTGTCTAACTGATTTTAGTGTTGGAAAATTAACTAAAATGAAACTTTGAAAGTTTAAAAATACATTCATAATCTTGTAAATCATTGATTAAATCTTAGAGAAACGATTTTTATGTGTTAATTTCTTAATCCCTTAAAAAGAAATGAAATAACGAATAATTTTTTGTGGATGAAGGAATTTGTCGCTTGGGGTGCTAAAATCAGTTAGACACAGCGCAGTGAGTGATTCGTTTTTTCATTGGGGTAGTACGTCACGCATGTAACAACCAATCAGTAAGTCGGAAAGTCGTAAATTACCACGGACTCACTCGTAAAATAAAAACACGAATCAGCTGATGATTCAAATCCAGTGATAGAAAACTGAAAAAATATTGGTTTCAGTTTCGAATTTTTTCAGTTTTCAGTTTCAGTTTCAGTTCTTAATTATTTTAGCTTCAGTTTCAGTTTCAGTTTCCATCATTGCTATAGAGCCGCATTAAACAGCAATAATGCACAGACTGAAAGAGCCAAAGGGTAACGTTTTTCAATAAACTGAAACTGATTGAAATTGCGTTTCAGTTTCAGTTTCGATTTTCACTTTTCATCGAAAATGGCATAAAAGTTTCATTTTCAGTTTTAGTTTCAATGTTCAGTTTCCATCACTACTATTGAGCAGCATTAGATAGCAATAATGCAAAAAATAAAAGAGCGAAAGGGTAAGGTTTTTAAATAAACTGAAACTGATTGAAATTGCGTTTCAGTTTCTAGTTTCAGTTTCAGCTCTTGATTTTTTAGTTTCAGATTTCAGTTTTCATCAAAAATTACATAAAAGTTTTATTTCAATTTTCAGTTTTTATCATTGTTTCTTCAAATCACAAATAAGTTTGAAAACTGAACGATACTATTTAGGGAGGTAAAAATGAAATTACCTAGATTTTACCATATTCTAGCCTTATGATTGGTCGTTATGCGCGTGACGTATGACCAATCAGAAAACGGACCCGTTACTATAAATTACTTTATTGAACTAACGCACTTAATTCAATAATTATTCACGCGCATAACATAGGGTCTTAATGGTAACTTATTTAAGAGGGAATAATGACTTTTTATAATGACCTGCATAGGAAATGATGATATTATTATGAATAACAACAATGTGTACAGTCCACGAGAAGATGTTTATTGCTTTACTGGACCTGTTTGTGTGTTCTTTCGTATTATTGAATTTATCACCTTTTTTAAAAAGTTTTAACATAACTGTGTGATGAGTTGAATAAAATAGCGCGACTCGGGAATGATATGCTTGATTATAAATTTGTACGGTACAGCACTCGCTTACTAACCGTCTAAAACGTATAGATTTGAGGATGTGAAGAGCCATCCTCGCCTCCGATTCCTTCCCATATCAGATACCCTGTAATAGTTATGATTTTGAATTAAAAACTCGACTAATAATTCTTCGTTTTGCTTTTACTTCTTTCATTTACCGAAAAATGAGTGAACTTCTAGGAACGAAGCCATATCAGCTAGTGCTTACTGAAAGCTAATTCTTCGAGTAGTCATATTTAAAAAATCTAACCCGTTAATTCCAGCAACTAAACAGCTCCTAATACCGAAAATATACCTAAACCGAAATCATTAATCTGGGTATTCCTAGATAACCTGTATCATCACTGGTACCTACAAATTATAAAATGCCAACGTTAAATTGACAATTTAAAGCACCAGTCCTCCTCCTATAGCGAATTGGGGTAAAAAAAAACATCTTCCATATTTTCAATACAATCCTATTATTATCCAGCTGCATTCCACCATCCATAACTGATGAATTAAATTAGTAACCAGTTAAACTGGACACACACGCCGGTAAACTAGTTCAACGCAGATCGGGTCAATTGAAAATTCGTAGAAATAACAAACTGCGGAATACGAAACCGATAATTGTTATTTTTCGCCAACTCGTACATTGTATAATTTGACAAATTGGATCGAATATCGGGAACTGACTGTTGGCAGGTGGCTACTGTGTTCATCGTCGCAGACGCCGATGATACATGTTTTCTCTGTCGAGAGGCGGACACGTTATCGGCTCGTTTTAATGCGTAAACTAACAAGTATGAGTAAAATCTCATTAAATTCGAACATGTTAACACCGATGGCTTGAGGTAATTATTATAGCTATAAATTTCGCCGCCCTATCAGCCATGACGGATGTAATTATTTTATAGACGCGCGACCGGCAATTAATAAAGTTTTATTTGTTAGACCTCATAATCGTTGAGTTATGAAGGTGAGAATGTTTAGTAGCGGAGAATGAAACAATGAGAAGGAAGGGGAAAAAAAGCAAGTTTTAAATATGACTCGAGCTGTTTAAAAATATGACAGAGAACATATTTTTTATATTTTTGCTTGAATGCCCAAAAATGTGAACTGTTTTAAAATTTAAGATATGTTGTAAATAAAAATGAAAAATTAAATTACCAAAAATATTGAAAAATAACTGATGTTTCAAATTTTTTAAAATATGCTTAATGTTAAAGGAATTGCAAAAATTAAAAATATCTGAAGATAAAAAAAGATCACAACCTGAAAATGTCCAAAATATGCTGGAAAATATTCAAAGATGGCGTAAAAATCCAAAAATGTTGAAAAATAAATAAGGTAACATTATGAAGTATTTCCGAACATTTAAAAAGTAATCATCTAGTGACAAACTTGAGAAAAAATAAGGAAAGGCAAAGATAAGCTGAAAAACAGAAAGAAATCGAAACTAGAAAATATCAAAAAGTGAATAATCACATCTCCTCTTCCATCTTCCAGAAATAATGTAAGCAGTGACATGCTGAACTTTTAATCGGGCTTCTTTACATTTGCAAGTAATATTGTCAAGTTAACTTCTAAAGCCCTCAAGCAGTGATGGAAAACTGAAAAAATATTAGTTACAGTGTCAGTTTTCAGTTTCCATCACTGCTCGCAAGCTACATCTACATATAGTGTAATTATAGTAACTGGTCCATTTTCTCATTAGTCGTACCTCATACGTCACACGCTTAACGACCAATCATAAAGCTGGAATATAACAAAATCTAGGTAATTTCATTGCTACCTTCCTAAATAATATCGTTCAGTTTTCACTGAACGACTGATATTCGTTTGTGATTTGAATCATCAGCTGATTCTTGTTTTTATTTTACAAGGCTTTTCAACTTGCTGATTGGTTGTTACACACGTGACGTACAACCTATCACAAAACGGGTCAGTTACTAACTGAATCCGAAAACTCCACCTAATCGATCTCTAAACACCCAAAAAAAAACCAATTCAAGTGATTATATTTTGGTCGCCAAAATAATCTTATGTAGAACGTTTGCCCACTATAAGTCTATTTGGGAATGAGATATAGAGATTTATGAAATTTCTTGCTGTGATTTCCGCTTCAAAAGTCTTTTTTTGCTCCAACTCCCCTCCATGTTCACTTAGGAGACTGAAATTGAAATATCTCAGTCACTTACTGGGCTCACTTTATCATCTGACTTCGTAATCAAAAATTTTCCGCTTTTGTTTATCCCCACCATATTTTGAGGACAATAACCCTTCTCCCCCTCCTCTGTTCTAAAATCAAGTGCGAAGATGACATTGTCATGCAGTATTTTCCTTATCACTTGTAATCATATGAGTACACATTTATGAAATCTGAGCCATTCGAGGCTCCTCAAGCCTTCCTCAAAATCTCGGCTATCCGCCATTTTTAATAAATTTTGAACTAAAATTGAGGGATCATATTTCGGTTCTGAACTAACTCCACCTGCTAAGTTTGACCATTCCAGGTCGACTTAATGAGGAAAAATAAAATTTCAAAACAAAAATGCCCAAAACTATAAAAAGTCCACAAAATTAAAAATTTTTAGTCATTTTAAAAATTTTTGAATTGACTAAAAATATTGAAAAATATAAAACACCCAAAAGTGAAAGAAATGCCAAAATAAAAAATTCATGAGTATTAAAGAGGTCATAAAAAATTCAGTTAAAAGTGTCATGAAATTTTAGGAATATATTCAAATAAAAAATGACCAATACTGTTGAATAACAAAAATAATCTGAATAATAAAAGAAAATTCAAACTGAAAAATATCCAAAAGTGAAAAAATCTCGAAATAAAAAATACCCAAACATAAGTAACGAGTAATGCACCTCAGATGAACCCAATCTACTCAACAAAGTTATAAAATTCTAAAAGAATCAAAACTATTGAATCTAAATCTAAAGTAAAGTAAAAACTGGCTTAATAGTAATCTCTTTAATTAAAGATACTCGTATTAAAAAATAATAATGATAAAAAAATAAAAAATAATCAAATTAAAAATGTCCAAGACTCAAAACCCCAAAATAAAATGTCCCTAAATTTATAGAGTAAGTATCCAAAAATTAAAAGTAAATGACTAAAAAAGTTTTAAAAAAAATTTCAAAATTTTCAAAAAATTTTTGTTCTAAAATATCCAAAAATATTAAAGACAAGAAATGTTGAAAGAAAAAATTGTAAAAATTAAAAATATGAAAAATATTTGAAATTTAAAATTAAAAAATATAAATAACTCAAAAATTCAAAAAACAAAAAAAGACGCATAAATGACAAAGTGTAACAAGGAAAAATTATCAGAGATGGTAACAGAATGAAAAAATGTCAAAACATTATAACATAAATTCCAAAATGAAAAACATTAAAAAATATTTCAAATTCTTAATTAATTTTATTTTCATTTCTTTCAGTTTTCATTTAGATATAAATAATATATTTTTATGGAAATGATTTTTTAATGATAAAAATAATAAAATTATTTTATTTTATTTAAAAAAAATTTTTTTTTATACTTGACATCTTCATTTTTTAATTTTTTTTTATAATTATGCGCCGTGTACAGCCTTATGGGTTAGAGATTCGTGTACGTAAGGTTAAAGAGACTAGTGTTGGGGAAACAGCGAGTTACTATGAATGAATGAAAGGAGGTCTTGTACAGTTTTCTTTTTAATTTATATAAACATTATAGATTTAAACAAAACATAATATTTTATAAATTTTCATAAAAACAAAAATAACTAGATATTATGCTTACGTGATTTTATAGTAAAAAATACCATAATTTTTTCCAACTAAAATCTAAAAATCCTTCTATACCAAAATATTATTCTCATCTATTGAGTTCCAAGAAAACACTTGCTTTTTTCAGCTCAAGAAATCATTCGAACACATCAAATTTGTCTCGAGTGACCCCTGATTTTTGTAGGAAATTTAAAATTGCTTTCATTTAGACTGCTCGTTAGTTCTTTCTATATAATCTGTGTTCCTGTTAGTTTCAGATTGGCAATTTCGCGATAGCTGTATTTTTTACATACATTTTTGTTTTTATTCGAGGAATTTCCAAGATACCCAGTATCGGTATAATACTCCTATACCTTCCTACAGGTGATCATCTATTTCTATTATCGATAAAATAATTCCTTCCTTCGTAACAAACTCTTCGCCCACGAAAAACGACGAGTAAGTACCCAGATATTCTCGTAAAGGTAAAATTATACAATTACAGACGAAGAGGAAGACTCGCAAAATTCGACGATTGAAATTGAAATGGCTTTTTATTCGATGTATCGAAGGAAACCTCAAATATACGAATCGTTATCGTTACGTCGGAAAATAACAACGAAAATATAATTTCAACGAGTATCCCAACGATGAACGTATTCGCTGATTTTATTATTAGCATAAAATAATAAATTTATTTCGTCAAACAATCTCTCAGCCTAAAAAGCTACCAATGCGAGCTTCAGTGCATGAATTAAACGATGTAAAAACTTCATACAAATACTTTCAAACGTGCATTGTGGATGAAATCTTTTTCAGTGATTTTAAATTGAACAAATGAACCGGAAAATTGAATACCTTTGGTATGTTTCGTAGATACAAGTTAAAAGGTTCGAAATACGATATATTCGTACGATGTATCTCGCAGAAGCTTATTTCACCATTGATAAAGCTTATAAAAGGTACGAGAAGATTATAAGTCTTCCTCATTTTATGAGTTCGCGTCATCGTATCAAATACGTGCCTATTTTATTTATCCTATAGAATCCTGTTATTGAATTTATTCGTGTAAAGGAAATGGTAGTGAAACCTTTCTATTATAAAATTATTTACTTATATATGAAGTATGAAATGATTTGTAGGGTATTATGATCGAAGCTGTATTGAAAAATATTCAAAAATATTTTTTTAACGATCATTAGAATTTTTTTGTTGAAATTAATGTCTTTGAAAGTTAATAAGTTCTCAAAAAAAATTTTTTGAATATTTTTGTGCATGAAAAAAAAATGAAATAATTCGTTTAAAAAATAAATCATTCCTTCAAATATGTAATAAAAATTTTCTACCAATTATCTACCAATCAGCATATTCGCCAATATCGAATTGATAACCATTTTTTTAATAGGTATGTACCTACTTTCATACCTATTCAATAATCGGAAAAATAAAACAACGGATATTTTTCATTTCGAAATTTTTCTGTACCAGTAATATCAGAAAATGAAACAGAAAACTTTTTCAAAGATTACTACCTCTATAACAGATAATACGCCGGTAGAAATAAAATCGAGCTGATACGTTACGTCTAATAAAAAATTCAATAAACAATACCGCTCGGTAAATCTCTTTATACTCGTACCTGCCATAAACGGAGAGGAAATTTTTCAACCGACTCCGAACATTAAACAGGACACTGATAATTTAAATCACATGTTCTATCGAAAAGTTTACGAAAAAATAACACTATAACTACGAAACCACGACTTGAAAAAAAAATCAAACTACAAAACCAAAATAAAACGTCGTCGTAAACTCAATGGTCGAAATATTTACGCACTACGATCGAGGTTTTCTGCATTTCCGCGAACTACAGCAATGTAACATTATAAGAATTAAAACTATATATGAAATAGATAGCGAAGAATTCTAGAGAAGTCATCGCTGATATTTAGCACGTTAAGAAAAATAGAGGGGGTCTTTAGGTCAATGGGATACCCCCTGCACATAGGTCATCGGTGAATCTGCAACAATTACTGAATTATCCCTCGTGTAGTTACGCCTGAGGTGTACCCGAATACCGGAGTCTCCAACAAATGCTTTAATTTTGCTTTTATTTTGCGTTTTGGGGTCAGTAATAATTAGTCGTATTTGTTTGCAGATGTCGACGGATGGAGCGTGACATTTAATACATTATTGGTGCGATTTGAGCGGATATTCGAGTGAAATTTCGACTAGAGCGAATATTTTGGGGAATTTTCTCTTTTTCGAAGTAATTAGAATTTCGTGTTTTAGTTTAAAAAATAAGAATAGAGAGGAATTCTTGAAGAGAAAAAACGCGCAGGTATTTTCTTTCGTTAGAAATTTATTAAATCATTTACTGGCACTTTTTTCAGTCGATAGAGTGTTCCGTTACAATATCGCCTAGAAAAGAGAAACTGTATTAGGGAGAAGTGGAAAATAACGATCAAAAATAATTATTTCTAAGAAATGTACCGAGAAATTTTTTTCATGTCAATTTTTCTCAAAAACAAAGAAAAATTTTGAAAGTTTTATAAGAAGCTTTTTTGAAGAACAGATTTTTTTCTTCAAAAAAGGTTCTTATAAAACTTTCAAAATTTTGCTTTGTTTTTGAGAAAATTTAATGTGAAAAAAATTACCCCAATGTATTTCTTATGGAGGATAATTCTTCGGTCATTGTTCGTAGCCAGTTCCTAAATTCATCACAAGATGCCCACCACTTTGATGAAAAGTGCTAATAAACATATTGATTATGTTTTTATTAGAAAAAAAGTGTAAGCATCCATGCCATATAATTAGAGGTGAATTCACACCTAAGAAGTTGAATTTGGAGCATTTTGTTATTTTTGCCCTCTGGCATCACCCCATGAGTCTATAGCTATTATATTATAACTATTCAAGGTTTCTCGATTTTGCTCAAATTTTGAGGACTATATAATCCCTCCTCTTCACGACCAACATCACATATGAAATTAGATTTGGATCGTGTACTTCTTGTCTTCAGCAATAATAGGAGCCTTTATTGATCAACTTTGGACTATGTGAAGTGCTCTTCAAGTCTTGCTTAAATTTTGACCATCCGCCATTTTGATTCCATATTGAACAAAATTCAAATTTTGAACTTTTCAAGCTTGGTACCGAAATTGCCCGATGTACGTAATTTCCCCTCTAAAAGTATTTTTTAATCTAATTCCCTTCCAAACGTACTTGGGGAGCTGAAATTGAAATATGCTCCTCAATCGAGTCTACTTGTCATATGATACCATAATTAACAATTATTTTTCGAACTTTCGTCCTCCTACACCATATTTTGAGAACAATAACTCTCCCTCTTCCCCTCCAACATCTTTTGTAAAAATAAATTTGAGATGAAATATTTTTCTTGTCCGTAATAATCATATGAGCTCATATTTATTACATGTGAGCAATTTTAAGCTCCTCAAAATTTCCTGAAATTTTGACCATCCACCATTTTGTATCTATTTTGAGATAAATTCAAGAGCTCATGTTCTGGTCTTTCACTTATTTCACATACACAAAATTCATCTTTTTAGGTCGACTTGATAATGAGATATGAAAGATTCTGAATATTTGATGGTTCAATACCTCCTCGAAAATGCATTTATTGCTCTTACCCTTTCCAAATTCACTTGGGAAACTGAAATTCGGATATTTAGGTGACTATGACTCATTTTTTTTTTGTATGAAATCATGAACAAAAATGACGAGATATTTACTACGATGGAACGCTTTTTATTTTAATTTTGAAAATCCTTGGGGCATCTTGCTTGATCGTTGTAAAATGACCCCAATAGCATGTGTAAAAAAATCAGCCCTCCAGGTTAATATTATTACCTCCCCTGCCCTCTCCCCCCATAATGAGCTCAAGTACTGACAGTTTTATAATTTTTCGAAAAAAATTATTCTTGGGCAATATGATATTTTTTTTTGTTTCCATAGTCATACTTTGTCTTCTTATTACAAAAAAATAAAAAATAAAAATATATAAGAATTTATTCCAATTTTTTTTATTGTTCAAGATCTCCTACTCATATCCCAACAGCGTGTAAAAAAATTAGCCTTCTAGGTTAATATTATTACCGCCCCCTGCCTCCTCCTCTCACCCAATAATGAGCTCAAGTACTGAAAATTTCATAATTTTTCGAGAAAAAAAAATTACTTACTTTTTTTAATTTTTTTGTTTTACGTGCCATGTACAGCTACGGGGCTAGAGGCACGGACAAGGGGTTAGATGAGTGTGAGGAGTTTGGAATCAGATAGGAAGGAGAGGACGAGGCCCGAGGCAACGTAGTCATCCCGGAGCAAGCGGGGGAGGGAGTCAGGTTTTTGGGCAATTTGGTATTTTTTTTTTTTGTTTCCATAGTCTCATACTTTGTCTTATTATTACAAATAATAATAATAATTAAAAAAAATAGAAGAATTTATTCCAATTTTTTTCGTCATTCAAGTCTCTTACTCATATCCCTACATCGTGTAATAAAATCAGCCTTCTAGGTTAATATTATTACCGTCCCCCTGCCCCTCCCCTCAATACTGAGCTCAAATTCTTATAATTTTTCGAAAAAAATTAGTCTTGGGCGATATGATAATTTTTTTGTTTCCATAGTCATACTTTGTCTTCTTATTACAAAAAAAAATAATAATAAAAAATAAAAATATATAAGAATTTATTCCAATTTTTTTTATTACTCAAGATCTGCTACTCAAATCCCAACAGCGTGTAAAAAAATTAGCCTTCTCGGTTAATATTATTACCCCCCCTGCCTGCTCCTCTCACCCAATAATGAGCTCAAGTACTGACAATTTTATAATTTTTCGAAAAAAAAAAATTATTTTTGGGCAATTTGGTATTTTTTTTTTTTGTTTCCATAGTCTCATACTTTGTCTTATTATTACAAAATAAATAATAATAATTAAAAAAAATAGAAGAATTTATTCCAATTTTTTTTTCATCATTCAAGATCTCTTACTCATATCCCTACATCGTGTAATAAAATCAGCCTTCTAGGTTAATATTATTACCGTCCCCCTGCCCCTCCCCTCAATAATGAGCTCAAATTCTTATAATTTTTTGAAGAAATTTATTTTTGGGCAATATAGTATTTTTTTGTTTCCATAGTTATACTTTATCTTCATACCTATTACAAAAAAAAAAAAAAAAAAAAAAAATAGAAGAATTTATTTCAATTTTTTTCTCATTATTCAAAACTTCCTACTCATAATACGTACATGTAAAAATCCTTCATTTCCTGTACTCTCCCATCTAATAGTCCCAGAGCCAATCCTTGGAGATTCTTCCCTGAATTCACTGAAAGCTGTGATCAGACCTAATACTTCGTAGTTTTATGATAGAAAAAATAAAACTGCTCCGACAGACTGAAGGTGTTACTTTAAATTTTATTTTAAAAATTACAAAAAATTTCAAAAATACGTTTGAGGGCTGAAAATTGGCTCTTTTGATATAGATTTTGATACGCCGTTGAAATACATTAATATATTATGGTACCTCCAACAAATACTGAAAAGGTGTCAGCCCCCTTTTAAATTCGTATAATAAGTAAAAACATATTTATTTCAAAACTACACACCTTTGTAGACGAAAAATGGCCACATTCGACGAGGTTATTAATTCTAAATCCAAATATATTGGTCTGCCCTTAGTTGTTGCAATAGAGGCATCAGTCCCCTTTTAAATCGAAAAATTAAAATTGAAAATATACTATAATATGATTCCCTTGGAAAATTTTCAATTACCGAAAAAATTGCCGTACAAATATTTTTTGATGTTAAGAAGATAAAATAATATGACTTTTCAAACAACTATGCGATCTCTCATTTTCAAATCAAGTAAGCTATGTTTTTATTAAAAATAAGCTAAAAAATTATGAAAAAATTTTTATTGAAAAAAATATATATATTTATTTCATTAGAACTTAATTAAATCACTTACAGATATATCAATGGATTTATATGCGTAAAAAAAAAAAACAAGTTATCTTTATCTCGCCTCGAGGAAATTACTAATGTGTCAAATTCAAGACAGATTTAATTTTAGTTTTTTAATATAAATAATAGGTATCTGAATTCATTAGGCCGACTCAACTCATGTACGAATATATTAATAAGATTATAATTTATAGCTTCCCAACACGTTGGAAATTGCCTCGTGCCCGGGTAATTGAGGGTTAATTTGCATTTCGTTTTTGTCAAATACATATCCACACGTGGGCCAAGAATAATACTAATTTCAACATTGTTTTCGTTGAACCTAAATGTGACCGGAATTCACAAGCGTGGTATTTGTATAAATGTATATGTATTTTTACTATACCGAGTTCACTTTCTTCGGAGTTGCTGAAAATAGGGTTTTCTTTTCGTTAAATTTTTCAAATTATCTACACCACAATAGTTTTGTTTACATGTATAATGCGCGATTCATTCATATCGCTAATGAGGTCTGTTTAATACGCTGAGAGAATTCCAACGACGTTCCTATTTCAGCTAAAATTCGAATATGAGTGAAATTAAATAAACTTTAATGTAAAAATGTTCAATGAATGAGATTCGAATTCGATGAAACAGGTGAAAAAAATCTACGTGGAATCGAGAGTAATTCTTGGAAATATAGTGACGTATTTGAAATATACTTGGAGTTGTTTAAAACTACATGACTGTGCTATATTATTATAAGAATAAATGAATAAAACTAAAAGGAAATTAGTTTTTAGTTAACTAAGAAAAAACTGTATACATGATTTCGTTTGTTCTTACAAATACAGCTTTTGTTTCATTATTAAATTTATATTGTCTACTGCAAAAAAAAAATAAAATATTTTTCGTAAATTTGCAGACTCATGTATCTTCCTTTTTTTTTTTTTTTTTTTTATATATTAATTTGGGCTCAGTTATTTCAACTTTAAGGAAGTTACCATTTGAAATTGAAAATAATTGATTACCTGTTTTACTATTTATATTTAAATATGAATTTTTATTATTTAAAAACATTATTTTCATTTTTTATTTTTGATGATGATGATTTATTTTATCTTATTTATTTGTATTTAAGTAATGTTCCATGCCAACATAAAATATATATTTTTTTTTTTATTCTTGAATTATTACAATCTAATTTTATACCTTTATTTCAAACTTAGGCAACTTATTCGTTGCTAAATTATGGTAACATTATGCCTTTGTTTTAAAAATAGGTAACTTATTCGGCTCCCAAATCATTCATCTTGAATTATTTTGTTTATGTGTTGAATAAGTTATCTAAGTTGCATATCTTCAATCTCTAGGCATTTATTTCATGTCAAATGAATTGCGATTTTTTTAAATAGAAAATGAGGATGTTCGGATTACTTGCTAAGTGAACTGAAAAGAATGTAATGAAAATTTGAGCTCACATGGTTCAATATGATGAAATCGATGACGGAGTATTACGAAAGAAAAGCTTCGATTTTGTCACTAATTTTAACCACTATCTTATCACAATCAACTTTTTAAATTTTCTCAAGAATTGCGTCAAAAACAAGAAGATAAATTTAGCATTTTTCCATTTTTAGTTGAGTTTTTAACGTGAGTACGAGCTTGATTTGGGAAGGAGAAGTCGGAGAGGGTGTAGTCTTCAAATCCTGCCGTTTCAGACCATTAAACTTTTTTATATATGTAGGTAGGTGTACTGTTGTAAAGGCAGTCCCAATGTTGGATATGGTAGTATCATCGGATTTCGGAGATTGTTTTACCATGTTATAGGTCATTTATTTCGAGTTGTATATCCAGGAGTCGATGGGTCTCGGATGGTTAGTAGCATATCTATATATATAATATATAGGTTTATATACTTTAGCAAATGTTGACAATCTGAGACCCGGTATATGATGCTATCCTACTGAGACCCAATCTGAAGGTGATTTCGAATTACTGCTCCATACCTTTTGTATAATTCAACTCAAGGTTTTTCTTACCCTTCTCAGGTTGACAAAAAATTATATGTTAGTGATTTGCAAAATGCCAACATCAAGATAATTATATATATACCTATTAGAATACTATGTTGCACCCTGGTCTCTAAATATACTTGTTGCGCTTAATATATAAAATTAAAAAGTAACGATAGTTGTTGCACTAGCCTATATGCTTTCTAAATTCATTTGGAAAGGAGTTGAAGCAAAATACAACTTTTGGATATTGTACAGTTTTCATCCCCAATAATCGTATGAGTTCGTATTAATGCTCTACTCAAATTTTGATAATCTGTCATTTTGTATCCATTTTGAACCTAACTCAAGAACACATATTCTGGTCACTAATCAACCCCACATACAAAGTTTGATGTTTCTAGATTGATTTGGTGAGGATATATGGAAGATTTCAGACATTTCATGACTCGAAAATTTCCTCAAAAAGCAGTTCTTTGCTCTAACTTCCCTCCAAATACACTTGGGAGGCTACAATTACAATATGTTGTTCACTTAGGCTCACTATGTCATATGAAATCGCAATCAAAAAATTTTCTATCTTTGGTGTACCCCCACCACATTTTCAGGTCGGTATCCCCTCCTTTTCCCCTCCAACATCATATGTGAAGGTGATTTGGGATATAGTATACTTCTTATCCTCAGTAATCATATGAGTTCATACTAATTAGATTTTTACTAATTTGAGGCTCCTCAAGTTCTACTCAAATTTTTGTAATCCGCCATTTTGAATCCATTTTGATCCAAATTCAAGATCTCATATTCTGGTTACCAACTAATTCCGCATACAAAGTTTGACCTTTCTAGATTAATCTAGTGAGCATATTTCGAGGGTTCTAAAAATTTCATGACTCGGAACTTCCTCAAAAAGCTGTTTTTTGCTTCAACTCTCTTCCAAATGCACTTAAGAAGCTGAAATTTAAATATGTTGGTGTTCAAGACTCACTCCTTCATGTGGAATCAAAAACAAAAATTTTGAGGTATTTTCCTTTTCTCCACCCTCTCACAAAATTTGAAGAATCTGTCATTTTGAAATTTATCGAAAAAACAAAAAAGTAGTTTTTCGCGTTTCTAAGATCGAGTCTCTCACCAAATTTTCAGCGTATTTCATGAATACCCGCCGTCGCTAAGCGGAGGGAAAATACTGAACGTCCAAATGATTCGGGTACAATCAGCGAAAAAATTTCTTCTCCAATTATTAAAAAATGATTTTTTCAAATGCAAAGAAACTGTAATGCAGTTGAAATGAATTTATCAGCCTTAAAATTCATTAAAGTAATTTAAAAATAATTTCTGACTTAGAAATTGTAGTTCAACTCTTATTATGTTATCAACAAACCGAGATTTTTGCGCTGATTGTATCCCGAATCACTTGGACGCACGGAATATATACCAAAAATTTGGGACATTTGCCAGATGATTACAAATGGTCTGAAATGCAAAGATTGTAAGACCCCCACCTTCCCCTAACCCCCCTTCCGAAATCAGGTAGGCTGTAATAGTTATCGTTTTCAAGTTGAAAACTCAGCTAAAAAGTGATGAAATATAATGTGTAATATTTTGCTTTAAACTCCACCCGAAAGAAGTTTTTTCCCATTTTTTGAAGCGAAATAGTCGAAGGAATTTAGAGTTGAAACAAAGAAGTCGTACTAAAAGTAATGCTTCCGCTCTCTTAGTCCTCACCTTAGACTACGTCTGTTTCCAGCGATATTTTAAAATAACAAACGAAATAATTCAAACAAAATCCTAACCAAATAGCTTCTATTCAATATATTGAAGTAAACATTACAGAAGTAATATCATACAAAATCACAAAATACTTTTAGAAGTGAATCTGCACAGGGGAAGTTTGAGTAAAACAAACAAATGCTTACTCGTGAAAAAAATCCTCGATAAAAATACCAGTTTGTTTTTTCATTCAACACCAGCAAATGTTTGCTTTCCCATAAAAAATCTACATTTTAAAATAAAATAACAATGATACACGTGAAAAGCAACTTCTTGCTTACGTTTTCCCCCTATCGGTAATATCTCAATAATAGTTTATTGTCGAAGCACGTGATTTTCGTATACCAAAACCGATGATGGATTCACTTTCTGCGCTTTACTTTCTAAATGATAAAATTCACGCTTCGTTTCCAGGAACTATCGAAGAGATCATACGAGTTACAAACCAACGTGCGTAACATTATCTAGGGTCTAAGACCGATAAGAAAAAATACACGGGATTTCCAAAAGAGAAAAACTTTTTAGAATGAAAAAATAAAACGATACTGATAAAGCAAACGTAACGCAACGTATCAACATTTACAGCGTAATATAATACAGAAAATTTCCTTCGACTAATAAAACGTTTCTTAAAACAAACGAAAAATACCGTGAATGTCTAATATTAAAGCCAAATTATTATATCACAGCGTTAAACAAACAGGCAAGTTTTAACATGGTAAACATAAAAGGTTGTATTAACAAGATTGCACAGAATAAATAAACAAACAAAAAAATGGTTCGTAAATTATTAGATATATCGTATCGACAGACATATTTTTGAAAATATGTAATTAGGAATTACACTTCAGACCCAACACTATGGCAGGACCGGGACACCATGAGTATTCATTGAAATATACTCTAAATCATTACAAAAATTACAATTCTAAAATTTTCATAAATTTCTAAGCAGAAATATCCTTTATTTATCCTAGAAAAAGCACTAATTTTCATCGTTTTTTCCTACTATTTTATAGGGTCACAAGCGGGCAGCCAAGAGAATCACTCTATAATATTAAAATTGAAATTTTACCAAAAGTGAAATGCCAGTCATTCCAGTCTGTGCAGGTATTTTTCAACAACTATCATAATGACTGCAGAGCACTATGAGTTACGAATCAACGAATTAGAGAAGTACCTCGGTATTAGTCGCGTTCAGTGTAGTGCGAATAGTGCTATTAATGCTTTGAAATTAGAAGCCATGCACATGAAGAACAGTAGTACTGATCATGATGAATATTATTGGTTTGTAATATTAATTTTTGTTACTAATACAACACCATCAAACTTCCTTCAGAAATCGAAGCTGTCAGAATTCTACAAGATCTTCACTTCAAGAATGAAGTAAGTCAATTGACTGACGTAGAAAAAATTCAAACGATCGTATCTAGATTTCTGGAAGGTGAAAATTTTTACAGTACTGGAGAAAATGAATTCTATCTAAATGGTTTGGACGGACCTCATAAATTTACAGTCCAATATAACGATTCCGACACAGTTGTCCTTTAAGATGGGTTTCATTCGCATCTACATAAGATATTATGTTTATAGTGGATTTTCTTCGTTACATTTTAGCGATTCCCGAATCATAAAGATAAAGCTAAGAAGTAAGACTTTTGAAATCTATTGAAATCATGAAACTATGAAACTACAGATCTTTAGTTTCGGAAGTGTACTTCTGAAACTTATGGTATAAACTCGCTAATATCTTTTGTACGAATATTATTTCAAGTATAAACACGCACATGAGGGGAATCATATACGTGCGATGATGAAAGGAGAGAATTCATCGAATTCGCGTCACTTAAATTCATGTTCGCAACTGTCTCCCTCAACTTGTAAGTGTTATTGTTTACTGGAAAAATTGCGGAGTAACAAGTAAATTTACGTGTTGTGTTAATTTCTTGAGTATGTTATGTAGAGTTGTCATACAAGACTCCAAAAATCGGTGAAATTTTTCTTGATGAGTGGAAAATAAGAAGTATAGCTTTTTTCATATTTGAACCAAAATATTTTGGAAAAATGTTCCCTTTTATTCCATACTAATTTCAACACAACACAACACAATACAATACAATACAATACAAATTTGAGGTGTTACTAGGGTTTTCAAAATGATAAAATTTCAATTTAAAAATGAAAAATCTTACAGTGAGTTGGAAATTTAAGTTTCTTAAAGAATAGTAAAATTTGACCTAAAAACTTGGAAAATCTAGAGGTGTGCCATAGTGTGCCAGGATTTTCTTCGACTGCACTACCGATGTGTTGGGAAAAATTTTCAGTAGTTCTACCCTTTGACTATATACCCCTGGACCGCTCAAACTCATTGTTTAGAATAGTACAAATTTCTGTCCTTATCAAGTGAACGCTCTCTGACCAAAATGCGTCTGCGCATGCGCTAGTTCAAAGTTATTAATATTATTTCAAGTTTCGAGTATAACAAGTTCAATTGATATCAGCTGTTCCCGTTGTTATCTTTAACTCGCGCATGCGCAGACGCATTTTGGTCTGAGAGTGTTCACTTGATATCGACATAATTGTTCTCTACAGTTCGAGCGGTCGAGGGGTATATAGTCAAAGGTTCTACCATAAAAAAGTTGGAAATCTTTGGTTGTTTTGTTAGTGTGCTAGGAAATGAGATATTGAATGAAATCCCGAGCATGTACCGATTTACATATTTGACAATTTTGATTTTCACAGAGAGTAAACATTTAGCCTCCTGGAATTCATAAATAAATGATAAACTCTCATTAGTAATTAAAATATTTTTTCTCTTCAAATAATGAAGGTTTTTAGGGATAAATTTTAAGCGTCGAGACAGCGACTTCTGAAATCCTATCACCGTCGATGTGCCATACCCTGAATCAAAACGAATCAATTTTCTCTTAAAAAGACTAAAAATGATTAAAATAAAATATGATAAATTCTGCTATACCAGGTGACTACTTGATTCGAGCACCCACAAGCGAAAAAATTAGCTAAAAGGTGAAAAAATTCAAAACATGTATGCATTTTGATAACGATAAGTATAAATTAAAATTTTGCATTTCATTGATAAACACTTTTCAGCATTAAATAAATATTATTTATGCCATTTATTCTTGCTAACATCATTCAAATATATAATTTATTTCTATCAGGGAGAAATTTTTGCGCTTAGAGTGCTGGAATCAAGTAGTCACCCGGTATGCCTACCTTGGTGAAAATGTTTAGTTATTGATTGGTGATTTTTGTCTGAGAAAATAGGTAAATATTTAATTTTAAAATTTATTCTCTTGGCTGCTGGGTTATGACCCTATAAAATAGTAGGAAAAAACTACGAAAATTAGTGCTTTTTCTAGGATAAATAAAGGATATTTCTGCTTAAAAATTTATGAAAGTTTGGAATTGTAATTTTTTTAATGATTTAGAGTATATATCAATGAATTTTCCTAATGTCCCGGACCTGTCCTAGTACCACACCCAACTAATTTGCCAAAATATCAACCTTGACATGAAATCGAAGTGTAAACCATAAAAAATGAAAATACAGATAAAGTCATACTGTTATGTGTACAATGTACATGATATGGTCAACGAATATGAAATGATTTCTCGTAGGTAGTTGAACAGTTTATCCGCTTTACTCGTTCGTAATGATCAAATTACTTCTCAAGGCTGAACCAAGATTATTACAAATTTTCTAATTGCAACTTCACGTCAATTGGAATATTCTCACTAGATGTGAAAACCGTTTAAATGCAACCTCAGAATTTTTTTTCTTCGACGAAAACGTACAAAATATAGGATTTTGGTGATCACTACCATTCTAACGAGTTAGTGTTTCGTGCGAAAGTTTAAATAAAACATAAATTTATATTTTCCAATATGGATATAAAAAATCGCTTATTTTGATTATCCATTAATAGGTATCCTCACGACTCAAACCTTCAAATCCGTTCAATTCGACAATTCTAGACACAAATACAATACTAGGTATATCGTATCTCGTATCATTAAAGAAAAAAAAAATGATATCTAGATGAATAAATTTTTACATAACGTGGAAATAAGAATGTAATACTGTGATGTTATTAAATCACCGATGTCGCTGATAGCGTTACACTTCAATGAACGCTGCACGTGTTGCATTGCGAAACTGGTTCACTTTCCGATAAATTCACCGGCTCTTCTTCGTCGTCGTTATTTTCGATGCTGGCCATTTGATCGTGTCTTTTCTGTAACACATTATGTTCGCATTTTTTTGTATTTTTCGTGATTCAATAAAAATGAGAAGGAAAAAACGATGAATTTCATTTAATCAACACAAGATATTTAGTTCAGTCAAATAAAAATCGACGATGACAAAATAGTAGTAAGCTGAATTTCACATTATCTGTTAAATAATCTCAATAATAAGCTCCTAAACGCTTAACGTGCCGCGCTATAGATACGATGTTAAACTCAAGAGTGGGTGGAACCTCATTAAAATCAATGGGTTTCGCCTCTAACTCGGGGGGAGAGGTCAGAGGACGATTTAGCTTTGTGAAAAAATATTCCACACTGATTTACAATCAGACAACTATTCCATATTTTTCGCAAAAATCAAAAGTTGGGCTCACTACAGCACCACCATAATCACCCCTATTTTTAAAGAAACCTACCGTACCCTTCCCTTCCTTCCCTTCCCTTCCGAAATGACTCAAGTTGAATTTACAATAAATGTAGTATTTCGTGCCATGCAATAATCATATGAACCGGTGAATTCATATTTTCCAAATTCAATAAAAAAATTTTGGACTCTTCTTATACCACCCCCCCCCCCCTATATTTTGAGGTGGATATGAATAACACCTGCTTCCTCCTCTAATATGTGTGGAAGGGGATTAAGGATATAGTATACTTCTTACACCCAATAATCATATTAGTTCATATTAATTATATTTTTACACATTTGAGGCTCCTCAAGCTCTACTCAAATTTTGATAATCCGCCATTTTGTATCCATTTTGTCCCAAATTCAAGAACACATATTCTGGTCACCAACCAACCCCACATACAAAGTATGATGCTTCTAGATTGATTTGGTAAGGATATATGGAAGATTTCAGACATTTCATGACTCAAAAATTTCCTCAAAAAGCAGTTCTTTGCTCTAACTTCCCTCCAAATAAACTTGGGAAGCTACAATTAGAATATGTTATTCACTTAGGCTCATTTTATCATATGAAATCGCAATAAAAAAATTCTCCATCTTTGGTGTACCCCCACCACATTTTCAGGTCGATATCCCCTCCTTTTCGCCTCCAACATCATATGTGAAGGTAAATTTGGGATATAGTATACTTCTTATCCTCAGTAATCATATGAGTTCATACTAATTACATTATTACTAATTTGAGGCTCCTCAAGTTCTATTCAAATTTTGATAATCCGCCATTTTGTATCCATTTTGACCCAAATTGAAAAGGTCATATTCTGGCCACCAACTAATCCTACATACAAAGTTTGAACTTTCTGAATTGATTTGGTGAGGATATGTGGAAGATTTAAGAAATTTCATAACTCAAAATATCCTCAAAAAGCCATTCTTTGCTTTTACTTCTCTCCAAATACATTTGGGAAGGAAATCAGAACAAGTTAGTCACTTGGGCTTATTTCATCAATGCGACACGACAATAAAAAATTTTCGACCTCTCTTGCACCCTCTCCCTAAATTTGAGGTCGATAACCTCTCCTTCTCCTCTCAAATAACATATATAAAGACGGTTTTGGGATATTGTATACTTCTTATACCCAATGATCATATAAGTTCGTATTAACTACATTTTTACTAGTTTGAGGCTCCTCAAGTTCTAACTCAAATTTTGATAATCCGCCATTTTGTATCAATTTTGACTCTAATTCAAGAATTAATATTCCGGTGCCAAATTAATTCCACAACAAAGTTTGACCTTTCTACACTGATTTGGTGAAGAAGTATGGAAGATTTAAGAAATTTCATATGTATCTCATAACCAGGGCTGTAATAACGGATCGTGTTATGTTCCGATGACTTAGATTATAAGAGAACGAACCTTAAATAGCAGAATTCCTCCATAATACATTATTTCTACCATATTAAACCCTAAACCCATTTCCAGGATCCTCAAGTCGTAATTTATCTGATTGAGAGTGGGGAGCCCAACGTAAATGTTTACCTGATTGGATTCTTAATATAGTATACTCAGTTTCAATACATGAAAAAATAATGAGTACCAATGGAAGGAAAGGATGATGTAGATGTGGTGGTTGAGCGGGGGTTCAACATTTTGGAAAAAAGAAAGAAAGCTCCATATTCTAAAAAAGAGGCGGTTATTGAATTGATGTGATTTACACTATGTCTTCGATCATAATTAATTATTTCAAGCTTTGAAAACAAACAACTTCTCCAAATTTTTACAACTTGCGATTCCAACACCTCTACCCTCCTCCCTTCCCCGATATTAGAAATTTATGTTAGAACGTTATCGAGATCATCGTTTATAGAACTTTTGAGCAATAAAGTTGGGATGCAGGCGGACCCAGAAACGGACTTTATCCAATTTCTTTCAAAATGAAATATTGTATTTTTTTTTCAGTTCAGAAATGAACATATTTTTGTGTTATTAGATACTTCACTTTTTGTCTACTTTAATGGCAGAGATGGCAGAACTGGAATCGGAACCGAAAACCGAATTGAAATAGAAAAACCGAAACCTGAACCGTAACAGAACCATTACTTTGAAAACCGGAATCAAAAACTGGAACCAGAACCCAAACCAGAACCGTTATCATTTTAGTTCTGCCATCCCTGACTACCTAATTTATTATTGAGAAGAGTTTTAGATTCGTTTGAAACATTTTTTTTTTTTGAAATCTGCACCAGAGTTTTAATGGTGTAAAGTATAATTTGGATGATTTTAAATTTTTGGAAACCGAAACCGAAAGCCCAAACTGGAACCTAAAAACCAAATACGGAAACCTATAAACCAAAAACCGATTCACAAAAATTGGAACCGAAACCGAAAAGCTAAAAACTGGAGCCCAACCCTGGAACAGGAACCGTTATTATTTTGGTTTTACATTCTCTGTGTAATGGTAACGGTCGATGATACTTTGTTTCATTTTTTCCTATGGGTGGGTGGGGGGGGGATGCAACCTACACATTCTAAAAATATCTTGAAAAGTAAAGAATTTTTATTTTACAAAATTGCTGGACACCGTGTATTTACACTCCTCCTTTCAGCTACATTAGGTTCCTCATCTCAATTCTTTTTGTTTATCTTGCGGAGTATTACACACAGGCGAAGTCTTCGCAAAATTTACCGATTCATTCGATATAATCGTGAGAAAGTGGAAGATTACTACTGATAATTTCAAATTAAAAATGTTACCAATAGATTTCTTGATTTCATAATTCTTATCGGTCGTAAAATTTGATATATTTTTCGCTCATACATTTCGCAACGAATTTCACACGAAAATAGAATATGCATCAGCTTCATGCAATTACAGTTGTGCGGTTCGTACAAAATACATAATAAATACGAATATCGCAGTCATGACGATAAATCATTAAAATTTAAATTAACGTTTAATTAACTTTCATGCAACGAAATTCACGTTACCTTCAGCTCGGCAGCTAAACAAAAGAATATATCGTCGATATTTTTATTCTCTTTGGCAGAAGTCTCCAACACGTACATAATTTCAGGAACGTAATCGCGCATTTCTTCAGCTTCTGATAATTGCACTTCTCTTTCGCTCTCTAAATCGCATTTATTTCCTGCGAAACATAAAAGTCAAAAGATTTATTCGAGAATTGAAACTGATCTCTAGTACTCGAAAATACACCTAACTCACCAACTAAGATAAGCAATACGTTTGACCCAGTGTATCTTCGAACTTCTTCGATCCATCTTTGAAGGTTTAAAAAAGTCGCTCGTTTTGTGATATCATAAACTGAAAAATACGTTCGATTAAAATCACGTTGAAAGCCAAAACAAGATTTCATTCGGGTCGCGTACGTCACCTCGTCAACGATTACAATTGCCTATCGATACGGAATATTAATTTAATAAATTTTAATTCAATGTGGGTTCCCATAGTAAATGACACATTACACAATGACCTTCACGCCAACATAGCTACGGAATAAAGACCATCCGTGTTTGTTTTAGAGAACACCTTCTTCCAACAAAACGCTATGACCATTGTTTCGATTTGTCGACCAATCGTATACAACGTTTATACATACGATTTTCAAACGCCTAGCGAAAGGATTTTTGGCTGGATTCGGCAGTAATTATGTATAACTTCAACTCACCAATAATAACTCCATTAGCGGAACGATAATAACTTTGTGTGATTGTTCTGAATCTCTCTTGACCAGCTGTGTCCCATATTTGCAACTATTAACGTAACATATTTTACATAACCAATAATCGTATTCGAAAATAAATGAATTTAATCGAAAAGAAATAGTTACGCGTAAGGCTTTGTTCGATTTCGAGGGAAACAAAGTAACGTTTTGTGGTAAAACAGTTGTACGATTTCGCGTGAAAAATAATACGAATTATGTCTATTGTGAGTTATTGTTTAACACTTTTATCGAGTGTTTAGAGAATGACTCACACGAAACAAAGTCGCAAACGGAGAAAATTTCAACAACTCCAACCTATTTAGTTTTAAAACCTACACCTAAGTTTTTCAATGCAAATCAACTATCCTTTCAGCATAGTTTCTATAGTAAACGATGAAATACATACCTTAACTTTTTTACCGTCTAAAAAGATTGTCTTCATTGAAAAATCTACTCCAATTGTGCTACCTTGTCGCTCGATATAAGTACCCGAGCGAAAACGTTGCACCACACAAGTTTTACCTGTTCCACAATCACCGATCAATACGATTTTAAAGAGGAAATCAAACGATTCTTCGCTTTGTAATGAAGAATTATTGATGATATTCGTCATCATTTTGAGTACGAATAAAAATCACTGAATTAAGGAACGATTATTTGGTACAATTAAAAGAACAAATAGAACAAAGCCTTAAAATTGGTTACAGAGTACTTCCAGTTGTACATAAACATTGATAACGCAACGCATTACGCAAAATAGCAAAACGAAGAGTGTAATCAGTGTTGCTATTATAAGATTACATAAAATTCGACAAATTTTCAAAACTAGAGAGAATTATGTTGTTTGTTATTTTTGAGTTGGTTTTAGGAGCTAAATTTATGGGTTCCTGGTTTTTATTGTTTTGTAGAGGATATAAAAGGAATTACTGGAAAATTTTTCGTATCTAAAAAATGTTCGGAAATTGAGATTATAGCGTTAATGCCAACACTGAGAAAGAGGCGAGGCATTGGTGTTCTATCACGTTCGTGCCAGTTCGCGCATATAGAAACAGGTGTATGCGAATTTATTTATGATTGAATAGTGATTACACACGTTTAACCTGTTCAACACAGAGGTGTAAACGCGTAGACCGAGGAGTAAACAATAATTATTAAATAAAAAAAGTAATTGTATGCTTATTAGGTTGTGGAAGTACATCCAAATATGCAAGTTTATCGTGTAATTTAAGTACTATCAAAAACAAAGATAAAAATACACTTTTCAACAATTTGCCAATTCCAAATTTCTTTCTCTTTTGTGTTTCATTTATCATTATTTCATTCAAAATTGTTTCCTTTATAGCGAGAATATTCATAATCAAAACTTCACTCAGAGCTACAAGTATTAAGGATGCCTGCTTGAAGTGCTAAATAGATGGAGCTATCTATAAACTTGTGAAATAGGTGAAATAACACCGTAAATAACTCTTGTTGATTCTATTTTATTGACAACTTTTTAGAACTTTTAGGATAAAGGAGGTACATCCTTCGATCTTCGACAGCACAACAAGTACGTACAATGCTGAAGAAGCTGAACTACGTACGTTGTGCTTGTTATCGTTTATGCGTTGCGTTTGAAGGTTTGAAGTTCTCTCGTTTTTTTTTTTTTGTTTTTTGTTTTTTTTTTTTTGGAGTCTATTTTCGGAAAAAATCACTAATCACCAGACTGAATTCCACAAAATACGAAAATCGGGCATGGAAATCAAAGAAATTGAACATGGGTGATCAAGACAGTAGGTTTCATTCTTTAAATTTATTATTATGTAGTTCATACATTTTATCATAATTTCCATCACTAATTACTCCTTATTGATCGAGTGAGTCCATTATTAACTTGAATACAGATCTAAATGCTATATGTATGTACTTGGCAGTATAATCTACTCATTTTGAAATCGATTTCCTCATTGAATAAAAAAGATTATATTCGTTTGCACGAACGCACGCTGAAAGATAAAGTGATATATTTGTGCTATTTTTCACGTTACTGAGTATTTGTTTGAAAAATTACCTTCTTCATATATATCAATAGTCCTTTTCTATCAATCGACCAAAATTTTTTTATTTTTTGATACGAATTTTAGGTATAGATTCGACTGATTGTGGATCTGATTCTGCAGTTTTTCTCAATGAGGAAACTGCTTCAGATCCACAATTAATCGATAAACCTTCCTTCTTATCCTTAGTTCCTGGTTCTGAAGTGTTTCCTTCATTAAAAAGTACTGTAGAATCAGATTACTCTCATCCTAAACCTATCCGAACTTCACGTCCAATTTTCACTGTAATCCCATTTCCACGAAAAATTTGAAAGAAACCACTAAATGTTTAATGAATTTAGTTTATTCAATTCCTAGAAATGCAGATCAAAATGAACTTCGTACATTGAATAATTTGATAATCGAGTGTAGAATTTTAAAGCAACGTTTGGTTGTTCACTCGGATGAAAATCTCGCATTAATCCCCAACGAAGGAATTTTTTCCGAGTTACCAAAATGTAAAAAAAGAAAAACTAACAAAAATTAAAATTAGATTTTGAGTGTTATGTTTGTTACGTTTTTGTTAGCTATTAGTAGTACTATGTTTTATTTACATAATTTCAGTAATTATGATCTTTAAATTTATAAGCCTCCGGCATTTAAACATTATTTTGTGAATTTATTGTTTGTTCGTTTATTTTATTATCTTTTTAATTTAATATAGGAAAACAAAATTGACAAAAAAGGAGTACAATTAATTATAACGTGCTAGAATATAAATGAAGTTCGAATCTGGTAAAGTCGGATAATATCTGATGCGGAGATTTAATTGAATCGTTTGAAACGAACGTCTCGCCTGAGAATGTGGAAACAACACCCTCAGCCACTCGGCGAGGAATCATTTCGATTTACAAAAAGCGAAAGCGAAACCCTCTTGCAATGAGTGTGTGCCTCACAGCTTGTTGAGCCCACTACATATGATGACATGAGCGAGCCATACACGAACATCGGCCGAGCCAAACCTTTCTGCGATCCGCTCGAACTCTGCCGAAAGCCGACGTATCAGCGAGCAACGAACCATCCAATATGGTTCTTGGCTCGCAGTAAGTTGCAGGTTCGTTGTAGGTTTGGCTCGTGTTCATTGGCCATCTACACGGGCGAACATTCATCGAGAACAGCTTGTTGGATGTTCGGTTCGGCTGATGTTCACATACGGCTCGCTCGTACATAGCGGGCTTTAAAATACATTTCTCAACTTCATCGACGAATAAAAAGCGACACCTCATTGAAATGAGCGTGTAGCTGATAGCTTGTTTTTCATGCATTTTTCACCAACAATTCTCAAGGTTTTCGTTGCAACAGAACAAGTAACAAAAATGGTTCAACACTCACCAACGAAGCTCGTCTTGTACTCATACAATTCATGTTCGACGAATATAAATAAAAATCATACAACTTTCTTTCTCATAAATCTTCAAGCATTTGCTCCAACACAAAGGTTTAGGTCATTACAGCATAAATCCTCGAGCAAACCCAACCCAGTGTTACCTCAAATCAATAAATTAACAACGTATTTTTTATAAAAAAACCTAACATGTATTCATTTATTACACACTAATATTTCTACAATAAGGAAAGATATAATACTTAAATGCGAAGTAAAAAAATAAAATGCAAAATAAACAAAAAACCGTACAAAATATCACATTTTCCAAACAGCAACTTAAACTGTACAACTATCCTTACATGAATACGTGTGATGCTGATTATTAACAAGAAAACGATTCATGGCAACATAATCGTAACGCAGGTTTAAAAAAAAAAAACTAAATAATTAAGAAATAAACAAAGGAAACAAATTCACTTACATTCAACAAACTACCATCGCATATTGTCGTTATTCCATTAGTAAAACATACTAAAACATTCTTCTCGTGGTAAACAAAACGTACCTATTATTCTATAATAACCATAACTCTTTACAACTTGGACATTAGGTCTTCAACACTCTTCCTAACTGATCGTAAAAAAAAAAACATCACAGTATGCAACTAAATCTAAAGAATTCGTTGAGCGTACTCAAATGAAAAATCTCACAAATGACTAAATATAATAAAATGGTAAAATGCAAACATAGTGATAATAAATATAAAATAAATCTACCCCAAAAAATAATAACATTGTTCACACACTACGACATTTCATTGCTTGGCTTTATTTACAACAGAAAAAGGGGAAAAACGCAAACACCTTTAAAATTAATTGCGAAATTTTTTCGCGTGAATTATTATCATATATGCTTAACATGATACATACAGTACAATGCAACAACTTTACAGGAATTCACAACGCTCATTTTTAATTGCAAAATTCTTGCTTCAAACAAAAAAAAATACGTTATTTGTTAAGAAACGAGAAATTTAAGGAGTAATTTCACTAATTACAAATTCTAAATTAATCAAATTTAGGGTGAAAGTACCATTTTCACGAAAAACTTATTAAAGTTGACCTCTCAAAAAAAAAAAAAAAAAAACTACCGAACAAAAATTATTTTGTTAATGAGTTGAAAAAAATCTAATACCACAAATTACTTCCTTCAGGGTAAATTGAAATATTGAAAAATTTTTTTTCGCAAACAATATACACCTGATGAGCGCTTCTTTACGAATAACTTTCGCAAAGACATATTTGTATCACCACTAACATGAAACGAGCATAGAAAAAAATATACATATCTTTTACAACACATTACAACAAATATCTCATCGATGAAACGAAGAGCAGGGGGGGAGGGGAAATAAAATCTAAATTACTCAATTCGATAAAATCTCTAATAGTTACATAAATAAAAATTAAAAAGGAAGAATACATAAAACGCCAACAAATATCTACTTCGCGTGAAAGCGATGAGATCAACAACAAAAAATTACGTCCTTCTGGAATCATAATCAGCTCTCCGGCCGTGAAAGATATTAAACTTAGGAGTTGAAACGAAAACTGGCTCATAAGTAGGCTCGAAATCACTCTGAACGCGTTGCACTTTGGATACCAACGGGGCCGTAGAATCTTGGGCGATACTCGTAGCTGCTAAGCGCGAGGTCGATTTCACAGCTACGTTGCGTCTCTTCTTCACCGCGCCGACGGTCGCCGATTGGTTCTGCTCGTTGTTGAACTTGTTCTGCATATTGGCGATTTCGATTTCGAGCAGTTCTCGTTTGGAATTATTGATTTTCACCATAATCGGATGCGGTTTCGCTTTCGGCGAGTGTTTCGTTTCCATGTGATTCGAAACGTACATATACTTCTCGTACGTCTGGCCGCGAAATCCGAAAGGACAATAGGGACACATGAACACCACCTCTTTGTCCTGCGCAACGCAATCTTCGTCCGGTCCGTTGATATTGATGACCGAAAGTCTGACATGGTGTTCCAATTCTTTGGTACCGATTAACACTTTGTTACAGTTCAAACACTCCATCGGTTCGTGCTCGGCTCTCGTGTGCTTCGCGATGGACGCGTCGTCGCCTTCGAAAGCGCACAACACGCATTTTTTCTTCTCCTTAGATCGTACATTCGGTTGCGGTTTATAGTTGGAAATATGCTCGGCGGCGTTAATCGACGCGAATTTCTGGTCGCACTTTACGCCCGTGACCGTCGGTTGTTTTTCCAGCAGCTTAATGGGCGACGTGATGCCTTTACTTTGGTACTTCGGACACGTACACAAATGCCTGAAGACGACGTCGTTCGCCGGAAATTCTTCCTGGCAAAATGGACAAAGGTAGACACTGGCTGCGTTGGTATTCGAAGCTGTGGCCGAAATTTTGCTCTTTTTTTCCGCAACCGAGGTGGAGCAAGCGATTCTGTGAAATGAAGAATTTTTCTTTTAAACTAATGTCTCGACAAAACACAAACACTATTATGGGCTCTTCGAGACTGGAAAACCCTGGAATCGAGAGTTGCGTAGAGTAAGGCAGTTGGCCACATTTTCTAGAACACTATCGAATCTACAGCGTTTCTTAAGCTTACATCAACAAGCCTGGATTAGACTAGTAACCCCCCTCCCCCATCCAATTTTCTATCAATTTTCTACATAGCGATTCGAGAAAAAATAATTCAAGGAAATCAATTTCCAGTTCCAAAAGACCCTCACATGAAGAAGTAGCTGGAGGCTAGAACCTCCCTACCCCCCTCTTCCTCAATCTGTATCCACACATAAGGAGCTTATTGTCCGTCCAAAATAGAGAAGCATCTGCGTGCAGTAGGAAACCTGCTCCGAATCCGCAATTTTACGTCACCATTATGATATCGTACTACTACTAGTTTTGAAAAGATTATTACCGTTTATATAATAGAAGCTTAAATAACATGCATTTTTTGTCAACTTTTCAAAAACACAATATCGCTGAACCGAGTTTGAAGTAGGGATGGGATATCAAAATGGTAATATCGATATATATCGATATCACAAAATGTATCGATATTCCAAAAAAAAAAAACAAAAAAAAAACGCTGGAAATATTGTTGGAGTATCTGCATCAAAATCGACTTAATTTTTAACAATTTTTTTTTCTGTACCTACTTATTTTTGACGTGATTTTAGATTTAATAAAGTAATTAAATAGTGAAATTTTTAATTTTTGATAATGAAAACCTTAAATTGCTATTGCACAGGTTCATGTAAATAAATGCAAAAAAATGTAGATATCGATATTGGTATATCGATATGTATCGCTGATATCGATATTGATATCGATATGTTTTTTTGGTCGATATTCCCATCACTAGTTTGAAGAACGTATAGAGGATTGACGTTTATACAAAACTTTAAATAACTCTGTTCAAAATAAACCAGATGATTCTCTGTTTTTTAGAAGTCCGAAGTGAAATTGCGGATTCGGAGCAGCTTTCCTACTGCACACAGATGCAAGTCAAAACAGCATGAACCAAATTGTATGAAATGCATCGCCGAAAGCCAAAACGAAATATCATCATGGTTTGTCAAAGTGGATTTGGTTAATTTCATTCTTTTTTGATTTACAAAAACAAACACGTATAAACATGCTATTAGATTATGTTAATACCTAACTGTTGATTCTAGGTAACTCGCAAAATTAAAATCAATTCGTTATCTTATTCTCAATATTACTGTCTTATTATTTTGGTAAAAAAAAAAATTACTGGTATTAAGAACCATGAGGTAAAATGCTCGTGCGAAATGACAGGGAATAACCGCCTTATCCTTCAATACTTCACAATATTATCGAATATTTCCGTTAAAACAGATCGTAAAAAAATCGTACTGAAAATCATTTATATGTATTTCCGGTCTTATTATTGATTAATGTTGAGACCGAATAAACCTTGTAAAATAAACATCTTAGTTCAAACTCGAGTACAATGTTATTTCCATCTATGTGTATTTACGAACTCACTTTGGCTTATGCTTGGTGCTTATGTGATTTTTCAATCCACTCGAAGATAGGCACTTTTTCGGACAGTGAGGGCATTTCAAATCGTCTAAAAAATAAAAATAATAGTATTAAGAAAATTAATGTAATATTACAAAAGAATTTTAAGTACATAATTGAGAAAAATTAAAACGATTAATTTTCAGTTCCTAATTTCCTTACTAACCTAAATAATGTAATAATGTATTATATAGGATGATGGAATTGCTGGGCCTGTTTTGCATATTTCTTGTTTATTATTGACATTTTTATATGCTCCACCTCCTCCCTTAATTCAAATATTACGAGAACTTATTCCTGTTCGAATATTAAATTATGTTCTTATTTACTTTCGAAGACATTTTATTCGGTACAACTGCGATTATTTCAATTTTATTACATAATAAAAAATAATTATATTATATTCAAGAACAATGTAGTCATTTTATATTTCTAACTGTGCTATAGTTTTTTTATCTTTTTTATTCTTTTAAAGCATAGCTAAAATATGTTTACTTCTTGAACGACGAATATGAAGCATAAAGTTGAAAAAATTTGATCTCGGCAAGCCAAATTTTTGGAATTTGAAAAAATAAAACTCAAAATTCCAAGGGATGGGATATCAAAATGGTAATATCGATATATATCGATATTATAATACGATATCGATATATATCGATATTACAATACGATATCGATACATATCGATATTACAATACGATATCGATACATATCGATATTACAATACGATATCGATATATATCGATATTCCAAAAAAAACACTGGCAATATTGTTGATGCATCTGCATCAAAATCGACTTATTTAAATGTTTTTCAATTTTTTTTTTTTTTTTTTTTTTTGTACCTACGTATGTTTGATGTGATTTTCGATTTAATAAAATAATTAAATAGTAAAATTTTCAATTTTTGATAATGAAAACGTTAAATTGCCATTGCACAGGTTCATGTTTAAAAATGCAAAAAAATGTAGGTATCGATATTGGTATATCGATACATGTCGATATGTGTCCCTGATATCGATATTGATTTCGATATGTTGTTTTGGTCGATATTCCCATCACTAATAAATTCCTTCAATTATCTCCAACATGGAGTAAGATTTAGATGTTGTCGCCAGTTATTTCATCACTACCATCGCTGAGTTGCGGGGTGTTAGTTCATTACGTCGCGGTATTGTATAGTACACGTTCATAAAATGAATAACTTCATGTAATACAATCGAAAGTATAACTTATGTACAATTGGATGTACTATAACACCGAGAAATCAAAAAAAAAAAAAAAAAAAAAACGATTGAAATTATCCACTTACTTGTAACTTTCGATGAGGGCAAGAACTGAAACATTTTAAACAAAATCAATCAGTGAAATTCAATAATTCCCTCTAACATAAAAAGTCTCGAATAATACTCACATCTTCGACTGAACTCGTCATTACGTTCGTTGTAAGTTCATCCTCGGAGTCATCGATCATAATCGAATCAGTAGTAACACTTTCTTTGTTCACTTGTTCGAATTTACTCCGTTGATAGTTCAATATTTGCTCGATCTAAACGTAAAATACGATCGTGAAATATCCGATATACGTAACACCGAGCAAACCATTAAATTCCTTTACCTGATTCTCAATAACCTCGTCCTCGGTTAATTTAGCGATATTATCCTCGGAATGTTGCGTAGCTTTCGTATGCTTGAAAATTTCATGTTCGGTGGCACCAGTCACCCCACAAGTCATACAAACGTATCTAATATTAAAAATAGCGTTCTATTAAAACCCCATTCAAACATATATACATATCACAACAATCTCAACTAACTTCATATAATTATTCTCCTGATACAAATGATCTGTAATAATTTCTCGACTCTCAGACGTGAAGTTATTACAATACGGACATTTGTAACGATTCTTAGGTAACGGTAATATAAATAAATGCTTAATATCTTCGTTCTGAGGCACTTCTTCATCTTGCTGAGATTTCCTTCGCTCTTTATTATCCGATGTTTGACTTCGAGTCGTCACATTTTGCGTCTTGCTCGAGCTGCCGGCGAGATTACGAGGACTACGAGACCTCGATGGTGCTGAATAAGCGTGATCTACAGGTTTACTAGGACTTCCCGATTCGGACGCTGATTGTACGTTTTCTTCTCCATCGGTTAGCTGAAATCGACGCCAGATTTACATACAAGTCGAAATTTTTTCATACAGGTATTCGATTACTCACCTCCGAATAAATAGTCACTACGACCTGGGAAACGGATTCGTGAGTTGTTCTCATGTGGGTGGCAACTGTCTCTTTATGTTCTTCGCCGAACGCGCATAGGCAACATTTATACCTTCTCGAGATACCGTGAGATCCGAAGCAATGCGATTTAATGCCATCCTCGGTGAGCGAAGGAGGGAATTTGCATAAATTACATTTCCACTGACTCGCTCTCACGAATTTACCTGCAAATATTACAAGTCGAAAATTATTATTGTATACAAAAAAGGCAAATATTTCAAACATTCTATCAACGTATATTATCAATTCAAAAAAATGAGTAATACAATTTAAAAAAATTATCGAAATATAATTTTCTTCCACTAGTTAGATTAAAAAATATTAATTTAAAAAAGCAAGAATTAAGCTAAATAATTTTCAAGGCATTTGAAGTTTTAAAAATATTTAAGTTTTCAAAAATGAAATTTCATTCCATTTGTCATTCAAGTACTGAAAAAAATTTTCCTCTTCAATATAAAAAAAAAAACTGTGGCTTAGGAATCCTCGTGGGTGATACGCACACGACCAATATATCAGCATTTTTGAAAATGACCAAACTTTTTTTTTATTTGAAAAAAAGTTTGAAAGTGTTTCTTAATTTTGGGAGGAGAAAGCTTAAAATTGGATTGTATGGATGAAATTCTTACGACTCAATTTTCGGGTCATTTAGACACTGTAATCTTGCCCTTTATATAAATTTCGTCCACTTTAAGATGGAACACTATTTTTACGTTCTCAATAAGCTACAGTCAGGCCTGAGCAGAGGGGGAAGGGGGTTTCTCCCGGGCCATAGTTTTTTTCGATGGTCCGCGTCTTGACGCATCGGCGCTAAAAATTTGTCTTTACTACTTCCACAACCTTTTTTTTTTTTTGCTCTCATGACTTTTCCTCCAAGGCGCAGATTTTCTCTGCATGGCCCTGGCTACAGTGGAGATCTAGGGGGAGGGGGGAGTAACCTTTGTCCGCTACTGGGCCAAACAAAATGATCGTTTCCTGTACCAGTTGGAGCCCAGTTGCACTCGAAACGTAGAAATTATTTTTCATTAAATTCATTAATACACTGTATACCAACAAAATTACGAACATATTAGTACTGGGGATTTGTTAACTAATTAAAGTACTCGTGAATGGTTCGTAATTAAAAACAATTTTGGATTTTATAAATTGACCAAAAATTCAAAAATATTTTTTTACATTAAAAACAAAAATTATGAAAATATTTAAAGAAGTTCAAACTGTAGCAAAATGAAAAAATTTCCAAAATAAAAGGACATTTTTTGTTCAAAAAATGCAAACCAAAATTATGCATGAATAAAAGACGCGTGAAAAAAAAAGGAAATTCATTTAAAAAAAAAAAAAAAAATTAAATTGAAAATATTTTTTAAATTTTCACTTTTCACACCAAAACATACACATAATTTTCATTTTTAAAAATCACAGAAAAATTAAATTAAAAAAAAAAAAACTAAAAAAAATTATCTAAAAATATAAAGCATCATCAAAAATGAAATTATATGGCAAGAAAAAAATAATCGAAAAATCTAAGGAAAACCTGAAAAAAATTAATTTTAACTGCATACCTAGTGGATAAAAAATTGGTCAATATAAATTTTTCTAAATCATAGAAAAATTTAATTAAAAAAAATCGAAAAAAAAATCATCCAAAAGTATAATGCATCATAAAAAATGAAATTCTACGTTAAAAAAAAATTCATCGAAAAATCAAAGGAAAAACGGAAGAAAATTAATTTTCAAACTGCATACCAATGTGTAAAAAAATTGTTCAATTTAGTGATTGTCATTTGAAAAAAAGTGGAATAAAAAATCAATTTCCTATTAAGAAAATTCAACGCGTGATATACAATTTGACAAACACAAATCCCTACCGATTCCACTGTCATATGGTTTATCGTAATTTAATCTTGCATCTCTAGACAATTCTTCAACTTCTTCGACAGACAAATCTCGAATCACCTGAATAGACGGAGCTGACAGCGGATGATTGTCCAGCTGATGTCTTTCCAAAGCTTGTCTGTAAATTTCAAATTAATTGAAATTAAAATGATACATCGTAAATGAAACTCTGAAACTCGAATCAACTTATTTATTGAAATAATAAATTTTTTTTTCCTTTATTACTCCCAAATATATTAAAAGCCATTTATATTATTAAAAAAAAAAAATTATTAAATGTAATATTAATTTACCCAAAAGCGACAATAAATAACAAAAATATTCCCAAAAATTAGCGAAATTTGCGAAGCGATCACATCCCAGCATGAAATGAATTAGTAATTTGCAGCGCAATGAAGTACCCACAGATAACTCATAAAAACGCATTCTTACTTCCCTCCAATTCACTCGCATCGATAACACATTTCAGGGGAAATATACGGCACAATGATCGAACGAAAACTACATAAACACGAAATCGTCACAAAACCACATAGGTAAACTGTAGACCCTTCTAAACATTACTTTTCACAAGACTAAAGACAATTTCATGTCATACGTTTACTTCATACATCATCCTATTAAATCGGTAATTCATCTTAACCACGTGAACTTGCCTTTGATAATGCACTTTCGTACAATAATAGCATTTGAACAATCTGCCATCGTGATATCTCAAATGCGACGGTATCTTTTCGACTGGAATACAAGTAACACCACAATGACAACAGCTAAAAAAAAACATGCGTAACGAATGAACATCCGATTATTCAACAAGCTCTGTGCTCCGATACACGTACAAAAAAGCTTCCCAATGAACATTAATTCTACCCTTATTATACCTCCGACACCGATGCCCAAAATTCAACAATTACCTGAACTCCAAATCCGAATGAAGAGTTTCCCAATGGCTTTTCAATCGGTTCGCGTCCGTAGATATGTAATGGCAGTCTGGAGCGTTACAACTGAATCGTAAGGTTTTCGGTACGAATCCGGGAATGATTTCATTTTTTTTACCAGAGTAAGCTTCCACCTTCTGTATAAAAGGAATACCAATGTAACATCCGTCAGTATATACAAGTGAAACAATAATTTCGTAAAATTTCCACCACGTATGTCCAACCTATTTATAGTCCATATGCAAAACTAAATAATTCTTGTCAACTTTGTATAGATCAAAAAGTACTCTAAAAAAGGAATTTTTCAATTCAAAAGGGATGGAAAATAAACTCACGGAAGCTCTAAACTAAAATACGTAACGTCTTCAATTCCAAGCGTGATCGAGATCGAGAGGAGGCAAGAGGGTGTTACAGAGTCAAAATTTGGTCCCATAAATACTTTCTGGTGACTGTGAGAACACTGGTTTTGATCATAGGTATCTCAGAAATGAAAATTATGTAATGCCTCCAACCCCATCCTTGATTAATTAGATACCAACCACCATCAAAGATTCGACATTGCAGCATATTATTATCAGTAAAAAAAAATGGGAAAATAGAATATTTCACAACTAGAGAGCTAAAAGTGATTCTTGGCGAGTGTGAGGTTTGTCAACTGAGCAAAGCGAGAGTGAGAAGTCACACGAGTCTAGAATCAATTTTTCTCCCGAGTAGTGAACGAAATTTTTCTTAAATGCGTAAGAAAAGCGCTCGTTTGAGGCCCGAGCAATTAACGAGCGGGAGGTAAAGTAGCGTTTTTCTCCCGCAAGTATGAAAAATACAATTTCGACACAGTTTTGTAGAACAAATATATCAGTTATGATAATCATATCATTTGCTCCACTCTGACGAATAGTTCACTAAGGTACTAGTCCATTTCAAACATTTAAAATGATATACATATATCATTGGAAAGAAATGAGAAAAACTCTTCATCTTGACGAGGTTTCAGATGGTACAAAAAATGAAAATATACAATATTTATAGCCCCCACCCCACCCCCCGGATTTTATGAGATACTAGATCAATTCAACGAATTTTTTTAAATATTGTTAAAAACAAATAAGAACAAATTTTGACTTTTCGTGTATGTTATTTCGAGAAAATACATACTCTTCACACATACCGAAAATAATATTAGGTATACTACATTTTAAGAATGAATTGTTCAACTAATTAGAAATTAAGTAAATTTTAATATTTTTTGTAGAAGAAGTGTTCATGAGATGAATCATATCTATAGATGTTAGAATTAATTGAATGGGAAAACTGAATGAAATAATCATCCTATTTCCTATTTCAATTAAATTAAAATTAAAATTTTGTCTATAAATTAAATATAAATTAAATTTATTATTAAAATTTACATAATTATTCATAATATCAAAATCGTTGATATCTAATAATTTTAACAGCTAAAATATTTGATCTAATTTCATTAATAACATAAAAAATTTAATAAATAGGAATGCAGAAAATTAGAATATGAACCCTGTAAGAGTAAAGCTTACCTACCTCCCCCGTTTCCTTTTTTTACATTTCAATGAGTTTAATTATTCAAATTATATGTTTTTTATATCATAGGGGCGTCTATTAATTACGTGACGCATTCAAGGTAGGGGGGTTGTGAAGTAGAATTGCATCTTATGTTACTTTGGAGGGGGGGGGGGTGGTACTCAGCAAATAATATGTAATTTTTTTGCGCAAGAAACAGAGTAAAATAGCGAGACAAAATTAAAAGATGAGCCTACTTTATCAGAAATCTTAAATAATAGTCTTGACTAGTTTTAAGTAAAAATATTAAGCAAATTACTATTATTATTATTCTTATTATTATTCTTATTTTTATTTTTTTTTTTCAAAATAAATCTAATGCATTTACACGAAAAACACGCGTGAAATTGGGATGGGAGGAGGAAGTTAAGCCAATCTCATTAAATTTCACCATCGGGGGTGGGGGTCAAAAAATCTCCAAAATCGCATCACACTTTAAACAAATAAAAAACATAAAAAAAATGTACAAGGGAAGTTATTTTTATCGTAAAAACACGTGTTCCAACAGAGGAGGGGATATGGAGGGTGGGTATCTTTTCTAAGAACGTGGAAAGGACAGATAAATTCCAATGCTAGAGAAAGAAAGGAAAATGAAATGTCCTTTAATAGCTAATATCGAACTGGTATGGTGGAATCGCTCACCAAGGGTATAGAAAATGAAATACAATAATTTTACACCAAATCATTATTTCATCTTAGAGTGTCTCCTACATCAATGGCGTTGGGGGGAGGGGATATAAAATATTTCATATTTTTGGCTTCTGATATGACTATGCTCTTGCCATCAAAAACTGTAACATGATGGGTTCATCTCCGGAATATTTGAGAGGGGAGAGCTGATACCTCAGTGAACGATGACAGGTTGAAGCAAATGACATAATTATCATCTCTGATATTCTGGCTTCACAAAACTATGTCGAAATCATATTTCTTTCTTTTTCCTAAATATAATATGTCCTGATGTCGAATCTTTGAAGAGGGCTGGCACCTCACTGATGAATGATGAGGCTGTGGACAATGCATAATTTTCATCATTATTCATTAATATACCCTTTATCGAAAAAACTAATGTTTCCACTACTACCGGAAAGTACTTGAAGGACCAAATTTGACCTTTTAAAAGCTACGTTACAGATTTAATATCGAAATTTAAGATATTTAATAATCTAAAAATCAATATTTCAAAAAATGTTAAATTTATAAAAATATAATTAAAATTAAATAAAATCAAAATTTAAATTTAATCAATCGAATTAACGTACAAATTCCAATTTTTACGTAAAAGAGGATCAAATAATAGAATTTTAAACTGATACTTCAACATGAATTTTTAATAATCAAAAATGGAAAAAAAATCTACCTCATTGATTACACTTAGAATTAAGGACATTACGTATTTCAATTTGGTGTTTCTACGAGCTCATTCGTTATGCATTCTTTTTGGCCATTTTTTCAATATGGAAATCAGCCACAGATGCATACTATTCATAAGTAAAGTAAAATAAAATAAAATAAAAAATACCAAACTTTTTCCTATTCACCAAAGTGCCAAGTACTCAAGCACCAAAGCGATAGTCATATTCCAAAAGATCACACGAGTTTACAATTTAAAAGCGTAGAGCAGCTGCCATTCCATTAATACAGCTTTAATTACGTCGTTATAAATTTCACACTTTCGTACAACATATTTAAATAATCGTGCATATTTTCCACTCGTTTAATGGGCAAGTGAGAAATGATTTTCATTCCTCCCGATTAATCGATAAGTAAATTCGAACCATCCATACCGTATGATTCCATCATGCATTTAAAAAACCCATTACAACCTGACCATTCGAAGGCAATAATGAACGCAGAAAGAAATCTTAAATAATAACACAACCATGCTACCGAATAGAATTTCGTAAAAACCTAAGGATGAAAAAATTTCGTAACTTCAAGCGATACAATCGAAATACCGAAAACACGTACGAAAGCTGCATCTTCGTTTCCGTACCTTCAAACGATCACTCATCACGTTGCGTAACCCATGTTATAATCCATCGTGCAAATATTCGATCACGCAACGAGTTCAAAATTAATGAAAAAAATTTTCCATCCATACGTTAACGAGGAATTCAAAGGCAACCATTAAAAAATATATTCAAGCACAATTTATGTATTTCTGATAAATCGAACACAAAAACCTTTTTTTTTTATAAACAAGCAATAATAAAAACTAAACAGAAAAGCGCAACTTAAAATCCTACATTTCGTCCATTACGTTACCAAGCCATCGCCGAAATATTTACGTTAATAAATTCAAAAAAGTAAATACGTCTTTCCATACAGTCCAAATATAATGATAAATTTAAAAATCTCTGGACAAAAAAAAAAATAAATAAATAAAATTAAAAAAAAAAAAGAAACTACACGGTAACTCCGTGGGGAAAAAATCAATTTCCTCGTTTATTACGTATACTCACTTCGATCAAACATTTAATCTTTTTATCGTCCGTTTTGGTAGCGCTATAGGCTGCGTGATTAGTCATTTTGTTAAACATCAATTCGGATTTGTCCATGCACGGCACCGGATTGGTGATATCCTTTTCGGGCACTAATCCGGTTGAATGGCATTTCAAATGGTTAATTATGTTGGTGCGTACTTTCGAACTGTACGTCGAGCAAATACCGCACGTCACCGGTTCGGAAAACAATTGCATAGGTAAATTTTTTTCCACTTCTTCGTAACTATAAACTTTGGTTATACGTTTAGCCGTATTATCGGCGTCTTTAGGTTTAGCGCTCGTGGCGGTAGGCGATGCGTTTATTTTCGCATCCAAAGTTCTCTTGCATTGTTTAATCGCGCCTTTAATGCCCTTATCCTGTAAACACAAAGTAAAACAACGCGTTTTTCGGTATCCGCCAATGGTATGAAAAATACATTTTTTTTATTCTTCTACGAAGAAAGCTCATTTTCGGTATAGTCAGCGGGCTTAAGCGTTTTATTCGAACGAGCGCAAATCGGTCGTCAATTTTTTTTATTATTCGTTCGCTGAAAACGGTCGGGTAATGTAGAATTCAATAAGATCAAAATTTCAACAATTTGAGTAAAAAAAAAAAATAGTTCTTTTGAATACAAAAAAATAATAAATAAAAAATTAAAATAAAATAATAATAAAAATAACTAGATATACTAAAATTATATTGAAATACGCTCGAAAAATCGTCAAAAAATATAGAAATACCTTCACCGATTTTCTTTTTTAAGAATTAAATTTTTTAGAGCCGCTGAGAACTGTAGTAGGAAACGGAACAAGAGTAATTTTTGGATCCTTCAGGTATATCTTTTTTCTTGTTTTGCTTGATTTTTTTTTTGGTGAATGATTTTTTTTATAGATAAGAAAAAATTCATAATAAATAAATTATTTCATTTAAGCAATTTTCTTTTTTCTTTTTTTTAATTTATAATTTCAATATTTTTGTAAAAAATTTAATTCAAAAAAAATTGTAATATCAAAAAAATTAATTTTAAAAAATTGTTCAATTACTGATATTTAAAATATTTTTTTATTTTTAAATCTTGATTTTTTTCATTTTTTTTTTAAATACCTTTATTTTTAGTCGCTCAGCAACTTGGCCATTTGCGACGAATATAACATGATATTTACATAATACAGAGAAAAAATTACATATTAAAATAAATTTAGGAATTTACAAATTTAAATAGATCCTGATTGTTTTTTTTTCATAATTTTTTTTATAATTTTGTGAAAAAAAAATAAAAATAAAATAATTTTCTCAAATTTACCTGCATGCCTAAATTTTTGAATTTTAAAAAAATTGAAAAAAATACAAAAAACATGTATGACAGTTCACGACATGTTAAAAAAAAATTAATAAAAAAAAAAATTATTCAAAAAATTTTCACGTTTAAAATTTGCTCGATTTTTCGATTTTTTCCACATTTACACTTCTTCCATTTATTCTCTTACTCTCACCCCGTACACAGCTGTAGGCTAGAGGGGTACGTAGAAGATGTACTCACAGTAGAGGATAACCTCTAAGTTGGAATGCAGGAAGCTTATGAGCTTTTCTATGTTTTAGATAATATTCGACATCAAGTTTTAAATGTTCGATTATCATGTTTCTCAGTGGGATTGGAGTGCTGGGTATTGGAAACTGACTTTATTACTATTCTAAAAAAAGGGATATGTGTGTTTGGTAGTTCACAAACTTACCACCAGATGTCATTTTTGTGCTAGAACTATTTAGGAAGCCTACTCTGAAACCTAAAATTCTCAATAATGAACTTGCTACATTTTCTACCCCATTCATTGTTCTCAAATCAGAAAATCTTTCCATTAAAATTGAATTCTCCAACTCCAGCAAAGCCTTTGACCCAAGAAACAATTATTTATAGCACTTCAAAAAAAAAAAATTTAAAAATGAAAATGAAAATATCTCGAAGACAGTTGGTAGTTTAATAAAAATAAAAAAAACAACAACAACAACAAAAATAGTAAAATAAAAAACTTTCAATTTTCGATATTTTTCGAGTTTTTCAGTTTTTTTTTTTTTTTTTTTTTTTTTTTTACTGACGGCGTGTGTAGTCCTGTGGCTAAAGGCGTATTTATTTAGGATATGTTAAATTGTGGAAAATAATAAGGCAGACTGTAAAAATTTAATTACGTTGGTGATTTCTACCGGTCTATTAGCAAGCATGATTTCCATTTGAGGTTCACGAAAATAGGTATTTCCATAATTGCTGAATTTGAGGCATTCTGTAAGGATATGGGCGATTGTGATTGGAACGTGGTAAATTGTACAGAAGGGCGTCGGAAGTCTATTCAAGAGGTGGCCATGAGTGATTAATTTTCATATAAATTCTCATTTTTTTCATAAATATATTTTTTTCTGAATTTATAACATCTTTTTCAAGCGAACATTTCTAGTCTAAAATTTTTTCACCATATTTTCCTTCTTTTCCACACAATGTACAGCCAACTGGCTTGAAGCGCTTATATACCAGGAGCAAATTACATTTTGGAAAAACAGTAGTGAGCTTAAGAAGGGGGAATAAGTTTCATACAGTTTCTTCATCATCTTTTAAAACCTGAAGGTTTGTTCAAATTCTGCAATATGAATGGCGTGCGGGACAATCTTGAAGAATATGATAATTATACAATTATTCAAGTATGACAGCATTCCCAGATTGCAGCTTGGTATATGGAAAGAGGTATAAATGTGTGAATTTGCATGATCAATGTAGTGCTTGCAAACTGAAACGTCTTCTCTTCTATTGGCTCATAAATTTTCCAAAGGTTTAAATAGCGCAGTTGTTTCACAAAGTGATTTGGAAGTGAATGATAATGAAAAATGAAACCAATTTAACAAAATATTAATTCAATTATTTTTTCTTATTTCTGAAATTTTTTTTTTTAATTTTTAATTAGGCCACTGCCAAACTCATGTATCTACACAAACCACACCGTTATTTAATGTCCGAAATATGAAACACAACAACGTCGATGTAACCTCAACAAAGAAGTCAAGTTGAAAAATGCTTCGTTTAATAAATTTTTTTTTTTCGTCTTAAAAATTATGAATATTATAGATTCAAATCAAATTTGTGATTCAATATGTTGTAAAAAATTTGGATCTTCAAACCACTTTAAATCAGTTTAGAATGTTCGGATCTGAAACATCTTGTCCCCTTACCCCTTCTCGGCGGCTCTTTAACCCTGCTATGGTCGCATGTCAGTTTTAACGTAGATAGTCGCATTATGAGGGAATCCCTCAGTTGTTACATATTTAGTCGCATTATGAGGGAATCCCTCATTTGTTACGTATTTAGTCGCATTACGAGGGAATCCCTCAGTTGTTACATATTTAGTCGCATTATGAGGGAATCCCTCAGTTGTATGTTTAGTCGCATTATGAGGGAATCCCTTAGTTGTTACATATTTAGTCCCATTATGAGGGAATCCCTTAGTTGTTACATATTTGGTCGTATTGTGAGGGAATCCCTTAATTTTATAAATTTTATTTTTTTATACAATATCGTGCTTGGGCACTTTGGCTGTAAAAATATTGACAAGCAAATATCTTATAATAATATTATATTCTGAATGGATGGGGTTACGCTTAAGTATATCTGCAGTGAAATTAAGGTGTAAATAATTATTCATTTTTTACCTACCTATAAAGTAAATGATTTTCATTAATATTATTCATAAATTAAGGGGAATAAGTACCTCTTTAAGGGGAACCCAAAGAGAAAAAAAATGAAAATTTTGCTTAGCATTTCGAACTCGTTAAGTATATCCTATTGTAACCATCTCAAAATCGTCATTCGATCAAAAATGTTTGAAAGTGAAGATACTAATAGCGAAACCTCGGAATTGAGTGATGCCGAGGAGCTACAAGATTTCTCGAGCGGATCAGAAACCAGCTTCGAAGATACGGTAACCCCATGCATTCAGAATATAATATTATTATAAGATATTTGCTTGTCAATATTTTTACAGCCTAAGTGCCCAAGCACGATATTGTATAAAAAAATAAAATTTAATTAAGGGATTCCCTCACAATACGACCAAATATGTAACAACTAAGGGATTCCCTCATAATGGGACTAAATATGTAACAACTGAGGGATTCCCTCATAATGGGACTAAATATGTAACAACTGAGGGATTCCCTCGTAATGCGACTAAATACGTAACAAATGAGGGATTCCCTCATAATGCGACCATAGCTGGGTTAAAACATAGTAATCTTACGTTCAAATTTCATTCACACCATAACCCACAAAAAAAACATCAAGCTGCGAAAGCTCTCGTATCCATTAAAATCTCGACTAAAAAACCGACTCTATACATTTGCATTATTTTTCTTGAAAAAAAAAAAAAAAAAAAAAAAAAATTATCGAAAAAATATTTCAACATCACAACTTATATAATTTTTTTCATCAATAAAGTGACTTCACAAATTTATTTACAACTATTATACATTTCCCTTATTTCAAAAAACGATCACAAATAAAAAAAAAAACCGCACCCCCAAAAAAATCGCAATACACGTCACTCGATCAAATATTAACGCTAAATACACACATAACTGTAAATCGAAAAAATTCGAATCTTCGTCAAACAATTTCAGACGACGAAAACTGACCGAGAAATTCAGACACAGGGTCCACATTCTAAAGAGAAATCCTCATACCTTGACACTGAGCGCACACCATGCAAACATTGCCGTTTTTATTTATTTCACCAGCGTTATTAGCACTGCCACGACACTAAACGTGTACTTACTGGATTCGGTACAGCGATGAACAGATCCTCGTAAACGTTACTTTTCATCGGATTGGCTGGCATCACTTTGCAGAAGGTTACTTTATGCGTTTGCTTCAAATGATCTTCGGATTTCTTGGCGTTTGTGAATTTCGCATCGCAGATCGAGCACAGAAAACGAGGAACGCTGTGTAAAGCCATATGGCCGAGGAATTTCGCATTCTGTTGGAAGTTACGATTGCAGTGAGGACATCTCGGCGATGTCCTGGTACGAGCGTTATCACAGGTCGATAAATGTTCCTTGAACGAATGGTAATCTTCGAACGACGCCGTGCAGCCTGTAACCAAACATCGATATTATCAACGTTGTCAGTAATGTCGAGAAACCGCAGAATTCTGGTATAGCGTATTAATTTATACGAAAACGTAATGTACGTGCTTTTTTCAATAAATCAACAACCGAAAATATGGTAATTTTTTTTACACTGTGCACCTGAATTTTCAACTTGATAAAAATTTCAGATAGAATTTTTTTACAATTCAATTCTCGATGGTTACACTTATTCAGCCTTTTAGGAATAAAATATAAGTTGTAAACGCGAACAAATTTTTAATTGCCCAAAAATAATTGTTCTTTAATTTTTGAAACGATTCCCTAATTACCAAACTTTGACTCAATCACGGAAGGAGTGAATATTGTGATCTACAGGGCTGAAATTTTTAGTCGAGTTTTTAACTGAGTACGACAACTATTACAGCCTAGCTGATTTGCGAAGAAAAAGGGGGGAGGGGGAGAGGATTTCATATCTTAGTGTTTTAAGCCATTTGTCATCGTATGAGAAATATCCAACTTTTCGATAAGCATATTTTTCTGTCACGAATACCAGAAAAATAAGGCACGCAGAAGCGATTCCCTTACAAAATTTTGTTCATCTTATAGATAAAATAATGGAATTTTTTTGCTCTAACACGCTTCACATTCTAGTGACACAAACAGGAGTCACAGTACCTTTGTACATCACTCGTCAAGCTTCTTCGTTTCTTAAACGAAAAAATTTTCAGGGGCCTCAAAAGGGGTATTCGAAGGCGTAGAGTTCATTTTTTTGAGTGTATTAGGAGAAGAACTGGAGCAAAATACTGATTTTTGAGTAAGTTCTGAGTCATGAAAATTCTATATGACCAACAAAATTTGAGTTAAAATAGATCCAAAATAGTCAATGATCAAAATCTGAAGAAAGCTCAAAGAGCCTCAAATGACTCAGGTTTCATAAATATGGACTCATATGATTACTAGTGATCGAAAGTATCCTGCATGCTAATGTCAGTTTCACTCGTGATTTTGGTGGGGAGAAGGAGGGGATATTGGCCTCACAACGTGGTGGGGGTTGAACAAAACGTCAAAGATTAACAATTTTGGTGTCATACGATTAACTGAGCTCAACTCACTAACATATTTCAATTTCAGCTAATCAAGTGAATTTGAAGGAGGCTAACAGCAAAAATAGCTTTTGGAGGGGAAATCATAGTAGGAGAGATCTCACCGAATCAACCTAAGAAGGTCAAAGTTTATAACTGTGTAACAATGCTGACGATGCTAAAAAAAAATATCAATATCGAGTATCGAAATGAAGAAGTTCATAGATTTTTCGAAACACTAACAGAAGAAGTATCGATAACGAGAATATCGATTTTTTTTTTTCAGAAATTTATCGCCAAGTACACGCAAAAACTTTTATAATTTTATTCGTTTTTTCCTTTTTTTTTTTTTTTTTTAATTAATCACTGCACAGGTAATAAATGAATAATTTCACCTCGATGAATGGAATTTCGCTGTTATCAAAATTATTGACTGAATCTAAATAATAATAAATAAATAACAAAAAACAAAAAAAAAAACAAAAAAAAACACTAAAAAAACAGAATATATCAAATCTTTTGATACTTTCAATATAAGTATCAATATCGAAAAATAACAAAACTTGAAAAATCGAAAGTATCAAGTTTCAAATATTTCGATATTCCATCGATTTATCGAAATATACATAGAAACAGCATCAACAGCACTAATATGCAGGGTTACTTGGCGACCAGAATACGATCCTTTGAATTTAAGTCAAAATGAAAACAAAATGGCCGATTGTTAAAACCAGAGAAACACTTAAGGAACCTCAAATAACTAAACAAACTCATAAATATGATTATTGCAGGCAAGAACTACGACATATGCTGAATCCAACTTTATGAGTGATTTTGGAAGGGATAGCGTGGGGATTTTCAGACTCGGTACGAGTTGTGGCCTGTACCTGAACACATAGTGGAGTTAACAACGTTATTTACAAACCTAAAGAAACGAGGAGAGTTCAGAATATGGGATGGAGGGGGGAGGGTGTTAAACAAAATGTCAACCATTTCAGATCAAACTTTGTATATGAGGTTAGTTAGGGTGCAGAATATGACCCCTTGAATTTGGCACAAAATCGTTCAAAAATTAATCCAAAATGGCGGATAGATAAAATCTCACGTTGGTTTGAGAAGTCTCAAATAGCTAAAATTTGTAAATCCGGACAGTACTATATACTTCAAATTAAACTACTGGTGTGGGGAGGGGATAAAGGGAGGAGGAATTTAGACTTGGTAATGAATGGAAATAATTTCCAAGAAAGTAAAAACTGACTCGCAATACCTATCGTTTTCCATACAAACTTGGCTGAAAAGTGGGTTTTTTATAACTTAAACCACAATTTCAGATCCCTTAATTTCAAAAAAATAAACAACAATTTTTTTTCATTTTTGGTGAATTCTTAACTCAAAAAAAAAAAATAAATAGAATTTTTCAAAACCCAAATCTCCAACATTTTTCAAAACTCAAGCCCCTACCGACAAACATCAACATCTCACATAAACATAATTTTCTCGATTATTTACTCGAAACTCGAAAACAATTCCATATTGGTCTCACAAACGATACCTAAAGATACACAAAACAACACAAAAACCACACTTCATTTCAATCTTACCACTGAATCCGCATTTATACAAATCGACGCCGCTCAAGCCGGTCGCAAAATTAGGCTTCGACTGCGTATTCTTCACCACCGGAGCCTCAACTGGAACGGTATCTTCGCAAATGACCAACCTATCGTTGACATCGTCGTCCGAGCTATCCACGGAGATGGTATTACTGTCGGTGGTATTCTCAACGTTCGTCGTTTCGTTTGTACTCCTGCGAGCACGAGTTTCGGACGGTTTAGCCGACTCTTTGTGTTTTTTCGTCTCTTCGAGATCCAACACATATTCCATTTTCTCGTTTATCTTGTAAATTCCGGTAACGGCGACACGGCCCGTCGGATCGGTCTCATCCGATGTATCTTTATAGAGCGTTACCGCGGCTAATCCTCTTCTGTTTACGGCGTGCAGGCGATTTTTCAAATTATCCACGCACTCGTCCCAGTCCAATTCCTCCAACGAGTTCTCGAATAGGTCGCCTCGTTTGGCATTCTGGAAAATCGAATTCTTTATTTTATTTTTACTCGGTATTTTTTCATTTTTTTTTTCAACTATTTTTACACATATATTGATGATGATGATTGAGTTCATGTGATACAATCTGTTACACTTTGTAACATTTAGTACACCCATGGATGGAGGATATGAAAGTTCACAACTAAAATCTATACTTTAATTCGCTTACATCCTATTTGTGTCATGGAATAAGGTTTGGGTGTTAGTGACCAAAATCACTTTTTTAAGAAAAACGCGTTTAAAATTTTGATGTTGAATTTTTTTTTAAATTGGAGTAGTGAACATTAATACCTGTAACTTATTTTGAAGCAAGATAGAGGGCTATGGGCACAATTTTTCAATTGTTGAGACTTTTTTATATAAAAATCCGGAAAAAAGTCAAAAATAATTTTTTGGTCACTAACACCCAAACCTTATTCCATGACACATTCATGTATCACCAAGGTAATTAATCTAAGATTAGATCGTTTGCATAGGTGGATCGTCGATTTTCATTTTTATATATTGAGAAGTTTTTTTCAATAATTTCAAAATTTTTTAAAACTAATATGAAGTACAACTAAATAAACCTACGCTTCCGGTTATTTCGTTACAATCCTTCTTCCAAGTAAACTCCATTTGTCTACACAACATGATCTCACCGGATACCTCAGCTTTTGCCCATAACCTTCCCTTGAGCCGCGAAAAAAGTTCATACCTTATGGAAGGTATAAATTTTTCGAAAAAAATTTATCATCCGCCCTACTACCACCAAACAAACCGTAACATGTTGACCGATAACAAACGGCACACGACTACGAAATCATTACACACGTATCAATGGAGTCGCTGACGCGCGTTACCATAGCAACTCCCTCAACCCACCGATAGGGTTGTCGTCCGATACCTCGCGCGTTAAGGCCGTTTTACACGTGTACGCCAAAATAAAGAAAATACCTACCGTAGGCGTAACACGTTTCACCACTTTCGGATAAAACGTACGATGGTTATTCATCAAGTGCATTTTCATCGCATCCTCAGTGGCAGCGCCACTTTTGCAGTACACGCACTGATATTCGCCCAAACCGTGTAACGTCAAGTGCTACAAAAACAAACCGAAACACATAAGGATTCTATTCATAACATCCCCTTTTTGTACTACCACTCATCAACAAAAAAGAATCTACCTTTATGTGCATATCCGGCGTAAAAAACTGACTTTCGCATTGCTGACAAGGCCAAATATTCGTCTGCGAGTGGTTCTTTTTCCAATGATCTTTGTATTCTTGCAACGAAATCGTGTTGAAAGTATGACCTACGAAAGCGATGAAATTATTGATAACTTCGAGTGTCACATCTAGTCGACGACATAAACGCGGGTACTCCTTTTAACGAGTATTTCAGACTAAATTAATCGCACGCGTTTACACGCGTCGACCGAATTTCCACAGATATTTACTCAACTGCGAACTTACAGTGAATACAATTCAGCGGTAACACGACTTCTTTACGGTCTTTTTCTTCGGTAGTGGCGAACGCGAGTACTTCCAATTTATTGTCGTCGTAGTCAGGTGCCAGAATTCGTGGCTGTTCGCTCGGGTGTGCAATGTTCTAGACGAATGAACGAATGAATAAACGAATAAACGAATAAATAAATAAACACATAAATACATACATCATAAAACGTAAGCAGCCATGCTGCATTAATAGAGCTGAGTTTTTAATCGAGACTTGTTTACGTGGGCTCACTTCATCATCAAATATCATATACAAAAGTATTCCACCCTTCTATCCCTCCCCTCCAGATAATAATCCCCTCCTTCTCTCCACCAAAATTACGTGTGAAGATGAAATACTCGGTGGCGAAGCCACGAATATTTTTTGGTTAGGCACAGAAAGGCCAAGTTCGGAATTAGGTCGAGCTATTATTGGCAAAAATTTTCTTGTTCAATTGAAATGGGGGGGGGAGAGGCAAATTGGAAAATGAAATCGACATGCCAAATTTCAATCATACCGTCTAAGTAAAAATTACTACGCGTATTCATTTTCAAAATTTTTATTTATTCAAAGAAACGTATGCTAACAAATAATCAATACCTAAATATAGGTATTTATGGAACGTGGGATTAATATAGAATAATTTTGCTATTTTTGTGGTTTGCGGGGAATTGCTTCACTGACTGCTCCAACTTCAAATTTTTTGTTAAAAGTTTTTTAACGTAAACAAAGCGAACGCTATTTCTCGAGTAATTAGCTGAGTTTTTAACTAAAAAACGACAGCTTTTACAGCCTACCTGATTTGGGAAGGGAAGGTCGGGGGAGGGTCGGGTTTTCAAATCTTTGCATTGCAGACCATTTGTAATCATTTGGCAAATGTCCAACTTTTTGGTATATGTATATATATTTTTTCCCCCACACGTAGCGCCGGCGAGTATTCATAAAATTCGCTCAAAATTTGGTGAGAGACTCTTCTTGAAAATGCGCAGAACAGCTTTTTTGTTTTTTCGATAAATTTCAAAATGGCGGATCACTCAAATTTTGAGGGGGGCTGGAGAAGAGGCAAATAGCTCAAATTTTTCGTTTTTGATCTCATATGAAAGAGTGAGTCACGGACACCAACATATTTAAATTTCAGCTTCCTAAGTGCATTTTGAGGAGAGTTAAAGCAAAAACCTGTTTTTGAGGAAATTTCGTTTTTTGTGTCACTCGCCTTGCGCAGGCGGGTGTGGATAAAATTCGCTCAAAATTCGGTGAGGAACTCTTCTTGAAAATACGCAAAAATAGTTTTTTTGTTTTTTCGATAAATTTCAAAATGGCGGATCACTCAAATTTTGAGGGGGCTGGAGAAGGGGCAAATAGCTCAAATTTTTCGTTTTTGATTTCATATGAAAGAGTGAGTCACGGATACTAACATATCCAAATTTCAGCTTCCTAAGTGCATATTGAGAGGAGTTAGATCAAAAAACGGCTTTTTGAGGAAGTTTTGAGTCATGAAATTTCTTGAATCTTCCATATCTCCCCACCAAATCAAGTTAAAGAGGTCAAATTTTGTGTGTGAGGTTAGTTGGTGACCACAATATGACCTCTTGAATTTGGATCAAAATGGATTCAAAATGGCGGATTATCAAAATTTTGAGTAGAGCTTGAGGAGCCTCAAGTTGGTAAAAATGTAATTAATATGAATTCATATGGTTATTGGGGATAAGTTGTATACTATATCCCGAATTCACTTCCATACATGATGTTGGAGGGGGAAGGCGGGGTTATCAACCTAAAATAGTGGTGGGGTACAGGAGGGGTCGAAAATTTTTTATTGCTGTGTCATATGATAAAATGAGCCCAAGTGACAAACGTATTTTGATTTTAGCTTCCTCAGTGATTTTGGAGGGGAGTTAGAGCAAAAAACGGCTTTTGGAGGGGAAATTGCTGCAGGAAATTTCATGAATCTTCCATATCTCATCACCAAATCGGCCTAGAATGGTCAAACTTTGTGTGTAGGATTAGTTTGTGACCAGAATATAACCTTAAATTTGAGTCAAAATGGATCCAAAATGGCGGATTATCAAGATTTGAAGATAATTTGAGGACCCTCAAACAGTTATAATTTGAGAAATATGTGTTCACACGATTATTTCATGGCAAGAAACATAACATTTGTGCCAAATTCAACTTCTTAAGTGTTTTTGAAAAGGATAGGGTAGGAGTTTTCAGACTTGATATTAGGTGTGGCCTGTAGTCAAGAACGGTTAAGCAAGGTTATTACTAAATCAAAACTATCTCCAATTAAAAACTCAGCTCCAGTAATGCGGCATGGCTGCTTACGTTTTTTTTTTTTTTTTTTCATAGTACATTATCATAAACGCGTTTTTATACAGTTCTAAAAAATCGAGGAGCATCATAGTATTTTTAATAGAAATATATTTTTGATAAATGTATTTAAAATTTTTGATCCATTAATTTTAAATATTTCTGTATTTTTAGATTTTTGTTTTTTAATAAAAAAAAAAAAAAAATAGGAAAGTTATCCATCATGATTTCGTGCGAATATTGTACGACTGTCACTATATACGTACAATATCAGTAATAGCATGCTAATGAAGTAATGAAATGTTTAAGAAGTGATGAAGAAGTAGCAATTAATATTGCATACTCCTTACTCCCTTTCAACTATACTCAAGGAGCCTAAAACTTTTACATAGTACTATTTTGCACTAATTCTATCATATAAAATTACAAACAACAATTTTTGACCTTTCATTTCTCTTCACTACGTTTTTAGCCCTATACACCTTACTCTTTTCCAAAACCATGTGAAAGATTGGATTTGAAATACGTTAAGTTTGGTCGTGACATGAGTCCTTACCAAATTCGTTCTTTCTAGAGCTCTACAACCTTTCCTAAAATTATCCTCAACCAACTCTACACATCAGGTATGAGCTTCCTAAAAACATTTACTGAGAAATTATGCTGTATCTAAATTTTATAAATAAAAATGTGGAAAGTTTCGATGTTTTTTTTGGACCTCTTCAGCCTCCTTGAAATTTGAATAAGGAGCTACTTTGAGTCGAATTGAAAATACGAAAAAATCCTTCAAAGATTCGCACATTACGTTCTCATCAAATATTCAACGATTTTCATGCATATCCTTAATGTCCGAGGGGAAGGGGTCGTGTGGGGAAATACACTGTTTTATCGACTACAAAATGATCTGTAAGGTAAAGATCTAAACATTTCAAGTACTTCTTCATCCCGCTATTCCCAAATTCAATATATTGTAACAGCTATCGTTTTCATTAAAAGCTCAGCAAATGAAACCAACGATGAAAATAAATCGCATTCCATTCAATTACCTGATGCCATACGAGGAAAATAGGTCTTGAGGCTCTGAAAGCGCAATACGCGCACTGGAACTTACATCCTTTGTACTTCTCCAAATGCCTCAACAGCATTTCCGGCGTTTCGAATTTCTCTTTACAGTATACGCAAATTAAACAAGATGGATCGAGTTTTTTACTCCCTATTACGAGTGGAAAAAAAAATGTTAAATTATTCATATTTTTTTTTTTTTTCATTTGTTTGACGATATGAACTCACGTTTAGCACTGTTTTTATGTATAATCGCTCTATGCGTGTTATGTAAGTGTTGAAAGAATTCTTTATCGTCGTCAGAAGTAAAATCACATTTCGATACGGAGCAATGGTAAAGACGTATTCTATACACTTCGGGAGAGTTCAAATCATCAATAATCGGATTGAATTCTTCGCTCATACCCGAAAAGTTATTACAGTGTGGTCCGGTGATTGAAGAATGCTAAAAAATAGCATCGATTTCACATCAGTCATTACAATATACGTTCACATTTAAGATCGTCATGTCTCTATGAGCTAGCTCATTTTACAATCGGAAAAAAAATCAATGATATATCTTACAGGAGATAAATTTTTGGAATTCAATACAGAAACGTGAGAAATCACCTTTTCTTGATTTTGCGTCGACACAGCTATTCCTGAAAATAAACGAAAGTTGACTAAACAATAATTTACTAATTTCATACGATGAAGGAATTCCTTCTCGGGCAACATACAATACATGGAGTAATTATAGGCGCTAACTTGAACAGAATTTTTTCAAAAATGTAATTATCATCATTTTTTTAAAGGGAATGGAATTTTTTTGGAATTTACAAAGGAACTAACCGAGGTTTGACAGTCAGATTTTGATGGTACCAGCGTAGTTGAAAAAAATATGTCAGAAAACTACCAAATCCATAGCATTAGCTGCAAGCAGCCATTTCTGACCGAGTAATGAATTTTTCAAGTAGCTGTTCTATGTAAATTACCATACACCTCACACAACCTGACTATAATAGAGTAAAAATCTCCCCCCCCCAGCTGACACTTGAATTCCAACAACCATATCCTTTTAATAGCACGCATATTAAAAATCAAAAATTGTTTTTGGATTTTGATTTTGGTTATATGGTGTTAAACTTACGAAAAAAATTATCAGTAGCCAAATTCAGAAAACATCATGTATAAGCTCACGTGAAAAAAAATGCAAATTTAAAATATGAAATTTTCCAGTTGTTCAATTTGCTCTACCGTGAGATATTTCCATCAAAATTTACTAGCGAGTTTCGTTTCATAAAAATAGTACTAAAAAAAATTATATAATTTTTTATTGAAGAAAAAAAAATTATATAATTTTTTATTGAAGAGAAAAAAATTGTGGTTTACTTCCATCTCCAACTCTCACTCTCACTCTCGGGAAAAATGTAACGCATACTATATTTTGTTCATCAGCAAAAGCACTTGAGCCTGAAAGCGGATGCGCTAGGGCCACATCCAAGATACTTATATGAATGGGAGAGGTTTTGAATATTGTTCTTACAACCAGGATGATGCAGGGGAAGGGACAAGGGAAGGGAGATTCTTCTAACAGCATAAAGTTATGCAATGCACAATAAATTTAGGAAGGTATTCGGCACATATTTAAGAAGATGAAAAATTGTTTGTAACGATTCATAACAATTAGAGTATTCATAATGAATAAATTATGAAAAATTAAATTTTTTTTCAATTCAAGAAATCCATTTCAGTATGAATTTACCCCTAAACCCCTTCCCTTGGCCACTGCACATTGCTTTTTCCGCATAGCGTTGGTCAGGCCAGATTGGATGGTTAGGGATTTCCAACCAGCCCAACAGCCAATGGGAATTTTTTTCATTTAAATTTTTTCTCAAGTAATAGGACAAAGACTAAAAATTAAATTTAAACTTTTTTTTCAATTCGCCGATATAAAAATTAAATAACCTATGTTTTGAATAAAATAACTTATGCTGTATCATCTATACATAACTGGATTGTTTTTTCTTCTAAATTTAAGGTTTAAAGAACTTCCTTATTATTACTAAATTTATAAAATATCTATACTAAATCAGCGTTTCTTCAAAAAAATAAGATTAAAAAATACCTAAAATAAGGTTTAGTTTTTACAACGGCTATTTTTGGAAAAATTTGATAACTGAACATTTGTTTAGTCTTTAAACAACCAAGTATAACTTTTAGTGCTAAATAAATTCCAAATTTGTCAAAACCATTTTTTTCTTTTTTGGAATTTTTCAATTTTTAAAAACCACCTTATTCTATTTTAGCTGGTTTCAAGGTTGAATTAAGGAACTTAAATTTGTATCAAGTCCTTTTGATGTTGTCTGGCAATTATTGGTCACCCACCTTATCAACATTTCGAAAAAAACTGAAATTAGGCTCACCCTAGCGAGGTTGGGAGGGGGAAATGGAGGATGAAACCACAAGTGGTAAATAAAGAGGTATTCATCAGTATGTTTACGACTGGCTCAAGCGTGTACCATACCAACGCTGATGTTAGGTGATTTTCATCCATGCGTGCGATTCAGGGATATTTTGCAATATTTCAGAATTTGAAATGAAGTTATTTCCAAAATTTTAGCTACAAACCCTTCAGGGCAAAGTTNCTTGGCTAGCTTCCTTGATAGGTTTGTATAATTTGTAGCTGAAATTTTATTCAAGCTATTCATTGAAGTAACACTCCCTAATGGGGAAAAAGTCGCCACTTCGTTCCCTAATTAATTTGCCGGCGCAGCGTAGATAAAAAACTCTATCGAATACTTATTCACCTAAAAAGTCGCCTTTAATCGAGATCCGAACGCAGTGACTGACATCTAGTGGTGAAAAATGTAACTGCTCTAGTGAGGCTGTATGGAGCATGTATAATGTAAACAATGAGAATTTTTATCATAAACTGCGTTCATTTTCTTTGCATATTTAGAAAAATTTACTGGCTACGTGTTTGAAGTGATTTATAAACCTTGGTCTGATTGGTAGAAACTACTGATAAAATCATACATGCCCCATAGAGCCTCACTATAACACTAGCGCTCAAGCGGTTGTTCGGGTCCCAATACGTTTATTTCGAAAACCTGAGTTGTGAAATTTCAAGGCCCAACTTCGATTCAAGCCAGGGAGACTCAGTAGCTCGATCCACGACGCCAACCACTAAGCCACAGTGGTAAGTATCTGCATAGGCATCTTTCATGTACATACGTACACGAAGTCATAGCGAATTTTATAGCAGAATTTTCAGTAAAATATTGTGGTAGTGTTCTCAATGGCAATATTGTCAAGGAAATTACGGCGAAAATTTTCCAATGAACACTACGAATTGGCAGTTTTTCGAGTGAATTTTGGCATTTATCGGCATATAGGCGACTTTTCTCCCAGTAGGGCTAAGGCCCAAAATCATGTTCGACACTTGACCCTTACTTCAGTAAGAGTTGAAAAATACAGTAAAATTCAAAGACTAATCTGAATCAAATTTATTATTTCCGATAGTCAATTCAACTTCTTGTTACCTGAGGTATCATTCAACATGAATAAATAGTACATTTCAATATTCACTTGAAATTGTGTATATTTTTCATCACTCACTCAAGTGAAGGGTTTGCATCGACTTTAAATTTGCTCTAATTCTTGAGAATTAAAATCAAAAGAATTCAAATTTGCACTTGAAAAAAAAAACTACTTCCAAAGAGGAAGGTACGCAGTAATGGTTCCTTTACTTATTCAACATTGGAATCGTGAATTCCGATTTAAAATAAGATTCACATTTATCGAAAAAGAATGATTAATTCGTAAAAAATTTCAATCAAAACCCGAAATATGGGTTGAAGATGGTCGTCTTCTTTCATCATTTCCATGACCATTGTGATAAGAGTATTTTCCAAAATGGCCGCAATTTATCAATTTAACGATGATTTTTCAATTTGTTGACTTTTTTAGCAAAACAACAGGTTGAAGAAATGTACATAAAGCATTTATCATTCAAATGCATTACCATTTTACAATTTTTCAACACTACTGAATTTTACATATAATCCAATTCATAGCCGGATCAAGTAGTTAAACTATTTCCTCCTTTCATCATATTCACACATACATACCTAAATTTCCCACACTTGGAGATGGCTCCGCGCAACCGGATAACTTATCGCCACTCAACCTTCTCACTCTTAATTTCGGCTTCGGTTTTTCCACAGGTTCATTAGGTGATGGCATCGTTGCTTTGGGCGCCATTTCACTATTCATCACCGATGAACGAGTAGGAATGCAATTAGGCGTAGATATCGGTTGCGGTATTCGAGGTCCAGACGTTGTTGTCAGGACTTTAGATGGAGCAGACTTGGGGGCAGGTAGCGGCTGTGATACAGGTTCGAATACGATATCGTCCTCTGAATCATCATCGTCACTGATAATCTGATCTACGTCTATAGGTTCATCTTTGACTGTAAAATAAATAAGCAATGATTAGCCTCGGGTTGAAAACCGCGTGTAATTTCACCCGTGACATTGATTTACCTCTAGCATTTTGGCAATCCATTGGTTCTTGTTGATCAGCGCTCACCGTCAGGTGTTCGTGCAGTAAATGTCTAAAAGCTGCTTTCAACGACGGATACCTTTCGTTATTGGTGCACACCGAACAGGTACCGTTGCATTTGACCTGTTTGTGAAGGAAATTCAAATGCAAAGACATCATTTTCATATCTCTGGTCTCGTAATTCACGCACAGTGGAGTAGTACACGTGAACACCAAACCTGGTTCGAATACTTTGACGGAGATGGTGGCGATTTTCACCTCTTTTACACGCGGATCTTTGAACGCGTTATAGAGCGGAAATTCTTCCAATTCGTCGTTAACATCGTCTTCGATAATTTTTGGTTTCACATCAACTACAGGTTCGGTTCTTGTGACTGGAGTATGGATGGTTGATGCATCCGGGCTGGTGATACTTCGATCTCTTTTGGCCGCAACCTGCGTGGGTACTTCGGCGGGCTTTTCTGGTATCTCTTTCGTGGGCGAAGCTTCGGGCTTCTTATCTTTTCTGATGTTCCAACCTTGCGTGCCGATATTCTGGCTTATAGTCATCCTTATTTTCTCCAGTTTCCTAGGTGTCGTTTGTTTTTTCGATTTCTTCCGTGCTTTCGGACTAACTTTAATTTTAATCGGCGCTTTAGCTTTTTTCGGGGGCGATGTATTGATATCGTTACCAGAATCATGTGCTCTTTTCGTAGCGCCCTTTGTATTATTCGAACAACTCGGCTGAGGTTCGAGTTCGACTTCACCAGCCGAACATTCGACTCGTGATTTACAAAGACATGTACTCACATCATCACACCGTCCCATTGGCAGAATGATAATAGGCTGGCGCAACATATCACCGCTCAGTGCCTCGAACTTTTCGTACGCTTCGCCAAAACGTTTCACTTTCATGTGTCTGGGACAAGGTTTAGAATTCAATATATCGATTTCGCCTCCCTTTGAAGCACGTGTATTTTTAACATCCGATGCATAACTCGTGTCGCTATCGTCGTCGCTCGAAATGATAGCTTTGGATCTCACTCTGGTTACTTTTCTAGAACCAACACCACGATTATTCTCCGTATCAGAACCAATGGCCTTACGACGTTTACGATCGCCTCCAATCACTCCATCTTCGCTCTCCGAACTATCTACTCGCTGCGGGAACTCCGGATTGCGTGACAGGGCGCCACCATCTTTGATTCTACAACGGCGTACGTCCATGATATTGAATATGTTTAGTTTCGTTTTCCTTATTCTTTCCAAGTCCTCGTGTAATCTTTCCAATTCGCGGTTTCTATGGACTTTTTTTGGTTCCATTTTTTTCACCATAGGCACCGGCGCTTCGATCTCTTTTACAAGCTCTTCCAGTGGTTCAACGTTTATTGCATCATCATCCAATGGTTCCAAGTTCACTTGAATTGTCTGTTTGTTAACCCCCGCACCTTTTTTCTTTCCCCTCTTTCTTTTACCTCCTGGCTTTCGTTTGGTAGTACCAGAAGTAGAAGGCTGTGGTTCGGGTACAAGAACAGGTTCTTGAGGGGCACTTTCTTCAGCCTGTTTTATACTCGAGGCAACCGAATCGCTAGCGGGACTAGCATTACAATCGTTTTTCAAAGTCCCAATATGCTTGAGTATTTCGGGCATAAGTTTCTGTGCTATACTACTGACCAAGTCATCTGCATTCAACTCCTTACCTTCGTCTGTCTTACCGTTAAGATTAGGCTTTGATCCTATTAAAGAATCGGCAATCAATTTCTTCAGTTTATCATCTAAGTTGGAACTCTCAGGCTCCATGGTATTAGGTTCCTCACTTGGTGCTGAGTTATTATCAGTTCTTTTCTCATCTAGCGAGTACACCTCGTTGATTTTCACATTCGATGTTCTCTCTGGAGACTTACGACGTGGCGGAGTAACTGCTCTTTCGACGTCGTCCGAGTCGTGTATTTCTATAATATCGTTATTCTTTTCGGGCGTATAACTTCGAGTTACTCGATCTTCGTTTCCGTCACCTTCCGCCTCTTTCTCTAGAGTTTCTACACTTTCTGCAGAACGTGGATTTTCATTATTACAATCTGAGATATCGATTATTAGCGGATTAGCGTTGCTACTTTCAGACACTATGACTGGCTCGTCATCGTCCACGGCTGGTTGGTCATTTATTAAACAATCTGGGGAATCGACTGGATCCCAACATTCTTCTTCGTCTAAGACATTTATGGAAGGAGTAGGATCTTTAGCTGGAGTCTTATGGGTATTGTACGAGGTAACGGCAGACTCATTGATATCTTTGGTCGCACTATGGCTAAATCTTTCTTTGGAGTTGTCACTAACGAACGCGCGTGTTGCGGAATTATCAACAGAGGCGTCACCGCTGTTGATATCCTCGGGTGAATCAACAGGGTCCCAACTCTCTTCTTCTGGTTCTGCACTGCTTGTTGTATTTGCGACTTTAAGCGACGATTTGGGTTCTTTCATTGATGAAGCTGTACCAACATCTTGAGGCATTTTTTCGCTCGATTGACGACGATCCTGAAACGACGATTTTCTTTCGGGTATCACAGGCGTGGAAAAATCCTCATTACTATCGTTAGTGATCGTGTCCCAACTACGATTATCCTCCTTGGGCGCAGGAGCTGTTGGCTTTTTAATTTTTGGAATGGTAAATTTTTTACTAAAACTCGGTTTCTGCGTTCCATAACCGCGACCAGTTTTTGCTCTTTCCACTTCGGGATGCGCGTCCGCTATAGGACTATAAAAGGTGGTCTGCTTTTTCACCGTTTCCTTCAACATTTCAGTATTCATCGGCTTATTGACAGCCTTGACATGTTTCTTAGAGAAACTAGGCGTGAATTTATGTTTTGGTTTCGACTTGGGCGGCAAATCTTCGCACGCTATAGCAATATTATTAGGTCTAGGCGACGGTACGTGCTTATTGCTACCGTTCTCTTTTGAGTCGTATTTATCAAATGGTACTGGTGGCCTTGATTCGTTGAAGTTTGGTTTATTCGGTAAAAATGGCGGTCGCGTAATGTGGTTTTCATAACCCCCTGCAAACCCTATCGGTCTTCTCGGATCTATCAAGTTGGGCGGTTTCCTTGGATCGTTACGAGGAAATTGATTTTTCAGCCTCGGGTCGGTAATCTTAGGTAAATTATCATTTCTTTTCAAACGAGGATCGGCTTCGCTTACTCTAGAAAAACCGTCGTTTGGCCTCATCGCATTGTTTATAAACGAACGCCTCGGATCGCCGGCAGTGAAATTTGTATTATTTGGTTTAAATGATGGCTCCGAGAATGGCTGAGGTGTTCTTGGTTCTGGTGCCGAAATATCAGGTGTATTACCGCCCGATTGAAGTAATGGCGAGCTATCAAGCAACGGGGATGGAGGAGGAATATCCAAGCGATTACCGTTTGGTTCGTTCGTTTCGGAAATCGCTTTATCGGTTTCCTTTTTCAACATTTTATCAGAAAAATTGGTATCTAATTTCAACACTTTTGGCTTGAATCCTCTTATGATAGGTTTGACATCTTTGTCAGCAGGCTTTTTACTGATACCGCTTTCGCCACTAACGCTTGGACGATTAGTTGCATTTTCAGCATCCCTATTCAACAAAATAACAAAAAGTATTTTTATTTTTTTGGAATTTAAAGTCACATCAATCATCATCAAGGACCTGGAGTCACCTAACATTTGACTCCAACTCCAATATGATTCTGGGGTCAGGTCTGAAATTGGTACTGACTTCCAAACATTATAGTAGACCAATCTTGATACAAAAAATTCAATGGGCATCTGTTAATGTCCCAAAAATGTTTAAACTCCTAATTCGATAAAGCTCATGTTTGCATCATATATTTGTGTTATACTCTGAAATGTACGAGACAAAAAAAAAAATCGATACACCTCAAAATGGTGAATCACTCAAACTTTGAGGGGAGCTGGAGGAGGGTGGAGTCAAGCTCAACAGGATCTTTCCCCTATAATTTTTCTAAGCCTATTTTCTTGGCTGTGGTTTTGCTAGATAATATATCGTGCGTCTAAGTGATTCAGATACAATCAGCGAAAAAATTTCTTTCCCAATTATTTAAAATTCATTTTCTCAAATACAAAGAAATCATAATGCAATTGAAATGAATTTATTAGCCTAGAAATTCATTAAAGTAATTTTAAAAATAATTTCTGACATAGAAATTTGTAGTTTAACTCTTATTATGTTATCAACAAACTGAGATTACTGAGATTTCTGCGCTGATTCCACCCGAATCACTTGGACGCATGATATAGGAACAGAGAGAATTGTTTCCTTTGAAAGATCAATCAAGGACACTAACATACAAATTTCAACTTCTTATCTGGAAAGCTCAAGGAGCCCAAATCGAAAACTTGGCTATAGTAATGTGGCATGATTAGGTATGTTTATTATTATTATTATTATTATTATCATTATTATTTCAACTATATCAATTGATATTGTTTGAAGCTTCATCTTGTATGTAAGTGCGTCTGTTATTTTATTGAAATACATAAATTATAAGTAGAAGTTTCAATATTCATATAAGTAACAATGTGAGTTTATATCAGGGCTGTTGAACATAATCAGAACAAAACGAAAAACTGGAACGATAACCAGAAAAAACAAATTTTGTTGAACTAGAAGGGAACGTAAACCAAAAAAATTATAATACTGAAATTACCAGAACCAGATTAAAATGGTTTAACGAAGAATTTTTCATTGTGGACCAATAAGATAATGAACGAAAACAATTCTAGAGCAACACCAGAACAAAATCATTTAACGCTTATAATTCAATTATCGCCCATGAAGATCAACAAAGATTCAACATGTCATGCAACAGTTAACAAGTTGAAATTCGATATGATCCATTGGCGGTAATCAAGGTAATTTACCACATTTTACTAGGCTTTTTCAATAAAATTAAAATAATTATCATCTACAATCAATGGTACTTCTTTTAAGTTTCAAATTTGGAACTTCGACAAGTAGATGTTTGTTGTGCTCACAAGTTGACAACATGGACACTGGACTGGTTACTGTGAAAGAAGTTCTCGTGGTAATGTGCTTTTTAATTTTTCATATTTTCCGGGCTCTTTATTTTACAAATGTTCTTATTCTGCTGGTTACTGCTTGCTCAACGAACAAGTAGAATAGAAAATGTAGAATAAAATAAGTTTTAAAAACGGAAACTAGAACAAAACGAAAAACTAGAACAAAACCAGAACGAAATCTGAAAGTAGAACAATAACTGGAAACCGGAACAAATGCAAAATATTTATGAAACCTATAACTGAGACGAAACCAAATAAATGGTCTAGAAAAAGAAATGAGCGGAATAAAAAATGGGCATTTTGGTTGAATTTTATCACGTCCCCAAAACCAGAACAAATATTTTTTTAAATTACCAATCCTAACTAGAACATAACTATATACATGAAATGTTTTGTTCATCGGGCCTGTTTCTACGCTACAAAAAAACTGTAGGAGCAGAACGAAGTCTATCGTGTTAGCTAGTAACTGATAAAAGTATTACTTGATGAAACTAAACCTTCTAATAACATTTATATTTTTTTTTAAATATGCAAGCCGCAAACAGTGACAAACTTATTAGCATAACATTTATAGCCCTGACCACAAAACTTAAGACTTGCAATTTGCAAACAAACAACGAAATTTTTCATCTAAGATCAACTATGTTGTCATATTTTCTGAAAAACGTATCAGCTGATCATGCATTCGAATGAATTTGCACTTCTAACATCAATTTCATTAAAAAATGTATGGCCATCAACTTCTCATAACCTTACTTATCGCTGCTAAATCTGACAACATAGCGCTCATCCATGACAGACTCGAATAATAGGCTGAACAAGTGAACTATTGGCAACATCATAATAATCATGAAATGGGCGTATGTGCGTATGCTTATATTTGTATTAATTGTGTTTCCATTAGGAAGAGTCCATCATAGATGCACGTGAGCCTACTATATATCAGCTGATATCGGTGTTGCCAACTTGAGTTATTTGGCTGTTATTCGAGTCGGTCATGGCTTATCACAAGTTACAAGTTTCATGGTTGGCAATACAATGTGTGCACAATAGGACAATGTTTTCGTTCTACCCATTGGCAATATGGCAACTCATGAACCATTACAATGACATTTCTCTCGCATTTTATAACGTAATACATACACTAATATTAGGAGACTTGGGAAAGTAATTCGAAACAGCCAAATATTGTTGAATATTTTCTCTTCCAAAATAATATTATCAGTTGATTTTCTTTTTTGTTACACCTATCGGCAAAATGGCCAATGTAATATTAACTGGTATCATTTATGATGTAGATAGTTACTGGTCTAGTATAATATGTGGAAGTCTGTGGAGATTAGATTCCCACTCCAAACTTCAACTCCAAATTCATGACTAAAATTTGACTCCAACTCTGACCCACAACTCCAGAGCAATTCTCAAAACTTTACTCCGACTCCATATTGACTCTAAAGTAAATTTGGAAACTTGCCTTTGCCTCTATTTCGACTCCAAAACATATTGTTAAACTTGACTCAAATTCCACCATGAACTTCAGAGCCAGAGTCCTTTTTTCATACTGGAGCTATTTTTTAAACCTGACCTAGACTCCACTCTAACTCTGGAGTCACTTTGAAATTTGATCAAACTCCAGTTTTCGACTCCTGAGTCAATCTGAAGAGGTTATCTCAAACTCCAGTGGGACTTGGAAATTTGACTCGAGACTCCAATCGATTCCAAAGCCATTCTGAAAAAGTTGACTTGGACTCTGGTTTGATTGTAGAGCAAAAAATGTGGTTTCGGGGTCATTAAGGAGTTCGTTTAACTCCAAGTACAAAGTAACTCCACGTCCTTGATCACTATTGATCATTAATGACTTAATGGATATTATATGGGTTAATTTTAAAATACATAAATAAATTCCACCTACCTTTTTTCTTCGGGAGTATTTTTCTTGCTAGATTCATCAACGGCAGGTCTACCACCTCCGATACTATTGACGAAACTTTCCAATGACGTCGATGCATGATCATGGTTGGCAGTGTCTGTTCTAGCATTTTGACTACGACGATCGATGGAATACGGGTTTACTCTTCTACCACTAGGACTACGACGATATAAGGAGTTCGATGGTTTGAACCCACCTCGAGATCTGTCTCGTGATCTGGATCTCTGTCTTCCATACCTATCGTCGAATTTGCGACTTCTATCGTACTTAGATCCGTCGTTTCTGGGCGAGCCTATTGATTTAGAAGAATCGGACGAATAATCTCTACTGTCTCGTCTAGATTTATGCAAATCTCGTGAATGAAACGACGAACGATTATCAGGGCTAGGATGGTGTGTTCTATTTTCATCTCTACAATCGAAACGTGAGATACGTTTATGAGGATCTTTATAAGAATGACTAGCTTTGGCCAATGATCGAAACGGCGTTCCGTCACGAGGCGCGCAACTTCGTGTTGGAGAAAGACTTCCTGATGAACCTCGATTACGTTCTTCAGGTGAAATAGACATCGAGCTGCCGCTATCGACGCTTTTTTCCTTTTCGAGGTTGGCTTCAGTATGAGGCGTGGTCTCCGATGTCGGCGAACTTGTTGACGGTTTTTTGATATCTGATCGCAACTGCTTCAACGACGGATTAATTTTACCACTTTCCCCCACCTTATGAACAACCTCTATTTGTTGAAGTAATTTTTTTCGCGCACTAATATGGCTTTCTGTCTTTTCTGCATTATTATTACTAACGCTTTGGGTAGATGGTAAATTTAAATTATTACCATTCGGTAAATTAAGTGACAAATGCTCGCTAACGCTAGTGGAAGAATTGGCGCCGGACGAACGTCTCGAACTAACGGTATCTGAATGATCGGTACCTCTGTTCGACGCTTCATCTAATAAATTCGGCAACATTGATGTAACTGATGGCCGAGGTTCGTGTGTCTCCTTAGCTTGGTTAGAAAAATCGTCCAATTCTATGATTTCGCTATCTCGATCGTAAAACTTCGATTTAACGCTGTCTTCGTAGCCTTCGATCTCCTCTTGCGAATTTCGCGAAAACGTTTCGATAAGGTCGTCGTCGATTTTATTCAAATTACTTAGGGCTTGATTTAACAGTCTTTCGTTTTCAATAGGATCGATATCAATGGCTAGACTAGATGGATTTTGCGGCTCGTTGCCATCGGAATTTTCAGTCTTATCCGCGCTACAACCGGCGGTAGCTTTAGCCACGTTCATAATCAACTTTACGGGGTCGGCTATATTATTAGCCGGTGATTCCGGCGTGCTCTTGTCGACCTTAAGCCTCGGATCGTTTTCTCTTCGAAGCGAAAATATCGTTTTAGGAACCACCGGATAGTCCGATATAGGATGAGAGTTTTTCGTTTTGTATAGATTTTGCGACGAAGAAACTTCATTATCGACTTCGTTTAAATTTACAGGTTCGTTGAAACCGCTAAAAAAATAAACGAAATTTTAATGAAGGAGAAAATAATGAAATGGGATACTAGTCCAATTATGTCCATTAAAAAACATGGGTACAAGTGACTTCAGCACTCTGTAGCATAGGATTCTTTACACTCAGAAGTAGCCTTTATTTTTTGTTTCTTTTTTATCACACAGAAAACGGGGAATAATAGTATAAAATGCTTTAGAAACGAAATACGTTTTTTTTTAACCCATCTCTTGAATAATCAAGTACTTAAAAATGAGAAAATTAATCAAACTTATACTTCAATCTAAAAAATTTGGTGCTTAGGAGAACTAAAATCACTTGAGTCACAATATATAAGACTATATATATAAAAACTTATGTCTAGATGAGACCTCAAAAAATGTTCTCACTTCAATCGATTATGCAATATTTCATTCATGGTTGAATCAGGAATAGGAATATCGCTTAAATCATTAGATCTTTGATCACGTGAGGAACGATTATCTGAAGTAAGATCCACAAAAACTCCGGTAGAATCTGGACTATTAGCATGTCGGGAACCAGACGATGCATGCCCTTCGAGCTATTAACAAAATTAGAGATAATTCTAATAAATAAAAAATTTTCTGATATGGTCCAATGAAATTATCAAATGAAATCAAGAAAATAATACTGGGAAGCATGAGAACACATCTAGAATGTAAGTGGTAGTTTTAGACTTGAAATTACGGTTGTAAATTACAGTAAAATTACGTTGGTTGTTAGAAGAAATGTGCAAAATCACGTAATTTTATTTTCAGGTAAAATTATGTAATTTACCAAAATTCCAAAAATTTTCAAGTCCTTTGAGGAATTGGTGATTTACCATAATGAACAAGTCATGCTCATGAAGAAGAAATAATACAAATTATTTCAGTATTTTAGTTATTTTATTTTTTAGCTGAGTTTTTAACAAAACGATAGCTATTACAGCCTACCTGATTTGGGAAGGGAAGGTCGGGGGAGGGTGGGGTCTTCAAATCTTTGCGTTTCAGACCATTTGTAATCATCTGGCAAATGTCCAACTTTTTGGTATATATATATTTTTTTCCCCCACGCGTAGCGCCGGCGAGTATTCATAAAATTCGCTCAAAATTTGGTGAGGAACTCTTCTTGAAAATGCGCAAAAATAGTTTTTTTGTTTTTTCGATAAATTTCAAAATGGCGGACCACTCAAATTTTGAGGGGGCTGGAGAAGGGGCAAATAGCTCAAATTTTTCGTTTTTGATTTCATATGAAAGAGTGAGTCACGGATACTAACATATCCAAATTTCAGCTTCCTAAGTGCATATTGAGAGGAGTTAGATCAAAAAACGGCTTTTTGAGGAAGTTTTGAGTCATGAAATTTCTTGAATCTTCCATATCTCCCCACCAAATCAAGTTAAAGAGGTCAAATTTTGTGTGTGAGGTTAGTTGGTGACCACAATATGACCTCTTGAATTTGGATCAAAATGGATTCAAAATGGCGGATTATCAAAATTTTGAGTAGAGCTTGAGGAGCCTCAAGTTGGTAAAAATGTAATTAATATGAATTCATATGGTTATTGGGGATAAGTTGTATACTATATCCCGAATTCACTTCCATACATGATGTTGGAGGGGGAAGGCGGGGTTACAACCTAAAATAGTGGGGGTACAGGAGGGGTCGAAAATTTTTTATTGCTGTGTCATATGATAAAATGAGCTCAAGTGACAAACGTATTTTGATTTTAGCTTCCTCAGTGATTTTGGAGGGGAGTTAGAGCAAAAAACGGCTTTTGGAGGGGAAATTGCTGCAGGAAATTTCATAAATCTTCCATATCTCATCACCAAATCGGCCTAGAATGGTCAAACTTTGTGTGTAGGATTAGTTTGTGACCAGAATATAACCACTTAAATTTGAGTCAAAATGGATCCAAAATGGCGGATTTACAAAATTTGAAGATAATTTGAGGACCCTCAAATAGTTATAATTTGAGAAATATGTGTTCGCATGATTATTTCATGGCAAGAAATACTACATTTGTGCCAAATTGAACTTCTTAAGTGTTTTTGGAAAGGATAGGGTAGGGGTTTTCAGACTTGGTATTGGGTGTGACCTATAGTGATGAACGGTTGAGCATGGTTATTACTAAATCAAAACAAGCCCCAGTTAAAAACTCAGCTCCAGTAATGCGGCATGGCTGCTTACGTTTTTTTCAAAATTCGACGTTTTGTTATTTTCAGAGTTTTACTTCATTACTTTTTCCCTATTGCCATCATCATCATAATTATTATTCAGTTTCTTCACGAATACCACAATGCAATCTAGTAGTGTAAGTTAGTAGTTCAAGAAAAAGTAAATAAGGGAATATCATTAGCCATAATTATTTACTCTACGCCATTCATATCATCTTCTTCATTGCTTAATGTGCGCGTAAATTTGAATTTTATATTAACTATTGCCTACTCGCCCCTTCGGGGCTTGCAATAAAAATTAAATAAAGAAAAAAAAGTTTTAATCAGATAAGTACTACTACATTCCGAACTGCACAACCCGATTTATTCTTATTTGTTACCTCCCACCAAGAGTTCTTCCCTTCAGGATGAGCTCGCCCCTTTATACCTTTGTATAACTGTCATTTTAAGCAATTTTACAACTGACCCTTACTCTTGCCTATGTACAAAGCTTTTATCAAAATTCATCACCTTTTTTTCTCTTTGTATACCTGCTATCCTTTATACTTTTTATACATGCTACTCAAAACAATATTATGACTTTACCACTGTACATATATAAAGCTTTTATTAAAATTTACAACCTTTTATTCCTTTGTATACCTGCTATCCTTTATATACATTTTATATATATACCTGCTATTCAGAACGAGGATGCGCGCGCATTTCAAAACCGATTTCATTTTGATTTCAATATATAGAGAGACTAGGGCCTCCTCGCCCCTTCGGGGCTCGCAATAAAAATTAAACGAAGAAAAAAGTTATTTTACCAGACAAGTACTGCTACATTCCAAACTGCACAACCCAATTTATTTTTATTTGTTACTCCCACCAAGACTTCTTCGTTTCAGGATGGGCTCGCCCCTTTATACCTTTGTATACCTGCCATTTTAAACAATTTTACAACTTTACTCTTACCCTTGCCTATGTACAAAGCTTTTACTGAAATTTATCACATTCTTTTCCTTTTATGTACCTGCTACTCAAAATAATTTTATGACTTACCCTATGCATTTACAAGGCTTTTATTGAAATTTACAACCTATTTTCCCTTTGTATACGTGCTATCCTTTACATACCTTTTATACCTGCTATTCAAAACAAGGATGCGCGCGCATTTCAAAACCGATACCATTTTGATTTTAATATATAGAGAGATAGAGAGATAAATTATCATTTTGAACTATGGCATTCCTCGCTTTGCTCGGGTTGCCTCCTCGCGCCTTCTGGGCTTGCAATTTGTGAATATGCTCAAATATTCTCAAAAGTATAACCTATTGTTTTGAAGAGGGAGGAGGTGGACATACAGAATTTACAATTTAATTAAGAGGTAATTAATAAGTACAAAAAAGAGAAAAAATAAATTTCATCATTGCTCATTAAGACTAATGCTCTATTGGATGTTGATATTATCACCCCACAATTGCTCATATCAACGTTTGAAGACCCCAACCAACCCCAACCCTCCCTTCCCACATCAGGTGGGCTGTAATACGTAGCTATTGTTTTCAAGTTGAAAACAGAGCTAAAAAATAATATTGAAATTTCTCAAGCGATCTCAAATGGAGTAACCTGCCATAGGTCAATAAATTTTGCTTTGTTGTCATCTTTATTATTAATAATTATGGAGATGAGAGCGTGGTACTCTGGTAGCCATATGATTCTTGCTTAAAAGAAATGTAATTGGAAGTGCCATTTTTAGCTAACAAATCATGATTAAAATAAAGGATGAGCGAACATACGATACAAAATCACAATTCGACTTCATAAAAACAATAGTGGGTTAATTGAAGAGATTCGGCAGCGTTTCTCTACAAACGCAAAAATTTCATTTTTTATGCATACAAACCTAAGAGTCTAGTTTTGCGGAAAGCACTATAACGAGTTTGGCTCATTTGATTTAAAATCTTATAATTCGTGAAGATTTATTTGATATATCTGATAGATTGCACTATAGAAAAATATGCTAAAGCACAAAAATCCGAATCTAGCATAGCCAAAGTCATTTTTTTTTTGACGATTAATGTAAAGCCTTTGTAGGTTACATCGCCATAGTTATTTTTATTTTTGTGAAAAAAAAAAAAAACTAATTTCAAGTCAATTTGTTTATTTTTACTCAAGTTATGATCGGACATGAAATCATGCCCTCAAAATTTGGAAACTCAGGCACCACAGAGGAGGAGAGATCCAAGTACCTCCCCTTCTTCATCTCCAGAATCACAGCTGTGCTTCCAGTTTGGAGCCAACAGAGGTACCGCAAGTCCCACCACCGAGATCACTATTTATAAATTCAAAGTGTGATGTAAAAATTTCATTATTATTCAAAATAAATAAGAATTGTACTTTTACTTCTTCATTTCGAAAACTTAAGAACAGTAACTAGGTTGACGCTGAGCCACAGAACAGCTATACATTAGTTACAGAAACTGGTCCGGTTTCTGACTGGTCATACGTCACGCATATAACGACCAATCATAAGGCTGGAATGTGATAAAATTTAGGTAATTTCATTTCTACCTCCCTAAATCATATCGTTCAGTTTTCAGTGAATGACAGAAATTCGTTAGCGATTTGAATCATCAGCTGATTCATGTTATCATTTCACGAGTAAGTCGAAGTAATTTACCACTTTCCAACACACTGATTGGTTGTTACACAAGTGATGTACGACTCATCAGAAAACCGACCAGTTACTATAACTACTCTATTCGCCTTTAGCAGCATTTAATGATTTCAACTCGCTTGATTCCGTAGTTTTAGAGAAATGTTCTACTAAGCATAACATTTTTCGGTACATTCCCCAACCCCTCATTTTCTTTGTCCCTAAAATAGGTATTTATTAACTCCAAATACCTTGATTAGTGGCAAAACTATAAGAACTGATACTGTGGGGCCACATAATCTCCAAATTACACCATGTTTCAGTGGTCTGGAGTCGATTCTGGGTTAAATATACAGAATATTTAGATTAAAATAATGCTTTAGAGTATTGCCAAGTTATGTTGTTCAGCCTATAATGCCACTCAATTGTAGAAAATGCATACTATGGAATGATGGCTGAAGATGTGTATTAACCGCTTACAGATTCATAGTTCATTTTGATTCATACAAATATATTCATTTACAAGTATCTTATAAAGAACACTATGTACTTCATCAACTTACCTTCGGAATTCCTTGAGTGATTTGATGTAAGGATCTCATACATTTTGTATAAATTCTAAACAAATATTTAAAAAATTATCAAAATCACATAATTATACCAGGGCTGTAAGAACGTTACCAAAATGGAACAGAAAATGGAACAGTAATGGAAAACATTTCAAAGTACCAACACTGGAATGGAACCAATATACCAGATGTTTTAAATACTGGTACCCTCGTGATACTGAAATACCAAATCTTTGTAATACTGAAACAAAAACGGTGCCGAAAAACTGGATTTTTTCAAATACCAATACCGGAACGCTTCATGGATCCGTTCTACAGCCCTGAATTATATCTCAAAAATTTTCTTTTTGAGTAACTTCAATTTATGAATTTTAGCATTCTACTTACTTTTCGGAATCACTATTTACGATTAGATTCTTCAGTTTATCCAATATTACAAGGTAGTTTTCACATTCATCCCGATTACAAGAACGACTCCTACTATTAAGAAGATCCTTCAATCCTGTCTGAAGTTTGGTTACAGATTCGAGAGCATTTGCTTTCTGTTCTTCTTTGTTCCATTGCATTTTCATATCTTAAATTGAATTCATAATTAATACACATAAGACAGTGGAAGATTACTTTTTAATTACTAAATTAAAATTGTAAATTAGACATACAGTGAAGAAAATAAAAATGGAAATTACATGGAACATGATAAAAAATATCATACAATTTGCATTTCTTCATTTTTAAAATCTTTACAAATTTTGAAATTAAGATTAAAAGAACTTAACAAAATGTTAACATTCCGTTTTAAAAAAAATTTAGAAATTCAAAATGCAACCCGCATGTCAGATAAGAAATGATACTTGAATAGGTTCAGGAAATAGGATAACAACTACGCTATCCAGTTACGCTTAATCTTCACGTATCACAGGAAATGTAATAATTATGATAAAAATAATAGTTTTCCAAACAAGCGAATTTTGCTATTATGACTGTTTGTACATACCTTCACATGCATGGAATATATTTCATGCCCCTTAGCCGCTGCAAAGGAAATATGCAGTCAAATAAATGTTTAGTTTAAACTAAATTATGGACTTCACATTAAGAAATCGAAAATTCCCAGTTTCAAAATTATTCATTGTAAAGCTTTGAAAAAATTAGATTGCGTGTTCACATGCATATTAATAGATTTCGCATTAAATGTATTCTAGAATCAGTGACAGTCAATGCATAAATGCGTTTAACTCCCTTAATGTACCCGCCGCAGTGCCAAATACTTTAATACGTCTTCATCTCTACCCTTATTAAAATATAAATTAGGTATATTGAAAAATATAGTGTACATACCATTTCTATTAGGCCGATTAGAAACGAATTTCGACTCATGGTAAGGATATTTTGGAAAAGGCCTTCCAGCCATGGTATTTTATTATAACGGAAAAGGCATCTAAAAAAATTCACCATTAATTGGACTTGGTCGCTCAATATAAATGTGCAATCATTCAGAGTTAATGTTTAAAACTTGTGTTTGAAAATCATCATTGAATTATAAAATCCCAACTACAAATAAAGTACGCTAAAAATGATAAAAAGTTCGAATCGCCATCTGCCATTGTCATTTCAACAGAATCTACAACGTAGAATTGCTGGTAGCACAGTAATCAGCGCCAATGCTCATGGCTTTCAGATCAAAATTGTTCACAGCATGGAAGTTCATCTTCCTCATTAAACTTTTTACATTTGCGTCAAAATAAGATAAAAAACATTTGATAATCAATTTCAATGTCTCAGATTCATTTAATGAAGTTGATGTATGCTTACAACCTTACGGTAGATCAATAGATCATTAACCAACACTTAACCGAGTACTTTCATTCGCCATCCATGATTAACTAGTATCAACTTCACAGGTGTTGAAAATTCCGATGTAAAGTAAAATTTATTCAAGTTTAAGCTTTCAAGCATAGACTAATACGCATAAAATTAATCAAAATTCTTAACAAAATGAAAATAAGGCACATAACAAGAGCGCGCACCTTTCCCAAAAAACGTGCATGTAAGTTGAAGAGAAATAATAACAGTTATAATCCATAATAACGCCCAAAATTATACTGATGTTCAACATATAACCACCTAACGTTCTTCTTTAATTCATTATAACAACAATAAAATGAATATTTACTTACCATCATCACAATTTAGTCTGAGTTAAAACGTTGTGAAGCGTCAACGGTTAAACCATACTATTCAACATGGCGGATACCGCTACTGAGATTCCTGTAAAATTTCGAAATGCACGTTTCTTGAACACTACACAACTTCGCTAGTAATTTGGTCCAACATATAATACTCGGAAAGAATAAAGTATACAATTCAGATACAACGCTTTTTATTTCAAAATTACAAATAAGATTTAAAAAAATCTTTGAATCAAAAACTAAAAGAAAACTACTTCACAACTGCATCCACATTAACGACCTACGACGCCATAATGGTTCGTTTGGAAGTTAAAAACGTTTCAAATCACTTCCTTTTTTTGTTCTTTCTTCGACTCGAACGAATGGTACACTGCCGCGTCTTTTTCATTTGTGGAGGGGATGTAACATGAAAAGTGGAGGGGATCGATATGCGTTTAGAGATAAGAAAAAAATTGACACGTTGATAGAAATACCGTCATTGTTATTTTCATCATGGCTGAAGACTAGAATCGAAGTTCTGCGTTCATCAGCTTCACATTTACTATGAAAAATGTTCATTCGTGTACTAAAAAGTCACGGTTGTTACTAAAATCATATTTCTTGTAAAACTGATGAAAAATAGTTCATTTGCCTAATTTAAATGTTTTTTTTTTCAGTTACCAATGGTTTAGATCAAGATGGATGAAGTCCGAAGATTTACCATTTCTATTCGTTTGTATAGTTTAACGAGTACAATGCATTTGAGAACTCAGGGGAAATACTAAATGCGTTTATGTAATCTTAGAAACCTTCAATTGCTTTTCGCATGAATTATTTGGTTGATCTGGGCTTCAATTATAAATGAAAAAGCTGATATAAAGCTTTTCTACTTTCATGAAACTACCAGGAATTTGTAATGTATTTAGGTTGTTCAATTCAGTTCACCTGTACATTCGTAACTAAGTTCAAAATGTCGCAACCTGTACGATAGCAATCATTTGAATATCTGTGTGTAATACCTTCGACCTTGTTTAAAGCTTTGTACCCAATTTACATTGTATCGTCGATACACCGATAAAATACGAAAAAATTATTTCGAGTCTGTTTTTTCATCAGATTCAAGTACATAACTATTTGAACTGCGCATTTTCATTACTAACCTGTTCCCGTTAGCATTCATTGAATAAAAATGAGAAAAATAATGATATTTATTTTGTAAGTTGATGATAGATCGAATTCATTAGCTTGAAAATTTTTTATGACCATATTTTCAATTCTATCGTAGTATTATCATTGGCAAATTTTCGAGGTTTCGAGTCATTACGTTCTTATTGCAGGCTACTAAAATATTTCACAAAGACCTTGTCAGAATTTTGAAACATGCACCATTTCCTTGGTGGTAGTACACGCACTCTACTGGTGAAAGGCTGTATTATATTTAATGCGTGATGCTACCGAATACAAAAAATTTTTATTTATTACCATTGTGATTTGGACTGCATTACGCAACAATGTTCTAAGTGAAATGAGGCGCCATAGACTTGTTGATCGATCTTATTTTTGTTTTTAATGAGAAAAACTGGTAATGAATATAATCATTCATGATATTTAAATAATTTCAAAGACATACAAGCAAAACTTGTTCAGTTTGATTGACTGGCTTTGTTATAATTTACATAACATCAGAAACTTGATGTAGTTGAAGTTTATGGCGCCTCATTTCACTTAGAACATTGTTGCGTAATGCAGTCCATTTAATTTATATTATTTTCATACTGTATGAGAAATATGGCGATGAACTGATGATAATTATGAGCGTGATACACTTCCAACTTGACGCAAGGACGCAACCATTTCAAGATCACTTAGTCAATTGATGAACAACTTCATGAAATCACAACAGCAACAACTTCTCATGCAAGGTAGGAATATCTTGTTTTCAATTTTAACTAGAGCTTGATGAAAATGGAATAGATTTTGTCTCAATCTGTGTTCCGTGCATATACCATGCGTTCAAGTGATTCGGGTACAATCAGCGCAAAAATCTCAGTTTGTTGATAACATAACAAGAATTAAAGCACAATTTCCTAAATCAGAGTTATTTTTAAAATTACTTTAATGAATTTTAAGGCCGATAAATCCATCTCAACTGCATTACAATTTCTTTGCACTTAGAAAAATCAATTTCAAGTAATTGAAAAAGAGATTTTTTCGCTGATTGTACTCGAATCACTTAGACGCACGGTATTAATTGAAATGAATGATACTGAAAACAATGAAACCAAACTTTATTTAAATAAAGAAAAAAAAAACAAAAACAAAAATTAGTAAAAATATCAACAATGAATCCAAATTATTATACCTTAATAATGTATTTATGTATCGTACCGAAAGTTCAGTTTATTATAATTAGTTGATATAGGACAGCAATTTTTTTTTTAATTACAGTAAATAGGTAACAATATTTGTGAATTAAAAATTTTATTAATGTTTTAATTATTAAATCATTGCGTTTCATTTCATGCTTCAAAAAATTATTTACGATAAATTTTTGTGCTGGATAATGACTAATCAACTGGACACACAGTAAGAATATGGTATACATAATTATACATAAGAAATGCTGAGTATCGCAAATTATCCTTGAACCTTATGCAGCTCAAAGGTTGCAATTCATATAAATCTAGAATATTGTTTAAAAACACAGGCAACATGGAAATCGGAATTCACTATATTTCCCATTATTTACCACCACCAAACCATATTAATTACTTTCAAAAATCAGACATGATAGTACTACCATACAAACTACTTATGAACCTGAATACCAAACAAACCAATTGTATACTGACCACATGAAAATTAAAAAACATCAATGTTATACCAACAATGTCAATTGAAGAAAATGCCAAAAATTAAAACTCAGCTTCCTTCTAAGGTTTGATGAAAAATAATATAATCCTTATCATTCATTCAACAGGAAGGAAAATGCTGAGATATTTTGGGTATCTACCAATACCAGAACCATGCCAACTTATTCCAGAAATTCAGCGCAACAAAATCACGAAACAGAAAGAATAATTCGTTGAATTAACTGGAACCCGAAGGTCCAGAACCACACCAATATCAAATTGAAATGATTTCGAGTCTAAGTTTATATTGTGCGGGGTACGATTAAGCGATCTTTGCATCCTTCAGCACCAAATTCCCTTATTACAAATGAAATGAATAAAATTTCAAAAAATTTCATTTTTTTTTTCAGTATTTTTTGTTCGATTCTGAAAATATAAAAATTCAATTTTTTGTTTTTCTATCATTGTAAACAATATTCGTCAAATTCATGTATTTTATTCAACTTTCAATCAATTACATTACTTCATTTGGCAACACTGGTTCTTAATGATAATGAAAAGTCGTAAATCAAGAAGGCTGTAATAACTTTCATTTTCAAGTTGAGAACTCAGCTGAAAATAAAATTTTAGAACTAATGTAATCCTAATTTTTATGACTGTTGGCATCATACACGATGAAATAAAAATCGAAAATAAATGAAAAAGTCGATGCTCTACTCAAAGTTGGGAAAGTTCATGCTGAAAGGTACAAAAATCATTTGGTCACACAGTATAAATATCAGATAACTACTTGAATTGAGCACTCAAGCAGCAAAATTAGCTGAAAGGTGAGTAAATTCAATGCATACTTATTATGGGTATATTTGTCAACGAAAGTATAATTTAAAATGTTGCATTTCATTGATAGATGTTTTTCAGCATTAAATAAATTTTATTTATTTTTGCTAATATCATTCAAATATATAATTCATTTCTATGAAAGAAAGATTTTTGCGCTTAGGGTGCTCAAATCAAGTAGTCACTAGGCATTTTGAAGCTTATTATTATCAAAATTGAAAAAAAAATGTAAATTACGCAACTGTGATGAAAAATGTTATATCGATTAAAAAAATAAAAAATAAAATAAAAAGGAATTTCTTCAATTCATGAAGAATAAAAAATTTCACTTATTGTAATGAGTAAATTCAAACGAAAAAAAGTTGTGTAATTTTTTATATCACTTGGATGAAGATTGAAGAACTTCAGAACAACTTAGAACCTAATCATTAGACCCAGAAGCAAAACCAAGATTTCAAGCAAGAATCATTACAATGGTACCAAAATCAGACTGGTTTTGCAAGTCTGAGAAAATTAAGAGGTGATACCAGTACCATACTGATCGTTTTTAAAAACTAGATATCGATATTATCAAATGAAATATTATGCACCAAAATATCATACAATCTGAAAAAATTTTGAAATTCCAAGTCATGGTTCAATAACAACCAGCGTAAAAATTTGTTTTTCAATCATTTGAAAATTAGAAACCGACGTTCCAATAGAAATACAATGCGTTATATTATTGAAATGCATTAATAATGACTATTGGACTCATTAAAACAAATTAGAGAATGATTTTCAATTCATAAATCATAATAAAGTTTCACTGAATAATTAAGAAATTCAAGAAAAAGGAATTGTTGCGCTGGCTATTCTACAGCCATTTGGATACAGAGTATGAAATGAGCGAATGCTTTGCTTTATATATTAAATCAACTTTTTCCTTCTTTTATAATCTTCAAGATTCAATGATTTTTTAGGAGGACCCTCTCTAACTGGTTGTTGAATAGTGGGAGATGGTGCTATACTGATTGGTTCTGGTAAATCAAAATCTATTTTGATATCGAAGTCGTGAGCTGAATACATATCCTCACCTCGTTTCTGGTGATCAATTTTTTTTACAGGAGAAGTCGAATCCTGAGATTTTTCCTCTACTTTATTTTCCTTTACAGTAGCAACATTCACTGTAGAAACTGGCTTGGGTTCTTCTTTCGCAGCTTCCTTCTTTTTGGTAACCATGCTAGGTTTAGTGTGCCTTCTAGTAAATGGATCATCAGTTTTTTGTCCTTTAGATGCCCTCATTTCAGCTAAAATAGCCTTTTCGGCTTCTTCAACATTTTTCTTTCTATTTCTATCATTAATATAACTGATACTAGAAATAGTGTTTGTTCTAAGCCTATCTAATTTTGCAGCTCGTTCTTCCAATTGATTCAATTCTTCTTGTAACTCATTCGCTTTTACAGTATCCCCCATTGCCTGAGCCGTATCTCTTTCTTTCATTAGCTGCGTCTTCTTCATCGCATAATTATAAGGAGTTTTCTTGAATCGTTCTTTTTCTTTGACTATTTTTTCTACGTCTTCCTCTTTAAATTCGTAAGCCAGTGCTTCCTTTATATCCTTCATTTTAGAGTCAATGTCATCAATCGAAGGAAGTGATATTCCTTGCGAAGCACAAGTTTCTTGCCATTTGAGAAATTCTGACTCGGGAAATTCTTGATTACTCACGAATTCTAAACGTATAACACGTTCCTGAGCAGCGTGTCTTAAACGAAGTCCTTTATTCGTTCTAGTATTCCCTAATTGATAAATTTTTGCGGTTTCGCAAACATCCGTAATTTCCCATACTTTATAAGCTGGTCGACCATTGGCAGCTCCAACACTAACGCGGACAAAACATCCGACTGCAACTTTAGAGAAGAATGGTAAATGAACGAAACGTTCTAATTTATGTCTCGACAATCGTATTTGATTCAACTGTTCTCGACTAGTGATATACTCAATTTTAGTATTTTTTACTCGCGATTCAGAATCTGAATCCGAATCAGAACTTGAGCTAGAAGATGAGGAAACTGTATCAGTTTTCACTTTAGGTTTATTTTTAGAAATGTCATCATCGGAACTGCTTCCACTATCATCAGAATAGATATCTGACGCTTTTAATTTGGTTTTGGAAGCTTTGGATGTCGTAGAATTGTCTTCGTTGGTTGCTAACTGTTCTTCGATCAGTTTTTCTTGTTTAATTTTTTCTTTTTCTTTTTCCTCGCGTTCTTTTTTTTCTTCACGTTTCGCTTTTAGTAATGTCATTGCGTGGAATTTTTTATCAACCTTACCTCTATTCTCTTCGACTGTTTTTTTACGTTCCAAAACTCTTTCTTTCAGTTCTAAAGACGGTTGGTCATTTTTACGATCAGATGCTGATTGTTGTTTCTTTGCTTCACGTCTCTTGGCGTGTCTTAATTTTTTTTCGATTTCAAATCTCGTCTTCATAACTTCTCTGGCTTCGATTCGCTTAAAAATCTCTTGTTCTCTTTCTTTTTCGGTCATTTGCGCTAATTTCGCTCTATCTTCTTCATCCCCCATAAAATCCGAATGATAACCGTCGTTGAATTCCTCTAGACTAGAATCAGATGAATCAGAATCGGCAACTTCACCTTCCTCCAACTCTGAATCACGTTTTGATTTCTTTTCATTCTTCTTGGTTTCAGCCTTCTTATTGGAGTTTTCATCTGCTCGCCTATCATCTTCATCTGCAGATGAATCACTAGAACTGCTAGCGGAATACTCACTCCGTACTTTAGATCTCTTTTTTTTAGCAAGATTTATAAATTCGGATTCCAAATCAGAATTCTCGCTTTCCCCACTGCTATCACTTGAATCGTCAACTTGTGATTTCCGCTTCACCATTTTCAATACAATATTACCGTTAACTAGAAACAACAATTACTTATGTTGATGATTGCCTGTAATTTTTTGTATCGATTAATTTTTTACCGCACATTGCACAAATTCCTTTTTTATATGCACATGCTTGGCAATAATGAGAACCAACTTGATGGACTTTCGTGCGACAAATTCGACACTGCTCGAACTTTGCTGTGTATGGGTTGAACCTGGATTTATTCGCAGTAAGGGCTTTATTCTCACCAATTTTCCTTCCTCCACTTTCTATCGTATTTCTGGCGCCTGATTTCCAAGGGTCTGGTGTAATGACGCGACCGAGCTTCTTTTCGCAGTTAGCACAAACCATCCTGAAATGAGATAAATACATACGATTATCAACTCGATTGCTTTCACAAATCAGCTTTCCATATGTTACTAGAGAATTCTATGTCATGTTCGAAGAGATGAAACAAAAGATTCCATTCATATGATTGATTCAAGAAATCTCGGTTATTTCGTCATCCATACGTTTATAAATATTGAGAAAAATTTCACCATAAATGGATCTTTTATTTCTACTCTTACTCACTGGAAAAAATTCCTATACATACTATATTATTATGTTTGGAAAACCCCAAAATTAAAGGAAATTTTCGTACGATAACATTATTTAATCAATTTTCGTGACGTGTGAAAAAATTGAATGACGTTCATATATTCCTAATTTTGAGCTTCACCTTTCAGCGTAATACACCAACAAGCACTTCAATATTCGTTCGTATTCGTAAATACAATACTCGGCGAATAAACAGGATCTTCGGAACGTAAGCACAACTTAATAAAGTTAACAAAATGTCGGAACGTTTTAGAAATTATTTACCCAAAACAAGATAGAACTTATCAAAAAATTCGGAAGACAGAATAAATGCGAATGCCAAGGTAAAATTGCGTTAGATTACTAATGGTAACACGTTGACCTAAAATTATGTAAAAAATAACTCTTCATTGCGACTGATCTCTGAAAGTGGAGGGGATTGAAGCAGGGAAACGTACTTAAGTGGTTGTGGTAACCATTAGCAACGTAGATTCACAAAGCGATCAAATTGCTCAAACAAAGCGTGTTTCCTCAAAATCATCAACAGGTAAATTGAATTCTTCTTATTATCAACAAGTAATTCAAATTCTTCGTATAATTATAATATGAAAACATTCTCATCAACGATGAAACAAACAATAATAAACTTCAACAATGTCGACATTTTAATATGTTTTATTTAACAAATTTCTTACAATAAGATTTTCATGAAGAAACGCATGCAAGAAAAATAAAGGAATAAAACTGTACAATATACATTAACGCTATCAAATTACCACAACTGAGTAATACTGCATTTACAGAATAAACAACTTGTACGACTTTTACTGAAATATAAGTACTCTATTATCACAGCCGAGTTCTCATAGCCAAGTATCAATGAGTTCTTTTTTATAAAGAAGGAATTTTCTTAAATTTCAATTCATTTAAAACATTTATTATAAACGAACTAATAATTTGCTATTTTAACGATAGTGCAACTAAGAACTATAGATACAATGACCAATATACATGACTTAATTTCCTTAATCGAAATCTCATAATTATAACCCTCAAAGTACAACTATGATATTAAAAATTTTTCGATCGATATGAAAATCTTTTTTTTTGCGGTATCTACATACAATTGATCTGAAAAATATCTGACCATCGTTATTAACGCAAATAAACCCCCTGAATATATTTCTAAGCGAGAAAAAAAAAACAAAACAACCTATTAAATAATTTTTACAAAATGAAAATATAAATAAATTTATAAAAAATTACAAACATATACAAACAAAGAAAAATGTTCAATTTTAAAATAAAATCTACCAGTAGAACGTTTAGTTGCCCACACGCATAATACTTTAATTTCACGACAAAAATTTTCATAATAGTAGTATGCAAAAATTTCGCAATTGAATAAATTTTATATTTCGTGCATCAAAACATTCAAGTCACAGTATCGCTGTATATAATCTATATCTGCAAAATTCCAAGTTCCGCGTCATTTGCAGTGCATGAAAACGTTATAAAACTTCGCAAATTACTTTTACAGATTTCCAACTTCAAGTTGAAAAATCTTTTTCAACTCGTACGACAAATATTTACATGAGAATATACGAGTACTTTATTCGTTGCAACAGAGAAGAGAATTCTTTAATTAGCTCTTCATCGAAATCGTGGAAGACGATCAATACCGTATTCGTTATTTTTACGTTGAATGGCCATTCGAAAAATAAAAAACTATCATAAAATTTTGGCAAAATTAGTATTATGATGACGAAAAAAACCTCGAGAGTTACCTCTGGTTTTTTTGCCGGCAAAATTATATCAGTAACTTAAAATATAAGCGGTATGTACAAATTCTTTATCAATTTAGATTTCAAAGTGTACATTAAAATACAAAACAAATAATTATCTTACGAAAACCTGCAAAAGATACTGAAACACTTCGAATCATCAGTCTCTTTTATCATTTTTGGCGTAATCGCCACCAACATTTCCGTTGGCCGAAATTTACGCAAGTATTTAAATTCAATTAACAAATATACAATTAAGTTCTTTCAACTTCTTGCAGCATTCTTATATTATTTTAATATTTCGATGATTGGTTGTGATCGGTACCAAATATAGATGTACTCGATTACACCATCGTAAATTACTTTCTATTTTTAAAATTATTTCAAAGTTCATTGTTACGTTATGAAATCAAAATTTCAAATATGTATGTAGGTGTAATTGAAAAACAAAAAAAAAAAAAATGAAATATTAAAAAATAAAAGGCAAGATCATTTCCATTACGTTATTTCATATTTCGTTAATAATGAGGAACTTCTACTTATTTCATAGTCGAGGTAAATTTCAACTTTCAACAATTTGTAAATTAAAAAAAAAATTAAAAAAAAATTACGCAATAATTTAAAGCAAAAACCCTTATCTTTTTCCAATTACAAAGTAAAAATAATATTTACAATGTCAATATAGAACAACAATAAATCTGATAGCTTCGCCAAATCTACGAGTAAAAAAAAACTCATAAAATTCGCAATCTACCCCTTAATATATTTACCGGTGAGGAAAAACGAAAATGTTGAGAAACAAATTAACCTTACTTTAAATAGGCCGAATATAAAATAAAATAATCCTTAAGATATGGAAAAAAAAAGAAATTTACGCCACCAATGGAAAACGGGAACATAATCGCAAAAATAATCGCCTAATTGCGAACAGACTGTTGCACACGTTCGATTTCTTCGACGCTCATCATAGTCTGTCCCATACTCGGCACCATTATATTACGAGGCTGGTTCGCGCTTTCGGACGAGAACCAACGAGCCATCTGCTCTTCGGCCGACGAAAGCGTTCCATTTACAGGCGCATTTCTAGATGGTAAATTTTGATTTCCTAATCCACTGATAGATAGGTTGCCATCTAAAACGAAATAACGTCGTTATTTTCATCATCTTTATTAAGCATTGCACGAAGCACTAATTCTACGTCATTTCGCCCTCGTAAGAAATCTAAAAAGCGATAAACTGAGCGTATTTACAATTATGACAGCCTTTGGAAAATTATAAAACCGAAATGAGAGTCCGACAGAGAAGATGATTTTTCATTTAAATTAATGAAGCGTTAAGAGAATCCGAAGCGAGATGTATTTCAGTCACACCTGTTAGCTTTCTGTTAGCATTAGCATTAAGATTACTATTCATTATCATTTGAGCTATATGCGAATTCGTATTTCTCATCTGCAACTGCTGCAGTTGGGATGCATTAGATGTAATTTTCGCTTGTCCTGAAAACACAATAACCGATTTAATTTCGTCCGTCTAACTTTCTTACTATTTTTCCCAGTGTATTTAAAAATCTCTCGAATGTTGAAAATAAAATTTGAAAAAAAAAGTAAGCAGCCATGATGCACTAATGGAGCTGAGTTTTCAATTGGGGCTTGTTCAGGTTTGCAAATAACGTTGCTAAGCCCATTCATGTTTATTGGCCACATTCAGTATCAAGTCCGAAAAGTCCTAACCTATACTTTCCAAAACCACGTACAAAATTAAGTTTACAAGACGTAGTATTTCTTGCCTGCAATAATCATAATTATGAGCCTATGTTTTTCGAATTTTTGCAATTTGAGGCTCCTCAATTCACTTTCAAATTTTGACGATTCGCCATTTTGGATTCATTCAGACTCAAATTCAAGAGATCATACTCTGGTCATCAACTAACCTTACATACAAAGTTTTACCTCTCTAGGTCCATATGGTGAGGACGTATAGAAGATTCGAGAAATTTCCAATAGTAATTTCCCCTACTAAAAGCTGTTTTTTGCTTCAACTTTCCTCCAAATTCAGTTGGGAAGTTACAATCAAAATAAGCTAGTCACTTGGATTGATTTAATCAAATGACAACACAATAAACAATTTTCGAGCGCTCGTTTACCCCCACAAATTCTGAGGTCGATAACCTCTCCTCCTTCCTTCCAACGTATGTGACAAGATGAATTTCGGATATAGTACATTTCTTATCATCACAAATCATATGCATCCGTATTAATCACATTTTGAGTTATTTGAGGCTCCTCTACTTCTCAAATTTTGAAAATCCGCCATTTTGGATCCATTTTTACTCAAATTTAATAGATCTCATTCTGATCATCAACTAAGCCTACATACAAAGTATGATATCTCTAGGCTCATTAGGCGAGGAGACACAGATAATACATGAAATTTTCTATCGTGATTTCCCCTCCAAAAGCAATTTTTCCCTCTCACTACCTCCAAAATTCACTTGCGAAGCTATAATCGGGGTAGGTTAGTCACTTGAGCTAATTTTATCATATGACACCCAATAAGAAATTTTCGACCCTTCGTGTACCCCACCACATTTTGAGGTCGACAACCCCTCTTCCTCCCCTCAATCATCATATGTGAAGGTAAATTTGGAATACAGCATACAGTTGGTCACTAATAATCAAATGAGTCAATATTAACCACATTTTCAGTGATTTGAAGCTCCTCGAGGTCTCCTCAAATTTTCACAATACGCCATTTTGAATCTATAATTAAAGGGATAATATTCTGGTCTCAAATTAATGTTACATACAAAGTTAGATTTTTTAACCTCTTCATGCCTGCAGACCACCTGCAGTACTGACAAGGGAAGAATTTCGTTTAAATATCATTCAAAAGTGCATGCCTATAGTGCGGTCCACGAAACTAGACCCTCCTGATAAGCACTTTGTTGCCATATCTATTATTAATAATCATGGAGATAAAAATACGGTAGCCATCTGTTTTTCTGATTGAAAAAAATGTAATTATTCAAGAAAGTGCGAAATCGTTCTCTTTTTTACCCAACATATGATCATTAAAATGAATGATGAGCGAACCTTTGATGCGAATCACAATTCGATTTGATAAAATAGCTGGTTAATTTTAAGAGATTTGGCAACGTCTTTCGTATGAACGCAAAATTTTGTTTTTGGTGTATAAACATAAGGGTCTAGTTTCGTGGACCGCACTATAGTACTTCATTTGCAAAAATTTATGCTTCATTAAATGATTTGAGGGAGCCATGAATTTTTCAAATTTTCAAACATCTCACTTTTGTCATTTCTTGCTATAGTAGATTTTTTTTGAAAATAAATAAATTATAAAAAAAAAATTATATTTTACTCCTTTGATGACGTGTAGATGTTTAATTAAGAAATTTTCAAATTTTTTCTGACGTTAGATACCTTGAAGTTTACTATACTATAACGCAGGTGGAAATTCAAAAATCTAGTTTTGAAATTTTTTCCTTTACACAATGGCCACAAGACTAAAAAATAAAATTTCAGTCAATGATTGAGCTTAATAACATTTCAAAATTGTATGACCTTTCTAGGATGATTTGATGCGGAAATATGAAATTTTCAAGAAATTTCACGTCTCAAAAAGATATTTTCAGCTTTATGCACTTAGTAGGCTGAAATTTGGATACGTTGGTGTCCGTAACTTACTCTTTTATGTAAATTCAAAAATCAAAATTTTGAAGACTTGTCCTAAGGAGCCTCTTTCAAGATTTCAGCAGCCACCATTTTGATTCGAATCGAGAACCCAAAAAAATTACGTTTGCGTATTCATATGAAGACTCTGGTCACCAAATTTTGAACGATTTTTAACCATACTCGCAGACGTTATGCCCAAGAAAAGAAACAACATAAAACCAAAAAGTTGAACATTTTTGCTACATGGTTACAAATGGTCTGAAACGCGAACATATGAAGACCCTACCTCAACCTCTTCTGCCCAAATTAAGTACACCGTTTTAATTAAAAAAACAAATATTTCGAATCGACGAAATAAAAATTCTCATTTATTTATGGCACTTTCGTAAACGTGGCTACGGTACCCAATCACAACAATGATGTAAAAATTTAATAGCTATTTACAGCTCGAGCACTGGCTCGAAATAAAGCCTCGATATTAACCTTCAATATCTACAATACAATCGATGGACGGTCATATAAAAACCAACGAAAAAGTAAAGCGAAATTAAAATCTACGACTAAAGAAGAATACGTCCAATACACAAGCAGCAACCGCGCAATTTAAAAATCAAAATCAAATTGAAACTTCGCGTAGAAATAATAAATCCCTATCGAAACCGAATACACTAAAAGTTAGTCTAAGTTCGTGTGAATGATAGAGAAAGCATGCGCGTGTCGATGGGAAGTGAGTGAGTAGTTAATGAAAGGCATTTTTAAACATAACTCTGTACAGAATAATAAACTCGAACGAAGCGATAAGCCGATTACAGCGAATTACGTTACATGGCGTATCCTTTACCTCTGGGGAGAGCGGTAGAATTCGACGGGACCGGCAGCCTCGATAAAACAGGCGGAGGAGGACTACCGAAGATTGGAACCTGCGACGAAACATTCGCAGGTCTGATCATATTTCCGACGAAATACTGACCAGAAATGGCTGGAGGCGGTATACACGTTCCGAAACCGTTGAAATGATCAACTGCGCTTTGGTTGGCGTATACGTTACTGTTATTATTCGCGTTAGAGATATAAGGAATAATAACGTTCTTCTCGCCGCCTGTATCGTAAATTAAACCAATTAAATCGAACTCTCTATCGCTATCATCGTTCAATCCCCCCCCCCGGTCTGAGCAGCTTAATAAGCCAAAAATGACTGGGTGCACGATGTCGACTTGGTCGACAACGTTGCGTTGTTTTTATCATCTTGCGATCCGACCACCGAATTAGTAGAGTTTGTAACGTTGTTGCCGGATACGGAAATGGAGACTGGAGAAGGTAAAACCGTAGTTGGCGAATTCATTCTGCAAATAAAAAAGCAATTTCACCATTCAACATTTGAATAACGACAAAAACGAAAAAAAATACCACACTAATAAATGAAGAACAGCACCAATAACGTTTTCCACGTAGTTTAAGCATTTTGCATAGGAAAAAGGATAAAGATAATGTTGCCCAACAAGCTGTAAATGGTCTCAAATTCTTCACACTGATTCTCCTACTTTCGTGAAAAGAAAAAAAAAGTCGAGAAAATTTCTACCGGAGTTTCCTCTCCTAGAGAAGAGGGGAAGGGAGGGAAGAGAAAAATCCCTCAAAATGAACCTAAGATTTTCGCCAATACTTCGTAATAGGAAGCTTTTGAGAAAAAAGATGGAGCTCAGCGAAGATGCATTATGTATTCTTAGTTGCCCAACAAGCTGTAAATGGTCTCAAATTCTTCACACTGATTCTCCTACTTTCGTGAAAAGAAAAAAAAAGTCGAGAAAATTTCTACCGGAGTTTCCTCTCCTAGAGAAGAGGGGAAGGGAGGGAAGAGAAAAATCCCTCAAAATGAACCTAAGATTTTCGCCAATACTTCGTAATAGGAAGCTTTTGAGAAAAAAGATGGAGCTCAGCGAAGATGTATTATGTATTTTTAATTTTATACGATTCATTTCTCATCATTTTTCCTAGACTAAATAGAAGCACAGAAATTCGGTCCGAAATGTAATTCATTTTAATTAAAGTGTGTACTAAGAAGAAATGAAAATGATGAAAAAAATTATTCATTTTATTTTCGAGTGTAAAAAACATATTATAAAGAAATTATATTTTACGCCTCCAATGACGAGTACATCTTTGATAATAAATTTTCAAATTTTTCTGACGATGCGATAGTTTGAAATTTACTATATCGTAAGTCGAAATTCAAGAAGCTCATTTTTCATTTTTCCTTTTACATAATCCCTAAAAGACTGAATAATAAAATTTCAATAAATGGCTGACTTAAATATTTCGAAATTTTTACCAATGAAATGAAAAACAATAATAATAAAAATAAATAATAAAATTTTTTCTATTCAAAATCTATAGTAAATTTAAAAATCTTCTAACTCCGAATTTTTTCACGAAAATTATTAAAAGAGAAAAACGCGAAATCGAAATGGGTAAAACACACGAACCGAGTACTAGCATTTTTGTAACAAGTATGCATATTGCATACCTGCCCTTCGAGTCTTTAAATTTTGAAATTTTTTTCATCTTAAGACCATATTTTTTCAAGGGTGTAAAACTGCATCGGACAAATTTTTAGGTGAATTTCTAAATAAAAACTACAGCGTCGACCTGATTTGGGAAGGAGAAGTTAGCGAGGGGGGAGAGGGGGATAGATATTTTGGCGTTTCAAGATTCATAATTGATAGTGAATATCTATTATGATAAATATTTTCGTATTTCCTTTCCAAATTAATCAAAAAAATTTTTTCTTGTATTTTCCATGTTTTTTTTTCTACTTTTAAAATCGATCGAACGAGCAATGGAAGGAGGGGAGAAGAAAAAAATATAAATGGTTTCAAGTTCCCCAATACAGGCTATAATGCTGGTACAAAAATATCCTTTCAAAATCTGTAGTTGAAATGTAAAATCACTTCACAATTCTTAAAAAAAAAAAAAGTTATATGGTAGGTTGTAATAGCTATAGTTTTTATCAAAAACTCGCCTAAAAAACATACACTTTCACTTTGACGAAATTCCGAAAAATGGAGAGGGAGGGGAGAAAAATTGGAAAAAATTTCACATATTCAAGTTTTTAAAAATTGCACAGCGAAAATAATTATCAAAAGTCCACTTGTTTCTTAATCATGATTTCAAAGAAGTACAGTCTACACTGAAGGAAAAGCACAATAATGCGAAGTAATTTATTTTCACTAATTGAGAACACCTGAAGAAAACACCAAAAATGGTACGAAAACACTAACATCGAAGTGGACATCTTGATTGATGATCTCTTAGGCCACTAGAATTTGAATTTCCATATATTATACTAAGTGGATTTCACGGGGTTTTTAAAACAATGAAAAAACTCATTATTTTACGGTGATGTATTTCAGCCTTCTCCTTCCATTATATAGGTAAAGGGAATGATGTCCTTCCATTCCATATCTAAGCTATGTTATCACTCAATACATTGATACACAGTTTTCTTAATTTGTAGTTAGTTACCACCACTTCGCGACTGCAATAAAGAATAGACTATTGAATTTTACGATTTTAAACAATTGTAAAAAATAGCTTAACTTGTAGTGAACATTGTGAAGTTTCTATTGAATCAACAAAAAAAAGTAAATTAAATGTAGAATATCTGAACACTGAGCCGTTTCTTATGTATGACCTATATTTTGCGAGATATTAGTACAAAACCGATAGTGGAGAGTAAGAGGAGAGGAACAATCGGTTTATTCTTCACAGAAATAACCACTTGACGAATTATTTTTTAAATTTTTCTGAAAGTCATTTCGAACAATTTGAAATCAATTTTAGTTAAATGAGTTGTTTTTGAATTCCTTAGGTGCCTAAATTATAATATTAAAATGAATTCATAAAAATCACAAACCTGGCTACGTTTTGACCAATATTTGGTGACTGTTCGACTAAATGTTTTTTGATTACATTATTTTGGTACATATTTTGATTTGGTGAAGGAAATTCTCGTTGGTATACGATACTGGGCATTCCTGAAATAAAAAATGATTTTTTTTTATTGCGTAAAAAATATCATCTCTATTTTAAAAAAGAATTCGCGTAACGATTAAAAAAAAAATCAATACAATTTATTACATTTTTTAAAGTTCAATGATTTTTACAGGAATTATGATTATGTTTGAACACGATTAATGTCGTCAATTCTGACACATATTATTAATAAAATAAATCTTCAACATCGCACAAATAATTTCACTCACCATTGTGGGGCCCATTAACGCGGAATTGCGAATTCAGCATCATCTGCTGTAGAATATTCTCCGAATACGATTGAGCCGGAGGTGGCGGGGGTATGCTAAAAGGCATGCCAGCTGGGGCATCTAAAGATACAAAATATACAAAACATGAAAATCATAACGAAGTATTCCAACAACAAAACTTCCTGTATATTTGATTCGACGTACTCATAACAGGAGCGGGATTGTAGGACTGCATTTGTATCATTCTCAAAACGCACAGCAGAGATTCGCGAAATTTAGCCTGATAAGGAGTGGTTTTCTTCAGCTGTTCTACTAGCTGGTATTGAGATACTTCGCCACTTCTCAAGGCTAAAAACATGAAAATTAATGAAAATACTCGATAAGCTATCACTACAAGTTGCAACATTCTACACGCGCTCCTAAACTAGAAAAATCCGCACATTACACCCCATACCTCTAATAATATTCAAAGTATCCGCTCTTTGCATCAACTCTCTGGTCGGTTGAACGGAATTAATCATAATTTGAATTTCAGGAGTAATATAAGGCAGAGATCCGGCATTTGATACCACACTAGGCGGTCGAACGTTTGAAGGCGGAGGCACGGAGAAGTTGGCCGAAGAATTCGACGACATTAACACTTTCGAGAGCATTTCTTGTTGTTTACTCTGAAAACAAAAAATACTAGTTATTGTGCTTTTCATTTATGCGAAAATTTCTGCACACCCTTTATTCTACCTGTTGTTGCATTTGGAATAATTTCAACATATCCGCTGACTGTTGCATACTATTCATTGAAGGAGGTAAACGTGATATTTGAGGCTGAACATTGGCTGAAATATTAGAGTGAATATCACCGTTACCTAAATACGTCGTAACGTTTCGTATTAATTTACCAGAAACTTCATTTCTGATCGTAATATAAATACTTACAGGTTGCTACATTGGAATCGGATTTCCCTTCCATATTTTCATGTCTAATGGCTTTCTGCGAGAAAAATAAAAACATAATTCGTATCCCACTAAATTACCCATTATATCGGAATTTGAAATTTAAATCGTAATTTTACCTGCATGAAAGCAGAATCCATTGCATTATTTTCGCTGGATGGTTTCTCGGCGTGAAATGCTTGCGATAACTGAAATCAATAAAAAATTTCCCTTCGTGAGAAAATCCTTCGAATTTTAATTTACGGTCGGAAAATTAAAATTTTACCAATTTTTTGAAAGCCTCAGCTTCTTCTTTTTTTCTTCTTATCGTTGGGAGCGTTTCCACCGCCAGATGAGTTGGAATCGGTACCGCGTAACTTAGCTTCGATTTCTTCGACGCTGTGTATTTTACCAGGTGCTTCTGAAATAAGAGGAAAAAATTGTAAGCAGCCATACCACATCACAGGAGGTGAATTTTCAAAGGGGGCAGGTTGAAACTCGCAAATACTGTAAGTAACCTTTTTACATACCCATCCAGTACAGGAATTGAAAGTCCTTACCAATTTCCCCCCACCCAACACCAACAACAACAACAACAAAAGACTGAATTTATAGCATGTAGTGTCTGTCAAATATAGCTTGAGACTTTTTGACAGCGCAAAGTTAGGCAAAAAGCGCGACAATTTTCACGATATCATTACTTCCCAAAATGTGTTCAAATTGAAAATGCTGGCCAAATAGTCGAAACACTAGAGCACAAAAAAGTATGGTAAATGCGTTTCCAGTGAAATTCGATGAGTTGATAGGTAATAACACATTTACCTACTTTGTAATACAATCCACATTTTGAGTAACCACTATCCATGCATGAATTGTTGCCTATCTTTGCGCTGTGAAAAAGTCTCAAGCTATATTTGACAGACGTAGTACTTTTCTCCAACACGCGTCATATAAGGTTGCATTTATCAAATTTAAGCCATTGAGACTCCTTAAGCCGCCTTAAATTTTCATCATCCTCATTTTGGATTTATTTTGACCGAAATTCATGGACTTAAATTCCACTTTTCAATTAACTATACAGACAAATTCCCCTCCCCCTTCACCCACTCTTCAAGGTAGATTATAATAGTTATCATTTTCGTTACAAACTCGACTAAAAATACCAACTCGTGATCTCCATGAAAATAACATAAGCAAAAATACTACCTAAAGAACGCGCTTCTGCCCTCGCAGCCGCGTTAGAATTCTCTTGCGATCCGCGAAGTAAATCCAAAAGATTAGACGCCGGAACGGAATGATTAACTGAGGAATGAGGATTAACATTTTCTCCGATATTCTGAGCTTTCGCAAAATCTTCGGACACATTTGCCGGAAAATCTAAACGAGTCGATAAAATTAACACGCATTTGCCGCCTAAATTAGCGACGAAAAAAATTCCACTTACGGGACGAGTTGAAAATCAAACTATCCTTCGATACGCCTGGAATCTGTTCGCCGTTCGAGGCGTTCGCAGAATGAGCTTCGTCGCGTTTAAACCATCTGGTGAACTTGGATCCGGCGCTTTCGTTATCTGTGTTCTAAACACGTACGTAAATTAGTACACGCTCGACTCGAAGTTCAATTCGCTACGATTTAAATTTACCCCCGAAATATCTGGTACAAGATCCAGTTTTAAAATCTCTTCTAAATTAAACTGAATGGAATTTGTTTCGGCATTTTTACTATCGTTATCATCCTTCTTTTCGTTCTTCTCGGAGACTTTCTCTTTACCGGTATCGTCGATTTTTCTGTCACCGCTTTGTTTCATTTGCGCAGTGTTTTCGTTGCCTTTGGACGTCAACGAATCCGAAGCGACCGACGAATTATCCGAATCCGAGTTACGTTTATCCGTTCTATTCCTGCCGTTTTGAGTGGATTTCGCGAACGAATTGTTGAACGATTTGTGGAATACCCTGGAGTCTATAACGAAGAAATTACGACGAAGGAATTAGAAAGATTTACCCACGGGTTCAGTACATTCGAATGAAGGAAGTGACTTTTTTCTAAGAAGAATCTAAATCGAGTGTACACGACCAATAAGTTATGTATTTATAATTTATTTTTGAAAATAACCAAAACTCTAAGAAACTTGTACATAGATAGTAACACGTGACATGCGGGGATTTGTCTTTGAAAATTCAAAATTCCGAATTTAAAGTGATTAATATTTTAATGTCCTTAGAATAAATCATAATCAGACTGCAGCAGACCAAAACAAATTTAGTTTACTGATTTTTTTTTTTAATTTCAAAGCTTCGAAATTTTTTCCAGCTTTATCAAAACAATATCCAATTTTTATGGATTAAACAAAAAAAAATCCACGTTCGATAAATCATCATTATAACAGAAGATATACATATAATGTTAAAATGAATTCCTTCGTGCTTAATTCCGTGTTTCAGAGATTCCTAAGGCATTTACAATATAATGAGGCAATCGGAACACCAGAATGATGAAAATCAAGTTGAGATATTGAAATCCCTACCGTTACAATGGAAACTGATCATGTATGTTAAATATCTTCCATTATTAAAAAGTAATGAATTCATTTCATAAATCTTTAAAAATAGGTTATTTTTCATCAATAAACATATCCTAGAGTTCGGAATTTTGAAAAAATCAACCAATAAATTTTTAATATCTTTCTTATACCAAATACAATTTATGAAGGCAAAACAAATCATGTGAAACTCAAATTTCTGGAATGTTTTAAATCGAAGCCTCTTGCCTGACATAATTCTACGAGTAAAATTTTTCTTAGAGCTCATTTGAAAACCAGAGACTTTCTACGCTTGGTATTAACAAAAATAGATTTTCTATCGATTAATGGTGCCGTAAGATACAAGAAGAGAGTAATAATTAAAATTTTGTTACTCGAAGCATAGAATACTAAATGATTAAAAATACGTACTGCCTTTAGGATTCCTCATATCTGATGGAATATGCTTATCAAATCCTTGCCATCCAACATCCTTGGAAAGAGGTTCTTTTTGAAAATAATTTGATTAGTAAAAATTCACAAATTATATCCGGAATTTACGAAGGAAAAGAGAGGGAGGAAAATCATTACCATTCATCCATTCGGGTTCTTCTTCTTCTTCATGGTTGTACGATCTACGTTTTGGACCATCGTACTTTCTCTGACGATCCCAAACTTTATTATTCTTATCTTTATCGAATGGGTTGTTGACTGGGAATTTACGTTCGTATCTATTTAAACAATAAATCATTGGATTACAGGAATTTTCGGTATATAATCGAAATTTAAATTTAGATAAATATACGAACATGACTGTGGGTATCTCTTTAACTGGATACTGACGACTGATGTATGGGGCTGGTGATTCGGGATAACCTCGAATCTCTAGACGAGGATCGCGTGAAATGATACGACCACTTCCGATTCTTTTTTTAATATCTCTGTTATCTCGGTTCTCTCGATTTTCCCTGATTTCTCGTCCACCACTAATTTAAAAAAAAAAATTATTAAAAAAAAAATAATAAAATAATTACTTACGTAAATAATGAAATGTTTACGTTTCGGAGTTTGTTTTATTATTCATGTTGTTGTTGCTGTTGTTGTTGTTATTGTTGTTGATATTAATTGCGATGGCTTCGGCTTTCACAAAACATCCTGTATTGAAACTTTTCCTTTGAGGACTGAGACATATGTCTTGTTCTTTTCTAATACGCTCTTTAGGATCAGCGAACTTTCGCTGGTGATATTAAAAATACAAAATGAAAATAACTTCGAACTAACAATAAGTGCAAAATACATCTTACAACCAACCGATTCATCTATAGGTTCGTTGCGATTGTTGGCTAATTTGTCGTCATTACGAGAAATCTCGTTTTTCTTCACTTCAAATTTTTCATTACCATCAAGATTACGCATAACACCGTGCTTTTTTAATTGATTTCTATTAATTAAATAAAAAATAAACCGTTACATCATAATTCGAATGAACAATATGAAGGAGGAACAGGGTGTTAAAAAAATACTTTTTTAAATCAGCTTCGTCTCTATCTTTCGGCTTCGCAGAACCGAGGAGATGTTTCAAATTTTCCTGCAATGTTGGAGGTTTCAACGACAACGGATGGTTTCTAAGTTTCAGCAATTCGTCCTATTTAACAAAGCATAATAAATGGAGAATTCATTGGTGAAAATATCGAAATATAAAAGAATTTCGATTACCTTAGAATATCGATATCTTATGTTCGGATTCATATTCTCCTTTTTTTGATACATCGATGTCTCAACATCTTCGAGTAGTTGACACCTCTGCAGGAATTCTTTTCCGGTCATTTTTTCTTCTCTTTCGACGATATCTAGGATATGAATTCAACATTAATACTTTATCACCGAATGTGATTAGCTTTACTTAACAATACCCTACCAATGGTTCTATACCACTTTTTATGACCAGAATGTTGTTGTTCCAGTCTTAACCAAGTGATATCTAAAAATTGCGAATAGGTCAAACGAACCAACATTTCCATTTTTCAAGTAAAAAATAAAAATATAATGTCGCAGGGAAAACTATTACATCAAAAATGAAGCACTTGAAATATATAAAAAATGAAACGTCATTACCAAATGCAACATCATTTATAACTAATACTAGCCAAATGAATATTCACAAAGGAATTAGATAACGTATAACGACAAACAAAAACCTGAAAAGCATTGAATAGGAGGTTGCCGGAATGATTTACAGGTAAATAAGAAGAATCTGGAAAACCCAGAAAAGTGACGTACAGCATTTGCGAGGCTTACTATAAAGAACATTGAATGAAAAGACTCTTGCTACTTCCACGAGTTAAGCTTCCTCGATAGAAATAAAATTATGGGCTCGTAATTTCATTACTAAGAGATAAATGGTATATTATTTCTAGCTGCGAAATAATTCATCAAAATGTTACGCTAAAATGACTGTCTGTGACATGATTGTAATTCTTCTGCGGAGATTTTTTTCAAACTGACTACTCATTGAGTCTTACACATATTCACATAGAAGTACGAAAACACGATAAAAGTAATATGTATAGATAATTTTTACCTTCGACATTTTCCAACGATAAATTAGCCATGATGTTGATGAAATACTACGTTGGATATACTCCGATAATAGGTATAACCAATTCGTTATTTGTAATTATTTCAGTTCCAAACACACGAAAAAAAAAAAACAAAGAATATGTGAAACTCAAATTAAAATTCTTTATACGCGACTATAAAAAATTGTTCAAAGTTGTTCACTTTAATTCCACTGACTGTACACCTTGAGGAATTAAAGGAAAATTGTACCATGTACAACTTACATAACTATCAACAAAATCTCATTAATAATATATTAATAATTAAGCAAAACATTAATCTGGATTAAAACTATTTTATACAGGAAAAAAACAACTGAGTTCTAGAAATAAAAAGCAAAATATTGTCAAATAACTAAAAACGAAAAATAGAAAGCAAAGTCATATCTCATATTTGATAGAAAGTAACAAATTTTACACAATCGTCTACAGAGCCCTTCGTGCTCCCAGTTCTGGCGCTTAGATTTTATTAACGCGCATGCGCGTAGATTTACGAATCGAATTATTTTGCAAAAATAGTTTTCCTTTAAATGTTTAAAAGAAAATGCAATTTACAACCTTTTGATGAATTTCGCACTTAATTACCACAACCCCAAAAAACGAAGGTAAAAAATAAAATCTAAAAATATCCACATTACTCAAAAACGAGAAATAAATTTCAAATTAGAATTTTTTTTTGTTGAAAGTGAAAGGAATTAAGATGCAAACATTATTATTGTTTATGGAATTAATGGTGTTTAGCAGATGGAAGTCAGCTAGATCATATTTCTGAATTCAAAATGAATGAGAAAAAATAAATTAAAAATATTAAAACACAATAACAACATTGAAAATCAATTTATTTAAAAACAAAAATTATATAATAATATATTTGAACCAACACTAGACGTCAGTAACATGAACCATTAAATATTAATGAATTGGCGTTGAATGTTGTCATTTGAAAATTATAATCCATAGAGAAATTTTTGCACAACTTCATTGAATTCTTTGGCATATTTTAAATGGATATTATGTTTTCCTTCAGGGAAAAAATGAATTCTGCGAAGTAAAAAGAAATAATAGGTATATTTATGATCATAATTTCTATTGCTTGTAACGCCGACCAACTAGGTATCTACTAAGGTGTCTATACTTACGATGCTTCTGGTATCCTTGAATATAAATAATGAACATGGGTAAGTGGTACTAGTGGGTCTTTTTCCCCATGTAAAATTAAAGTTGGCACTTTAATTGCAGCAACTAGATCAGAGCAAATTTCTCCTTTCATGCGATCCTGAATATAAATCATTGTTTCTACCCACTGATTCATTAAATATTGTAAATGTTCTTCACCGTAAATACTCGATAGAGAATTTCTCATATTAGGAGACCATTTAGAAATATCTCGAATACCTATCATCAAATGAATCGTACACAGATCGAATAAATGAGCATATGATTTAGGGCCTACGAAAGGGGCAAATTACCAACCTTCGTACAATTTTATATCATGAAGAGTAACATATGCATTTGCTCCCCATATGACTAATTTAGAAACTAATTGAGGATACTTTGCAGCAATGATCATAGCAGTTATTCCTCCATCGCTCCAACCAAGTAATGCACATGGAGCTATATCCAATTTCTGCAATCAATACAAACTCAATGCTCATTCGAAAAATGAAATAAAAAATTAAAGTGATTTGGAGAATTATTTATGAACTAACACGAATAAGTTTAGCGGCCCAAAGTGCATCACGTTCATAAAACCTAGGAGAGAATTCTCGATTTGGAGGACGGCTATTTCCATATCCTGGAGGATCCCAAATATTTAGCGAATATTTATTGAGATTAAAGCCTTCAATTTGTGGAGTGAAATCCGTCCAAATGGTACCTATCAATGGAAATTTTTGATTAGAATATGGTAAACATTGGTTTCAAAAAGAAGTAAGTTTTCATGAAGTGTAATCACCCAGAGCTCCGGGAAGACAGAACACGTTATGACCAGTCCCTGTTCTCAAAACATTTATTCCCAAATTTCCGACAGCATATTTGCCTTCCTGTCGAGTATAATGTATTTTCAATAAAACATAAAATAAACCCTTTTCACCTCACCGAAAATGATTTTACCATCGGTCTCGTTATCATCGTTCCGGAATTCCTTTTCAAAACTTCATAATTCGGAGATCTTAAATTTTTTAAATTGAATGGAAATGTAAGAGGTTTGATTCGCATCTTGAGTATGTTATTCCAATAATTATAAATTTAATATCATTATTTTCTTTCGAAATAATTCTTCACATTTTCATTCCCTTGAATGTTTTCATCTGTTTATCTAGGCCCTGGTTGGCTGATTTATCCGTCTTTATCAATAAAGTTTTTAAGAATGAAGCGTAACTTGGACTCTTAGGTGGAATCATATGCCATATTGAGATTATTCAACTTTACCTATATTAACTTATACTTAGAGGGCTACGGAAACGGAAATTTTTTATTATTCTAATCATTAAATGTTGGAAAAGAGGGGTAGTTGAATAAAAAAAAAAATTAGAAATGAGGGAAAAATGAAAATAAATTATTTCAAAAAATACAAAGTTAGTCAACTGATGATGATCTGAAAATGGCGTATGATTACACTCTTTTCTAAACATACAACAACTTTATGGCGCTTTATGATTCTTTATGGCCAAGTTATTAAACTTTTTATTATTTTTACAATATTCCCCAAAATTGAGGCTTGCGTTCTCTAGTGAAAAGTGAAAACTTAAATTGTAAAATTGTAAAGCATAGTCCATTCACTAGGCATGATCGCTTAGTACTAGAAGTTACATTTACGTCTATCTTCCTATCACACACTTCACACACTGTACTTATTATCGTTTCGTGACATATCTAGTGAGTCATTCAATTTCAATGTTGGAGTATTATTTTCATAATTCATTTCATCATAATAATATACTAACGTAATCGACGTGTATTCAACCCTTTTGTGGCTTTTTAAGGTCGCCAATCTTTATGTTTTGTTAAATCACTCCCAAAGTTGGATCGTTTCATTTCTAAATTTCGACATAACAAAATTTATCAGTGGACTTATCAATATTATTGTTCGACAGTTTTCATTTGTATAGTGCTATCTTCTCCCCTTGCTTTCCTTAACTACCATAAGTGAGAAGGAATCACCCGTTTCAGGACGTTGAAATGTGCAAAAAGGTAGTTGTAATTGTATTTAATGTGATATGATTAGTAATGCGTAAATTAGAACGCTTCACTATAATTTACACTCGACTAGGTCTGTTAGGTGATTTATATTGCCTTAACTTAGGTGTTTTAAATGGCTAACGACGGTAGAGATTGGCCTCGTAGTAGAGATACCAGAATCAATCTATTTTCCGGACGATCCAGATCAGTTGGAAGTTTTCGCTCCGCTCATATGGAGTCTGGTACTAACAGACTAAGTAAGTACTTCACAATATACTTCGATCGTTACAAAATCCAAGCATCGCATTTACTTTTATTCTTCTTAGGAGAGCCAAGATTAAGTATCGGAGCCGGAATTAGAGATCTTGAAAGAAGAACCGCCGAAGTTCCAACTATCTTAAGAAATAATATAAATAATGTCATCGAAGAATTACGACCTATTGTGGAAAGGGCCAGAACGAACACCGATACTATAATGTCTGTAAATAATAATGGAAATGTAACTTTAGCTTCTTGGTTGGGCACTCCGCATCCACCAGCTGTAATGGCACCCAGAGATACAAACAATGGAGTTGTTAATTCCGGTATATTATACATATCCGAATGAAAACTGAATTCCATAGCTCTTATTTATTAATATGTATATTTGTGTCGTAGATGAAGTGGTCATCGATATGGACGGAGGTAACACAGCGGTCGTTACAGTTGCACAAACTAGTACAATTCAGTCTAACGGTGCTCCTTCCCCGACTCAAAGTGCTGATACCGTAAATACTAGTAACAGCATTAATAGTAATAATGGGAGTGGAGATGAACGTAAGCTTTGCCTTCTTTATTTAACTATAAATTAAGATTTTTGGTTTTGTTTTCAATTAAATTGTTTACATCAATTGTTTACAGAAGACATAGCTGAAACTCAAGTGCTCAATGTATCAAACAGTGCGGTTTTAAATACGATTTGTAAATATTTACCATTTGTGATTCTCATTCTCGCTAAATTTTTTTTTGACCATATACCCGGTACGTATTTTAATACGTATTTGTTGGAACGTTGTAAAAAATTTAGACTTATTTTCTATACATTCAATTTCTCTTTCAGGTATATTAATGTTCTCAGGATTGTTTTTCACCTTTTACTATTATAACACTATGTTAAAACGAGAGGTTGCCCGACAAACTCCTAGAAGCATTCCTATGTTTTTATTTTTTGTTTGTCACATAATAGTTGCAGTTGGCGCTTTATTTTTTGTCATTTGTCACGAAAACGTATTACATTTATGGTGAGTATTGAAATAGCGCTATTTCCGAACAACATTTCGTAATTTTCGCAACATTGCGTATTCGTTTTTCCCATTCAGTTTTCACACGTTCCTTATAGTGCGTGACTGTGAATTGAAGAGTTTTCAAATGACACGCAACCAGTTACGAGAAAATTAAATTGTAGACCTTATAAATGTGATAATAATTCTTTTTTTTAATTCGTAATTTTTTATATCAATTTAATTTATTTTACAGCCTTGGAATGATGCCTCAAACGCATCAGCTTACATTCAGCGAATTATTATGGTCGCTTGTAGTTACCGATTATATTCTCAAATTGATCACAATCCTTATTAAGATAGTTTTCACATTGTTACCGCAAAAATTAATTCCAACGAGCAAAAGGGTATTTTGACTTCTTAATGGAGTGTAATAATAAAGCCAGTTTTTGGGCTCATCTCCAAAAGTTGTTGTGTATGATACTCTTGATATGTTTCCAGCACAGTTTGTTAATAATAATCGCTTATGAGGGTGTGGGGTATCAAATTGAATAGTTGAAAAAATATTAAGAATCACTGGTGTAATATAAATTTCCTTTAATAGCCTAAGGTGATTAATTATAATCCAAGAGGTTGTGTAAAAGGTATTTCATCAATAATTGACCCATTTTCGGAGGCGGAGAGGCTGAATCTTTTTTTCCATTCCAAAATTTTGAAACTTCCTTTTTTTACCCTTACATTGATTGTCTCTCATTTCATTTTGAGTTTTGAAGATATTTAATGGATATTTAATCCATAAAAATTTCAATCGATAAACATTTAGCCTGGTATGTGAAAATTTGATAATTATTTATTTCTACTTCATCTCATTTTGAAATCCCTGCGAAGGGTCAAGGGACGGAAATTTGACAAAAAGCATTATTTTGAATAACAATATTACTCGCCAGGAACAAAGGATAATCTTACCTCTTTTCAGAACAATTTTTACTCATCCTCCATCATAAATTTACTATTGTAGTGGTGTTCTTTGAGAACCTCTGAAACTAAATTAATATGCTGAAAAAAATTTTGCATAGGTAAAATTTCATTCTAAAGTGCCCCTTGCTGTTTTAATCTACGCGATAAAAATTAATTTTATTGCCTATTTCCAGACTTTTTTTTTGTTTTTGCAAAGTAACACTCAAGGGATAGACTTGACAAAGTGTATATCATTTCTTTGAAATTCGTTATTTGCAAAATAATGAGCAAAAATGAGTAGTTATGCAGCTGTATATAATAGAGACTATATTCCCTATCTGCATCACCCTCTTTTCCCCGCCCCCATAATGTTCGCCTCACATAGCAGCATCGATCAACATACTGTGGTTAATAGTCACTCAATACTTGACTGTCTGATATCGTGATAAGATCATCGTACCCAGATTCGAAACTTTAATCATTGTACACTTCGTTAAATATATACAATCTGTGAATTGAAGTAGATGAAGACGTGACCGATCCAAATCCTTATCAAGGGCTGCCAGTGCCAGTAAAGGTAGGGGCTCGTACTCCGCATTGCTGTGCCCACATCGCGTCGCCTCGTTGATTTGGTCACGATACAAGACACTCGAGTGATGCCATGAATAATTATTACACACAGTATGTCGGTGGATGTTGTTACGAGGGAGGAAGATGGGGGGAGGGGGTAAAGAAGAGGAAGATGCGGGTAGAGCATACAACCTATAGTAAAATTACATTACATATTTATTTTTTTTCTAAACAATAGATTCATCTGTTATAAATAATTTTTGAATATTATGTTGAAAATGATGAATTAAAAGAAAAAATGCTGTATCCATTGTCAGGTTCATTTTTCGAATGTTATTTAACAGAACAAAAATATCTGGAAATAGGTAATAAAATTAATTTTTTATAACTCGGATTGAAAGAGGCAGGGGGCACTTTTAAATTAAATTTTACCCCAGCCAAATCTTTTCCAGAACTTAAATCCAGTTTCAGGGGTTCTCAAAGTACAGTACAATAGTACATTAATGATGGAGGATGAGTCGAAATTGTTCTGAAAAGGTGTAAAATATCTTATGGTTCCGGTGAGGCATATTACTATTTAAAATAATGCTTTCTGTCCAACTACCTTCCCCCCGCCCTTCACAGGGGCTCGGTAATGAGATGAAGTCGAGAAAAACAATTATCGAATTTTTCCATACCGGTATAAATGTTTATCGAGCTGAAATTTTCATGGATTAAATATCGTTTGTGTACCTTCAAACTACAAAATGAAATCAGAGACAATCAATGAGAGCGTAAAAAAGGTTTCAAAATTTTGGAAAATGAAAAAGCTCAAGCCCCCTCTTTCAGAATGAGCCAATTATATCCTTCACACAATGCCTTGGATTTAACTAATCACTTTAGCCTATCAATGAAAATATATATTTCACCAGTGATTCCTAATATATTTGCAACTTTTCAATTTGACACCATCACATCCTCATAAGCGGTTATTATCTACAAATTGTGCGGGAAACCTATTATGAGCAGGACTATAAAGTTCGGGAGTAAGTGTGCCCAAAAACTGACACTATTTACCCTCCTGCTTTTTTTGCCGCCTCAAGTTCGAATTAACATAGTATAAAATATCATTACTTTACAGGGCAAATGGTATCTATTTATAGAAGCCGCTTCGCAGCTATATCGTAATTGTGTACCTATTCAGCCTTGGCTGCATTTCCTCTTGGAGTCTTATTCGGGTCCGCAAAAAGTTATCGGTGTATTCCTTTCGGCTGCATATATGGTTGCAAAGGGAAACCTACTGATGAATGCGTTTAAATTATGGTGGATGTCGTTGTTGAAAGTTCTTAGAAATGTTGTAAGTATAACGTGCCAGTTTCTGTGATTAGATAAGATTCGTTACGAGTTCAAAATTCCATTCAACTCGTGTATATTTCTCGCTAGTTGTGTGTAATAATTGAGATAATATATTCATTCTTATCAAAAATAGAAATATATGACTTTACCATTTTTCCAGACAATCGGCGTAACTCCTACTAAAGAACAGATTGCATCTGCGGGGAATTTATGTTCTATATGCCACGATGAATTCAAAACTCCCGTTTTATTGGAATGTCAACATATATTTTGCGAAGTGTGCGTTTGTAAATGGTTAGATCGTGAACAAACGTGTCCTTTATGTCGAGCGAAAATCGCCGATGATCCGTCTTGGCGCGATGGTTCAACCACACATTTCATTCAGTTGTTTTAAAAATGCTTTCATAAATCTTGTAATATTTTGTTTAACTATTTGATAGCACGGAACTATTGTTTCCTCGTCAGGTGCGAGTAGTATCATTTAGACATTCCAATTTTGTGATATTACTTTGCATTGAAATTATTTCTGTGTCTGTTGTTCGAGGTGATCATTTTGGATAAAATTATTATATTATGGACGTCTAATACCATACTACGCTAGTCTACGAATTTGTTGTTAGTAAAAACATTAAAAAAATTTACATAATAATATACCCACATATAATGTGATACCCTTTTGCTACTAATTTTTATTTTGCTTTGTACCTAGTAAAACATTATTAGAACTATAGTTTAAGATTGAATTTGTGATTGAAAGGAATGTAACTATGTTGGAGAAAATATGAGTTTTTTCGAGTTATTTTTTTTCTATCTTGTCGTATTTATTTAATACTAGAATTTTTTCCAACAAAAAAATCCTAAAAAAAAAATCAATTTTGTTAAATGCAATGCCTTTTATGAGAAAAGTAATATTTTGGCTTTTACACAATCAATTACTTTAAGATTATAATATTTTTTTATTGTCTCACCTAATGAAGTAATGTGAAATTTCTGGATTTTTTTTCCTACTTATTTATCACTAGTATTTCTGTATCGCTGAAGAATGGAGAATGATTGAAGCTGTTATTGTTTGATGATCTTATAATTGTTTATTGATGTTTTATTATTTTTATTAGTTTCATAAGACCAGTCCTATTGAGTACATAATGGGATTCCTTCATTTAGTAAATCACACTTGTAATTTTTAAAATATGTTATTGATTCCTTTTTAAAATAAACGCATTTTTTTTATCGTTGTATATGAGTTGTTATTTGAATGTCACTCTTTAGTTTTAAAATTTCTTCTATTTCTAATGATTTATTGAGAAAGTTCAAAAAAAGAGAACAATCATTGTTTCTTATTTTAAATTTAAATTACAGATTAAAAAAAATTCCAAAAATTTTATTTTACTCGCTATTCATAAGTTTAACGCAAAGTATGTATATAAAATAATAATTCCACAAGTAAAAAGAATTCTACTTCTTAGTAATACCAAGTGAAATGAATTTCTTCTGGCATTTTAATGAACTTGTAAAAAATGTCACCTATATGAAGTATTATCAACACGTGCAAAAGAGGCTTCTAAAAAATTATTGGTTTTACTTCGAAATTGTTTTATCCTTCCATTTCATAATGTGTTTTTAAAGAAGCAAAAAAATTGTTGCTACCAATTTTTTTTTTTTGAAAATTAATTCACGTAATTTTGTTGTAACTAGCGCCTTTAATTACTATGATTATTAGGCCAATGTAGCCTTTGTTTAGACTAGCCTCTTGCAGATTAAGTTTCATTCATTTTTACGGATTATTATAATTAATCATAATTATATAGATTTATCTGCAACGATGATATATTGAAATACCTACGTAAAAACAGAAAGTTCTTCATTGCTACGTAAATTGGTGAAATTTTTTATAAATTGAAATTTAAACTTGACGATTAATTTTTACAAATACTTTTCAAAGGTTTAAATTAGGGTATTCTACATTTGGAAATAAAAACATTCAAATTATCTAAGAATTTATGAAAAAAACTCATTTTATCTCTTAAAATCTAAGCTTTATGGCTCATATGTAAGTATATACACATGCGTATAATTTTGATTTGGTTTTCAGCTTCGTAATTCCCCATTATCATTAAAAGTAGTCTAGAAGCTATGATATGTCCTTGAATCTGAAAAATTAGAGTTCAGTATTTTGGAGATGTGGAAGTTCTTCTGGGCAGCTGATTTGTAGTTAGATAAATTCTTTACATTACAATATATACTAAAAATATTAGATTCTTACTTTAGGAAAAACGAAGCATACTGGTATAGGTATTGTCTTTCCTCTTTCTCTAATTTGATGCTAATCAAATTTCAAAGTTGAAATATTTTTAACTATGGAATTTCGAGCTAGCATCAATCATGGAGAAATTCAAAAAATTTTCAACTCTACGGAATGGGAAAAAATTTTGTGCTTTTCATGTGGAAAAATTCTACATGCACGAGTTAGGTAAAGAGATCGATCAGCTCTTCAGCTACGAAAAATGTCTGACCAAGTCACAGCTTGATTCATACAAAAATTAAGGGAGAAAAAAAAAAAGTTTAAAACTAAGCAATGTATTTAAACACTTGAAAGATATTTCAATTCATTATGTAAACAAATATAGCTAACAGTTCGTGAATTAAAAGGCAAAATTGCTAAATAAATAATTTTAAAATGAAGCGTTTTCTTAAATAAATAAGTAAAGCATATTTTCGAGATCATTCCCACATAATTTTCATTTCTTCGCTAATTTATTCTGAAAATAAATGCCATCTCCCATCGTAGCCTGACGATTAATTTCACGATGCCGGTCTCGACTAACAATTTCTTCTAGAACTTCGCCGTCACCTTTTATCAACCTAAAGAAATCATATGAAAATCATTATTAATATTACATATTATTTCATCACAACAATAAGAAGTGCAACACCAAGCTACCTGCTTCTTCCTGTGGTTTCGTCGTAAACTCTACGTACTACGCTTTGACTTTTCTCCCATTCTTCTTTGGTCATAGGAGCTCTGGCTTTTGAATTCGCCACTAATACTTCATCAGGTACGGATGGTCCTGGAATGTCTTCGTTCTCCGTTGTTTCGCTGACTTTCGCTTTTTTTACTCCTTCCTTTTTCTCTTTAGAACTCTTTCTCTTCTTTTTCTTTCTTTTTTTACGCTCTAAATCTGAGGAGTGTTTGGTTTTCTTTTTTTTGTGTTTTTTCTCTTTGTGTTTGTGTTTCCTTTTTTTCTTCAATTCACGACTAGAATCGCTGCTACCTTCATTAGTTTCAGATTCTTCGGAGCTCATATCGCGTTACTAATTCGATAAACTTACAGCTAATAAATGCATGAATGGACTAGAATGATTATATAAACGCTTTTCTAAGCTTAAATCATCGCAGATTCGATGAAAAGTATTTTATAATCGCGAAACCTGTGACGAATGTAATATTTACCGATGGTTTTTGATACGCTTTGATCGTGTTTCAAATGTAGGTTGTGTTCGTAGGCGCTTCTTTTATGGCGTTATTTTTGACTAACTTCCATCAATATTGTTCTAAAACTCGAAATACTGAACAAACGAGTTATTTAGTTATTCCTTAATTACCTAGAAAACGAGAAAGTAGAATTTTCACCAAAATTTTCTGATTTTTATCAATTATTATTTACAAATTCACTTTTACTATCAATAATGATAGATGTAGGTACAACAACAAGAAAGTAGGTTAGTGAGTGTAGCCTTTTACAATACAATAAAGACTTAAATTTCGTTGACTTTATGAATAAACATTAATATTTTTCTTAATACAATTAATTATTAAAAAAATGTTTTTTTAATTCATTTAAAATTATGCACTTCTTTTCCAATGAAAAAAGAAAGAGATTCGTCATAAACGAAAGTTAATTATTGTTCAATATAATATGACATTCAACTTTCAACAAATGGTTACACTTGTCTTCCCCCCGTTTAAATATTTGTGGCTGCGCTCTGCTGCCCTTGTTTTTCTCCTTGACTCTTCGAAAGAATTTTCAAGTGTAAATTGAAAATAATTGATAGTTTTGAGTTTTATGTTCGGTTAATTAGTCGAAATTTGCTCCGTTTTCAAAATTTCTATCAAGTTCTCTAAAATACAGGTAAGAACGACGACACACTAGTAAACTGTATCTTGTGGTAGCTTAGATTAAATTAATAATATGCATGTACATTTGAAGTTATATTTTACTATTATAATCGACCAGTTTTGTGTAAAATTTATTCTACGAAAACGTTTTGATAATAGTTAATAATGTATCTACATTACGTTCTACGCCGTGAGAACTTCTATTTTGTTAGTGAATTTCTAATCTTGTGATCCACTACGATGAGGAAATTATAGAGTTCATGACTCGAAGGTGCATGTTGGTAATAAATTTACACCCATTATTTAATGTTCTCGCGTAGATAGGTGTGATTGATGTGTATTTAATTTTTATCTTTTACATGGGTGAATTACTAGGAGCAAGAGCTTGTGTTGCAACCTTTTTCAACTTATCTGAACATTATGACGCAAAAGGCATATTTGAACTTTCGGCGTATTGTTTACAGCTTAATGGTGATAAGAGTTGGCTATATTAATAGAATATTCGAATTTACTGGATACTGTAATTTTTTCCATACGACCGAGTGTTTTTCTTCGTTCAGTGAGTTTCACTTGGAAGTCCCAAAATCATAAGTAAATCAACGAAACCATATCTGGACTCTGAAAATGCATTGTTGACCTTTTCGTTTGTTTTTCACTTGCATGCTTGTGAACTTGAAGTTTGAATGAAAACAAAACCGAATATTTCTATCCTTATGATCGTGCCAACTTGCTTCTGAAACGCCTTTATTTAGTATTCCTTGCCAACTTATTCAATGTCATTGTACCATTGCAGTCATTCTTTTCTCTAGATGGGATACTCTTGAGTCGTAAATTGATATCCTTTGTGTGCGAAAAAATTGACTATAAATTTCATTATTCATATCTCACAGTGACTGATTGTTTCTAACCATTTTCTCAAAGCTAAGTAGTTTCATCGAAGATATAAATAATCAATAAGTCAACTAGGTACTTATCCATTTTATGCAAAAGGTGTTTCCACACGAATGTTATCATAAAATTGAAATTCACTTATTCGATTTTCGTCATTTTTTCTCCTATCTGCAGAATGTTATTGATTATCCAATTGTCTCGCCCTTGTGATTTTTCTCTGATTTTTGTGCACATCGAATTTGGTATTCGTGACCTTCAGCTCGGCCCAAATTGTGAATTCGATAAAATGTATATTTTTTTTTAATTAGTTAACCTTCAGGTTTAACGAATTGACATATAGTTTAAAGGTCACCTTCGTTTACACAGAAAACCGATAATCTACGAATAAAAATAAATTTTTATAAATTCATCCTTTTTGTTAATTGCGGAAAATTTTTATTGAATTTTTTTTTTCGAAGTTTAGCTTCGATATTAATTTAATTTTTGCTTCGATTTTGATAAGGTCTTCGATATGATCAACTATTTGAAAAATTTATCTAGAAACACGTGTGCTACTCAACAAAATATCAGATATTTAAATTCAGCTTAAATGATAACACTGGTTCATTGGGTTACTTATAATAAACATATTTTTGGATTTTCTCACCATGTTACTCAATTCATACTTGATTTGGAAGAGGACGAGATTGCTATGAAAAAAGGAAATTTATCTGAGTAACACTAGCAGCATTGAAATCAACCTTTCTGGTATTTATCGGCGAATTAATTATATTCCACGTAACCTTTATGATAACAGGGCATATAAATGCTGAGGTCGGCTAGCGAGGCCTTCATAGTTCATACTGCTGTTACTGCATTCCAATGATTAGCGTTCGTTGCTCACGTTGTATTCCCTAATGTTGAATTTTTTGAATTTCTAATCCTTACAATTATTGTTGAAAAAAATGTAAGCAGAAATGCTGAATATCTGGAGCTGAATTTTTAATTTAGTTGTATTGAGATGTGCAGATATGGTTAAATGGTTATCTCTTCACTCTCACACCCAGTATCGAAATTAGAAACTCATTTTCATCCCTTCTAAAAACACCTGAGAAGCTAGATTTGGAATATGCTGTATTTCTTGCTCTCCAGTAAAATGAGTCCAAAACTCCACATTGATTAAATGTGAGGGATTTAAGATTCTTCAAGTATTACATGCATTTTGACGTCAACTTAAGAGGTCATATCGTTGTCCTAAACTGATTTGCATATGAACTTTGACTCGTTCAAGTACGTTTGAATAGGAGATAAGGATGATCCGAAAAAAGTCATGACAAGCAAGAGCGTAAAGGTTTATTTTGGGGCACACTTATAGGAACTGGGTCCTTCATTTCGTAAGGAAACTCCTGCTTTGTGGCTAAGATGTAGGGTAGTTTCAATAATAAAGAGATATTTTTTTATCGCAAATTTTACCACATAAATATGCTATACACATAATGAAACGAATTTTGCGCATAACTTATTTGCGTGATGTAAAATCTGTGATACGAAATACCTTGGTATTTTCGCCACAGTTCTACTAAGGTGGGGTCAAAGTTGCAAATTGGAAACATTTTTGGAATCACTGCTCAAAAATTTTTATTTCAATTGGTCTGATGAGACTAATAACTCCTAAACCACAAGTTTCCCAAATTACTTGATATGCTCACAAGAGACCACTTTATGTAAACTCTTAATATGTTTTCGTTTCAAAAACCATTGTTTCCTTTAATTCTCCTCCAACTTTATTTTTGGAGCTAAAATTTTTTCACTTTGGTAATTTGAGTTCATTCCATTATATGAAATGATGATAGGAAAAATTCGAACTTTCTTTCACCCTCTCCACAACTTTAGGAGAATAACCTCCCCTTGTCCCCACCAACTCTTGAACATCAATATGAAGTCAAATTCACAATTTGGCCTCTATGAACCACTCGTTTGAAGAGGGATTTTAGGCTACAAAAATAGTTTTCTGGACAAAAATACGCAAATAGCGTCCTGTAACGATTAGTCTCGTCGCAGTCGAGCTTAAAGTACCACAAAAAGAAAAAGAACTACCGTCATTGTAGGTTGGACCACAATGATACCTCTCCCTCTCCCCTCTTCCCATTTCGGAAGTTTGGGTAGATTGATGATATTCGTGTCGTTTTTCTGTAAATTGGACCTCCTGAACATTATGAGAAAGTTAGATTCGTAATTAGATCTCTATAAGTACCTCATTTGAGGGAATATTTAAGATTTAAAAATATTTTGACAGAAATCTCAAGGTTTCCTCGAATTTTGACTTTTCATCATTTTTCATTCATTTTGTGGCCAAATTGTAACTTCTAAATAAAAGTTGTATCGAATTTGAGCTCTTTGATGGTATTCAAGGTTTTCTCAAGTTTTGACTTTTTGTCATTTTTGATTCATTATGACCAAAATTGCAGGGCTCATATTGTGATCTCTTGATAACCATGCCTAAGAAGTTAAAGCCTTCTTAATTAATTTGGTTAGGGAAATGTGTATGATTTATGAAATTTCATGATTAAAAACTTTCTCAAAAATCCATTTTTCGTTCCATTTTCTTTTGCAACTCCATTGGGAAGCTGAAATTTAAGTATTTTGATATTACTCTTTCAAATGACATCAGATCGAAAATTTTGAGACTTCAGGAGCGCCTGTAGCTGCCCTCGAAATTTGAGTGTACTGCCATTTTGAGTTGAATCAAAAATCTTTTTACAAGTATGTAGTATGTACCTGATGTACCTGTAAATATTCCCATAAAATAACTTTGACCAAATGTTGAGCAGTCATGTCCACCTGTTTGTATTACGAATTAGATAAAAAATATATATGACCTGGGATGAGAAAAGGTACTTAGACGTTCAAAAATTTATTTTCGGTTTTTTGTCGTTTCGGGCAGTTAAACGCATGCTTTTTCATTGAAAATCATCAGAATTTTAAAAAAATAAAAAAATAGCTCCGTGAAGTCATCATCTTGCTCAAAATGTTATATATATGAACAATTCATAATCTTCTTTTTGGCATTCTGTAACTTGGCGTTTCAACGCTTAGGTACCTTTTCTTATCCAGGGTCACATATGCGTATTATATTCGTGTATAAAGAAATGCGGCATTGCCCAGTTAATTAAAGAAATATCCAAGCTTCCTAACTGCTCTCCCCTCCCCCTATCATTATTGAAATTATAGGTGTAGTATTGGAAAAAAAAGTTTTTCAGTAATTTTAATTTCATGTTGATTTAAAATGAAGTATAATTGATGATAATACGTACATTACGCATCATGGTCACTAACTTATCTAAATGCTCGACCGGGGGGGCGGGGTTAAGGCATTTCAAAATTTTCTCAACAACTCATAATACGTAATTTGACGTGAAAAATTTCATTACACGGGTAAGTGGCGATGATTCAAAGTTTATTGACCTATAACAAGTTACACCATTTGAGACTGAGTGAAAAGTTTCAACTTGAATTTTTTAAATGCATGTTTACTGATGACGTCAATATGAGCAACTGTGAGGTGATAATATCAATAGCCAATAGGGCATCAGTCTTGATAAACATTGATGAATTTCGATCACTCCTGAATCTGATAGAAACAAGTATTGCAGATGATGCTCATTTAATAAGGAGAATCATCGTATTCCTTAATTGTTTCAAACTATTAAATAAGGTATAAAAGTCATACTTGCGTAATAATCTCGATAATTAAAGAAGTCGTTGATTAAAACAGCGTGTAAATGCTTTAAAACGCAAAGATGTAAAGATCACACCGCCCCACTCCCCTCATTCCAATTCACCATTCTAAAAAAAATTCAGCAGAACAAAAAAATTGAAAAAAAAATCAATGAATATTTCATTATATTGTTTAGAAAATCAGATAAGCTGTAATAGCTAATATTTTTTACTTTAAACTCGATTAAAATTTTTAATGAAATTTTCAAATGCCAAGATTAATTTTTTTTTTCAAATTACCGATTTGAAAATGATTCATATTTAATGGGGGAATACATGAAATTCGACGATGACATAGTTTCCCGAACTGATGTTCACAGTTTTACGTTACTACTCGCTGTATAACTTGCTCAATGCAATTTCGAATCTGCATTGCGTAAGATTACTCGGTGATGCGAATGAATCAGACATCGATGACAAATCTGTGATCGCGCTATGCTCGAAGATGCATTCGCCTCGCATCTAATGTAGTGTTATCGTAACCGTCGAGTTTTCGTTGGTATAATTTCCTCGAATTGCGTAATTTCTCGTCGATTGTGTTTTCATAATTATTTCCAAAATATCAAGTAAATATAGATATAGGACTAATTTATCACCATATCGGATGAAATTTACATCGAAGTGCTGCGACCTTTGAAATAAAATTGTTTATTCTTCACCTAACGATTTCGTATGCGTGTGTTATTTTAAACGTGATTTGATAAATGTCGGTTATAAATCGAGTCGAATGAGTTATTTGTTAGTAACGAAGCTTCTCATCGATTACTTAGTACCTACGTATCGTCATAAGCAATAAGTATATATTCGTGTGTTGTTCTCGAAGTTGAAAGTATCTTGTGATTTTTTTCCGCAGCAAAAATGACGACCTACTTTAACTATCCGCCGCCAGCAGTTCAAAAGGAATTGAAATGTATTGCCGAATTAATTGTAGCCGATGGAAAGGGAATTTTGGCGGCCGATGAATCCGTCTCCACAATGGGAAAGCGGCTTCAAGAAATCGGCGTTGAGAATCAAGAAGAGTTGAGGAGACAATATAGACAGGTTAATTTTATATATTGAAATAAAATCCTTATTTTGGTTCGCTTATTCGAGCCTTTGCGAGTATTTATTTATTATTGTTATGTTCACGTTGGATTTTTTTTTTGTAGTTATTATTCTCAACGGAACCATCGATTCAAGACAGCATATCCGGTGTTATTTTGTTCCACGAAACTCTTTACCAGAGGGACGATGATGGAAAATTGTTTGTTGATTTATTAAAAGAACGTTGTATCATTCCTGGAATTAAAGTAGATTGCGGTGTTGTTAATTTATTCGGATCCGAAGATGAAGTTACCACCCAAGGTATTATTAAAAAAAGAGCTACTTTATGGGTGTGAAAATCTCTTCAAAGTTGTTTAATTATTTCTAGTCCTGGTTTATATAATTCGTCTCATGTTTTTAGCCAAATTTGTGTTTTAAGAGGTGTGAGTTGTTGCAATCAAACAAATTTAATTAATTTTTTTTGTGGGTGGGGTTCTGAATATTTTGGCATAACAAGACTACATTTATCAGATCGCTTCGAAATTTTGAGAATAGCCAAAATGGTAGAACTTCGGAGTTGAAAAGAGTTTGAATTCAAATGCTTGAAGAAGCATGATTTGACTTGAGGGCACCTTTTTCTCAATATTATTATTTTAGGAAACGTTGATGAAACGAATAAAAGTTTTTGAAGAAGGAAATCGTAGTTCCTCTGTCTAGTATGCTGTACGAGGTATAGGAAAATTAGTTATTTTTGAATGAGCTTGAAAAATTGTATTTCTCCTGAACGGAGGGTGAAGTGAAGTGATATTTATGGTAAAAAAAAAATGAAAGCAGCCATGCCGCATTACTGGAGGTGAGTTTTTTTGTAGCTTGTTTACTTAGGCTTATTTTATCAACTGACGCATAATCATTAATTTTCGACTTTCCGTTTACTCCCACCAGATTTTGAGAACAATAACTCCTTCTCTCCTCCAATATGGTGAAGGTAAAATTAACATATAGCATATTTTTTCTCTAGTGATCACATGAGTCTACCTAACGTTTTGGCAATACGCCATTTTTTATAGATTTTGACCCAAATTCAAAGGTTTTATATTCTGTTCTCCATGTAACCCCAAGTACGAAATTTGATCTCTCTAGGTCAGTTTGATGAAGAGATGAGGAACATTCCAGAAATTTCATTGCTCGAAATTTTTCCTAAAAGTATTTTTCTGCTCTAAATGCCTTTGGAAGGGTGAAATTTGCTTACATTTGTGTCCGTGACACTCTCTTACATATGAGGCTGAGAACAAAAAATTTGTGTAATTTACCCCCTTTCTACCTCCTCTCAAAATTTGAGGGAACTAACATTTTAAAGTTGAAAAAAAAAAAATTTAATGAATTCTTGCATTAGTATCTTACAAAAATTTCCACCATTTCCATCTTATTAAAAAGTTGGACGTTTGCCATATGATTATAAATTACCTGAAATGCGAAAAATATGAAATTTCTCTCCACCCATCTTTCCCAAATTAGGTACGTTGTAATAGTTATCGTTTTAAATTGGAAACTCAACTAAAAATTTCATGGTACTAAAAAAGTACGAAATTATAGTTTTTTCATTTCGTATACCTGTAAGGTGGCTAAGTGGGCTTGAGCCCCTCTTTACCTTTTTCCCATTTTTTTTTTTTTTTTTTTATTATTGTTATTTACTTAGAAGAAATATGATGGCGATGAGAGATTATGGGACTGTTGTTATTTTGTGTAATAATTGTCAATTTACAAACTTATTTTTAAAATGAATGTATTGTACATGTAATTGGCAGCTCGCGTATTTTTCATACCTATACGAGATTCAGTTTTCCAAACCCATTCAAATAGGTAGGTAAATAAATACTCGCTAGAAAATTTTCAAAAATAAGAGTAGGTTGTGGTTTTTCCCTCCACCTCCCCTGGCCATTAGGCAAAAATTGTGACTATACGCTGATGATTCCCAGTAGTTTATTGCATTTCAGAGTAAAAAATGTGATGTAACGTGGCCTTATCTTATCAATGACTAAAGTTGAACGCAGTATTTGATTTGAAATTTTCAAGATAGGTAGAGGTGGTAGGTTTCCAATATTGATTTAGAATCTGTAGCTCATTGAAAGAGAGTTTACCTTTGTTCCTAAAAAGAATCATTTGATTAAAAGTCGTATCAAACAGCTTGAAAATATTGAAAGAAGGTGAGTAGTTCAGTAACTTTTTGAATGAGAAAATGTGACATAACGTCACCTAATCTATGGCTGGAATTGAATTCGTCTAAATGAATTGCATTTTCGATAATGAGTAGATTCAATAGGAATTTTAAATTGATTATAGTTTGGATTAGAGTAAACTTGAAGTAACATGATCTGGGGTGAGATCACGTTTTTTTGTAGTGTAATCACTGATTTGAAATTTTGAAGAGTGCTGAGGTTTATGAATCTATATGATTAAATAATTTTTTTTTTTCATTAAGGAGGCATGACGTAACCCCTCCTTAATTCGTTGGAATTACTTGAAATTTTGATGATGAACCAATTTTAACACGCCTGTAAAATTAATTGCATTTTGGAATAGATTGAAGGTGAATTAACGTGACCAGACGTGATGTTGCCTTATATATAACTAAAATGAAATTCAGCTGATCGATTCGAAATTTCGAGAATAAATCAAGTACCGTACATAGATCTCCAGAAAAATGTTCTGTTGAATTTATATAAATCACTAAAAAATTCAGCTCAAAAAACAGTTTCAACCGTTGTCGAGTTGAGCTTGAAGTTCCAAAAATTTAACACAAGTCGACTCCAGGTAAAATTATTCTTCAGAGCTGAAATTTTTTAGTAATTTATTTGGAACTCAAAGGAAAGTTTTTCGAAAAAAGCACTTTTTTAATGTAGGAAAAAATTTGTACTTCCATGAATAAGTGAAATCATAGGGGACATCTTAGTCTCGATATATCTCTAATTTTTTTTTAGTTGGAAGAAGTAATTTTATGGGACATTAGGTTACCTTATTTTCAGAAGGATTTTGTTAAGAAAAAAATTAGCTTAGGTGATTTAATTTTTTTTTGTTATCATTAAAAATTATATTCCTTGAAAATATAAAAAAATGTAGTATTTGCTTGGAATTGATTCTAAGACATTTTTTACCGGTTATTATCTCGTATTTTAATTGAAAAAAAAAATAAATTAATAAAAATAATATTTGTAGTCGGTAAAAATAACTAATTTATACTCATTTTACAATAACTGTTAGAAAATAATTTTTTTTTCTTGTTTTTCTTTGAATGGGTTTTTCTGGAAAAGTAGTTTTTCCTTACAGTAACTTCAAAAATAGAAAAAAATAAATAAATTTATGACATACAGGCTGGGTATGATCTCTTTTGACTCATTATCATCTCTAAATTTCAAAATGGCTGAAAACACGAAAATGAAAATTCGACTTGTGACCCCTTGCCTAGTACAAGGTCAAATTATGTTTTTTTTTGAATTTTATTATTTTATTTATTTAGAAAACGACTCTGGAGACGTAGATTGGAATATATTCCTTCATAATATTAAATTATTTATTCCAAATTTTCAAAGGTTTGGACAACTTGGGAAGCAGATGCGCTCAGTACAAAAAGGACGGTTGTGAATTCGCCAAATGGAGATGCGTATTGAAAATCGGCAAGAACACTCCATCATATCAAGCCATCTTGGAAAACGCCAATGTATTGGCCCGTTATGCTTCGATTTGCCAGTCTCAACGTATTGTTCCAATTGTAGAACCAGAAGTAGGTGATTTTCAACATAAAATTCGATTTTTCCTTCAATTATATTAATAGTCCTCCACCTTCCCTGCAGATTATTCCTGACGGCGATCACGATATTGATAGATGCCAAAAAGTAACCGAAACCGTTTTAGCCGCCGTATACAAAGCTTTGAACGACCACCATGTATATTTGGAAGGTACTTTGTTGAAACCGAACATGGTGACGCCTGGTCAGTCATGCGCCAAACGCGCTACCCCCGAAGAAATCGCTCAGGCTACCGTTACCGCATTACAGAGAACCGTACCTCCCGCAGTTCCAGGTTGGTTTTCGAAAGAATTCCAATAATTGACGAATTCGTTGGTAGTATATTAATCGACGATGGAAATATTTAGGTATTTGTTTCCTATCTGGTGGTCAAACTGAAGAAGAAGCTACCGTTAACTTAAATGCCATCAACGCATACCCAGGCAAGAAACCATGGAAATTGACCTTCAGTTACGGTCGTGCTTTACAGGTATGATAGAGCTAGCACTGTAATCGCTATAAATTGTACAAACTATTTATATTTAATTTTTTTTTTGTAATTTTCAGGCCTCAGTACTCCGTGCATGGGGTGGTAAACGAGAAAATGTTAAAGCTGGTCAAGAGGAATTATTGAAACGTGCTAAAGTGAGTTGAAAATGATATTTAATTGAAATAAAAGCAAAAATAAAACATTCGAGTCTAATGTTGATCTTTATTTATAGGCTAATGGCGCAGCAGCTACTGGAACATACGTTGCTGGTTCGGTCGAAGGTAAAGCTGCCGGTAAAGACTTGTTCGTCAAAGATCACGTTTACTAAATACAAATTAAGGATATTGAAGAAAACCATTTACGCCGCTTTTTATCGTTCCAACATAAAAGCGTACTGGATGCTTAGAATTTTTTTTTTCGCCTAAATTAATAAATCGCTTTTAATATTCGGCTATGATTTAAATTTTGTAGTTACCAAAGATACTTATAAATAATTGATATACTTGTTGTGAAACGTTTGTCATCGAACTGTCAATTTGTTAATAAAACAATGTATCGATTTTATCCAGGAGATATAATATTGAATAGCTCGTAAGTTGGCAGTTCAGTTTCAATGTAGAAGTTGAAAGTGAACAACAAATTTTGTTACTGAAATTACACTCTGTATAATTTATTTTCCAATACAAATTTATTAAAAAGAGCGCAAATGTTTTTTTTGTGAGATCTTACATTATATATTTCTGAGATGGATTTTGAACGAATATTGAGCTCGTGGAATCAATACAGTGGCTAACAGAATAATGGTCATGTTTAATGAAGAGATGTACGAAGATTACGACCATTTACGTTGAAATTATGCAGCAGATTTCACCATTATTTTAAATGATGACAAATGAAATTTATGTGCTTTAATATATTTGAATATTTTATAATCAATGTCTATACAAATTATGAAAATGTTACTCAAAAACGTTGAACAAACAATCAATGCATTTAAGAAATAGTTGGCCATTTTTGTTACACCATGTTTTCATCATGATTTTCATTCTGTAAGTAGCAAAATGAATAAAATAGTAAACAAAATTTAGTAGTTTAGTTTTTATGACAACATACTTCAGTTACCCTTCTATAGAAGTGCAAAGAGAATTAAAATGTATTGCTGAAACTTTAGTTACTTGTGGAAAGGGTATTCTGGCCGCCGATGAATCCGTTTGTACTATGGGAAAACGTCTCCAAGAAATTGGAGTTAACAATGACGAAGAATTGAGGCGCCAATGGAGACAGGTATAACTGAACTTCCTATACTAAATGTAGCTTGAAATAACGTAAAAGTAACTACAGCTGATGTGGTGTTAACTGTTGTACACTATATCTGAGGAAATTTTTTACTACGTGTAGATCTTGAGTAGTGTAATGATAGAAAGGTTATCACTTTCTGTTGATATGATGGTGAGGGGGCAACATCATTTTAGTTCTTTACTGAGTTGATATATTTTAAACAATGGGAATGAGATTTGAAATATTTGATGAGGCTTTGCATGATACGATCTCATAATGGAGGATTAAGTTTGGCAGAGAGAAAGTGTTACTTTCCAAAGTTGTTTTCAATGCCCCATAACTACCGGAAATGTAAATTCTGTGAAACGTTATCATGTAAGCTATTGTCGTTCGAATGAATAATTATACATCACATGGATTTATTAATATAGTTTGATTTGAATTGCGATTATTCAATAATTCGATACTTTTCTTGAACTCTCTTGAATTACCTATAGAACACAAAGATTCAGAAATATATATTAGTACAATTCAAAGCGTTGAAGGTATTCTCATAACATTATAAAAATAATATTGATTTATTTCTTCATAATAGACATTATTTACCACCGATCGACAAGTAGCTGACTATATTTCTGGGGTAATTCTATTTCACGAAACTCTATGTCAAAAAGATGACAACGGAAAACCCCTCACTGATAGCTTAAAAGAACGATGTATTATTCCCGGCGTAAAAGTGGATACCGGCTTGGTTACCCTATATAATTCGGAAGAAGAAGTAACAACACAAGGTAGATTCTTTTTGGCAATTATATCACTTTTTTTAATATTCAATTTTATTCATTTGTTGAGTATATACTGTATGCTCCTGACTTAGGACTGGATAACTTGGGAGCTCGTCTAGCACAGTATAAAGCTGGAGGTATTGAATTCGCTCGGTGGAGATCAGTATTCAAAATTGGTAAAAACACGCCATCTCACCACGCCATCACGACCAATTCCACAATGATTGCTAGATTTGCCTCGATTTGCCAGTCACAACGGATATGTCCCATTATTGAACCTGAGGTACTGCGAAGTTATTCATACGTTGTTAAATTTCTTCATTTCGAAATATCAAAGTGAAAATCATGCGAAACAGGTGATTCCCGACGGAGACCACGATATTGAAAGATGTCAAAAAGTTACCGAAACAGTTTTGTCTTTCGTATTCAAGGCTTTAATCGAACATCACGTATTTTTGGAGGGCACACTATTGAAACCTAACATGGTAACGTCTGGTTTAGCATGCATGAACCGCGAAGATCCTGCCACAATTGCGAATGCTACTCTCACCGCTTTGCGAAGAACCGTTCCTCCAGCGGTTCCTGGTATTACTTAATGAACCGTAGGAGTTGATTTTTTGTTTGGGTGTGATTATCTTGATTTAATTTTAATTCATCAGGTATTGTTTTTTCATCTGGAGGTCAAACGGAAGAAGAAGCTACGTGCAATTTGAACGCGATTAACGTGGCAGAAGGATCTAAACCGTGGAAACTGTCATTCGCTTACGGACGAGCTCTACAGGTTGGTGACAAAGTATAAGTTTTTGTTCGTAATAGTGATCAAGTTATTTGTTTAATTATATTTCTCTGTTTTTTAGGCATGTGCTTTGCGAGTTTGGGCTGGCAAACGTGAAAATGAAAAACTTGCTCAGGATGAGTTCCTCAAACGAGCTAAAGTTGGTAAACGTAAAATATCTCTTTACTAATCAGCCGAGATTAATCATAAATTTTTCTCTTTCACAGGCTAACAGCGAAGCATCTTGCGGTAATTATACAGGCACGAGTAGTACGAACAGTAACGTCCCCACTCACTCTCACCCACCGAAATATTCACTCACCAGTAAACAAGGCGATAGAAGAAATTATCATCACCGAACAATCCCACCTGCCAGTCATGGTGGCTCTTCAGGTCATACAAATCATTTAGGCTCTTCAACTCATTCCACTCATCATGCGACTGAAGAGGATTGTTGTAACAATAGAACAAGCCGTCGTGGAAGTCCTAATGCTTATTCTAAACCGCCCCCGCCACCATCAGCTTACAGCCCAAGTCATCATCATAATAAGAGCCCTAGTCCTAGGTTCGGTAGCGCCACCGGTAGCCCTCACCATAGGGATAGGTACCAAACAAGCAGATCTAATCCACGATACGCGCATGCAGTTGTAGGATTAGAACCTTCGCGATATCAAGAAATGGCACCGGAAGGTTCGCGTTACGATCCAAAAGAATGTTCGAGGTATAGCGCCAACAGTACGAATTTAGATCAAGATTTTCCGAATAATATTTCTAAAACGTCTGATGGGATTCCCGACATTTCGACTGATTCATCGACAAATTAGTAAATCTCGAAATCGTGTAAATTTATATGGATTTCGGGATTGTAAAAATTAATGTGTAATTTTTTGCAAAATTTAAAATTGTAAAAATTATATTCATTGTATACTTCGTATTCTATTAAACGTCGTAGCTGAAGTATAACTTTATTTTTACTTTTTATCAGTTCTTCATCATTTTTGCAGTTTAGCATTTTATGTGAATTTTGATTAATATGGACAAAGTGAGTAACTATAACTGCTTCAAACTTATGTCTACCTATATAATATAGACCAAGTAAGGACCAAGCTACTGATATTGAATTGGTGTTGCAACATCTCTTGACCAACTTACACTTTGATAGTTATGCGCATGCACGACCTGCGCAAGCAACTCCCCCGACACTCGTGATGCGTAAAACACAACTCTGAAGCCGTTCGCGCATGCGCGTAACGGTAAGACCGTGCGTTATAGAATTCCAAAATATATTTTGATAAAGTAGAATTTCAGCGGTATAACAGTACTAACGAGTGGTAGAAGTCAGTGAGACAAGTTTAAAAATACTAGGGCTTAAAACTGCATGAAAAAAAATTGAATCCTACATTTTGAAAAAATTGACTAAAAATTTTTTTTTGTCTTTGAACGACAAAATATAACTTTGAAACTAAAAAAAACTGTATCTATATTACCCGGTATTACATAATTTAGTTCTTTTGAAATTTTCAGATTTGTAAAAACCTTGATCTCATTTCGTATGGATTCAGCATTCGTATCATCTTGAAGAATGTTATTTCTTTCATTATATGATTATTTCATATAATCTTTAGATATTAACCATGGGCTGACAACCAGTAAAAAACAACCGGGTGCCAAAATGGCACCAACATGCATTTTTATATATTTAGAAGATTTGAAACCCGTGATGTACTTAACTACTTACACGTATATATTTTGTCAAGAATAAAATATATCATGGTAGCCGACAACTTACAATCTATTTGAATGCACTTGAGGAAAAATATGAATGTGGGTAATATCGTAATATCTAAAATACATTAAGGTGCCTTTTTTGGCACCCGGTTGTTTTTTCTTATAAAAATGCATGCTAGTGCCATTTTTAGCGTTTTTTTTTTTTCAATAAACATATACCTACCTACACTTCGAAAAAATATTTTTTGTTGCTTTCAGTTCAGGAAACATTGAAGGTACAATCTATTTTTTACGGCGTTGGTGTATGCATTTTTATTAACACTGCTGCCTTCACTGCGAATTAATTTTTTTAAGTAGGTACCTAAACAAAATTTTAGAATAGGTAAACTGCGAATGACGAAGTATATTATTTCACCTATTAGTTTTATTCACAAATAATACGGATTTAATTTTTTTTAAATCGTGATAAATGTCATGTTGTCATACGAAAATAAGATACTTGCAATCATAATGATAGCAGTGATCGATGTAATAATTTTCGATTTTTTATGAACTAATAAATTCCTTGAATGTGATACACAAAATTGACTATACAAAATCTTCAACTACGGTTTTATAAAAATAATAATATGTACATCAGCACATAACTTATTAGATTTTTCTTAAATTTCAATTTCTCCATCTTAAAAATGATCTTTACTGTCTTATGATTGTAGTGAATCTCCAAATCGTTCCATCGTCATTTGAATACAATGTAAATGTAATAGTGTCTAATAGTACTTATCAAATTAAAATTATCTGAACAACGAAACAAAAATTATAATTCATCATATTGATGTGAAACTGTGGATAGTGATTCGCAGAATATACATCAACGTTTTCATTAATATGATTTTAATTCCACGTTTACTTGTTTAATTAATTTCATAGACTTGTGATTATCTCCTATTTGACCTAAGATACTTACCAATCACGAATTAATACAACGTAGGTAAGTTTTCAGTTATAGCTTGATCTGATTATTTTGCTAAAAGAAAAGCTCACCTAAAGTATACCAAATTCTTTAAAAATATGATCCTGAGCTGCTCATTTATACTTAAGCCTTTTTCGCTTATTAAAAGATAAAGGCTGTATATAACTACATTAAAGTATGATAAATAAGTAATAAAATGTGAATAGATTTATTCATCGACATATTTCGTAAAAAATAATACAATTTTAAAATGCTCATAATTTATCACTTTGAATACATAAAATATATTTACAATATGAAATAAATATTAAACATGAATGTGAAAAAAATCATACGAACGTTTCCGCTGGCACGATGCTTAATAATTAATTAAATCGGAGGGGTACTCAAAGGTATGAAATAAGACGTATAGTATAATACAAAGTTATCAATGAAATTCAAGTTACTTTGGTAATAAACGGAAAAATTATTGATCCTTTTGTAATTCTTACATCACTCACTTCTTTTTACTGTATCTATAATAATAACGACCCCTGCGAGAAGAATTATCCGGATAGCATCTGGAAAGTGCATTTCCTTCATAACCTGGTGGACATGAACACGTTGCTACATGATTTTTGGCGTTGCATATAGCATCTACACCACACTGATCGCTGCAGGCCGATCTACATTCATAATTGAGACAAATTTGATCCGATCGACATTCGTTATCTTGTTGACATTCTCCTCGACGACAAGCCGTTAATGGATCTCCAACATATCCTGGAAGACAGGTGCAAACAGGTCTTTCTTTACCTGTGTTATCGTGTCCTGGAGTACACTTAGCGTTTGCACCACATGGGTTATTTGGTTCGCATAAATCGACTACAAAATAACGATGTAGTATAGTTGGAAAGTCATTTTAAACATACTCTGAAAAATAACAACTTACAAGGTTCGAAGGGTCTACATCTGAGGAAAGGATCACCGGTCATATCTCTTGGACAGCTGCACACTGGAGTACCTCTTCTGACTTCGCAGTTAGCATTTATTCCACAAACTCCTTCGCACACATTTACGCATTTCTCACCCAAACACGTTTGTCGGTCAGATGGGCAGTCTCGATCGGTCAGACACTCAGCTCGGCATGAAACATAAGGGTCTCCGAAATAACCCTGAAAACGGATCGACATTTATATTCACGCTCGTTCTATTTGCAAGAAATTTTTCCTACTTTACTTACCTGAGGACAAGTGCATACAGCTCTGTGATTATGAACTTCGCAAATAGCGGTTGAAGCGCACAATCCAGGTTTACAAGCAGAAGTACATTGGTAATTCTGACACGTCTGTGATGCTGAGCATTCGTAATCGGATTCGCATTCATGTTTACAACCAGTCAAAGGTGAGCCCAAGTATCCCGGTAAACACGTGCAGACGGGGATATTATTCCTAACTTCACATTTTGTATTTGGTCCGCAAGGAGTACTTCGACAAAGCTCCTCTATAAAAGAATAGAATTAGATGTGCTTAATTGTTCCTCCAAAAATAAAAAATAAATACAAAATTTACCAGGATCAAATCTTCGACAACTGACTAATGGATCTCCAGTGTATTGAGGTGGACAAGAGCAGACTGCGACATGATTACGCGGAGTACAATCGGCATTTACGCCACAGTGTCCGGTACATGCGTTCACGCAGCTGTAGTCTCTGCAGACTTGTGAAGGACCACAGTCCGAATTATCTGCAAAATATTTCGTAACAATTGTATGAATATAAATGATTAATAGATGAATTTATTTTTCCAATGAATTATCAACCTTCACATTCTCCGCGTTGACAATAGGTTAAAGGATTTCCAAAATGTCCAGGCAAGCAAGAACAAACTGGTCTGCCATTAGATGTACGGCAGTGAGTGTTCTGTCCACAAGGATTTGGATAGCAGGGGTCTCCTCCAATCATTCCTGAACAAAAAAAATGTATGTATATATAAATGAAGTATGAAATCAAGAAAAAAAATTCTCCTTTAAAAGTCAAATTTATTAAGACTCTATCTCTTTTAGTTTTGAAATATTTGATTTTGGGTACCTAAATTATTTTTTGGTAACTTTTGAAACGTATTCATTGAAATCAAACAAAAAAATAAAAAACATAAGTCGAAGCATGAAAATACAATTATCTAACCATTAGAAGAAGATAAATTCATTCTGGGAGAAAAACGTAAGCAGCCATGCCACATTACTGAAGCTGAGTTTTTAACTGGTGCTTGTTCAGATTTACAAATAACGTTACTAACGTCTTCTTGTCTACAGGTCACGCCCAATACAAAGTCTAAAAACCCCAACCTTATCCCTCACAAAACTACTTTAGAGTGTTAAGAAGTTAAACTTAGAACAAATGCAGTATTTCTTGCCATGCAATAATCATACGAGCACATAGAGTATTTCTCAAATTATAACTACTTGAGGCTCCTCAAATTATTTTCAAATTGACCCAAATTGAAGAGATCATGTTCTGGGCATCAACTAAAGCTACACACGAACTTTGACCTTTCTAGGTCGATTTAGCGGTGAGATATGGAAGATTTATGAAATTTCCTGCAGCAAATCCCCCCCCCCCCATGCGGGTTTATGCTCTAATTCCCCTCCATATTTACTTGGAAGATAAAATTAGAATAGGTTAGTCACTTGGGCTCATTTTATCATAATTATGACACCACAATAAAAAATTTTCGACATCTCGTGTGCCCACATTTCAAGGTCGATAATACCTCCTTTTCCCCTCCAACGTCATGTTTGAAGGTGAATTTGGGATATAATATATTTCTCATTTCCAATAATCATATGATCTCATATTAATTACATTTTCACTAATTTGAGACTCCTCAAGCTCTACTCAAATTTTGATAATCCACCATTTTGAATCCATATTGATCCAAATTCAAGAGGTCATATTCTGGTCACCAACTAATCTCACACACAAAGTTTGACTTTTCCACTTTGATTTAGTGAGGAGATATGGAACATTCAAGAAATTTCATGACTCAAAACTTCCTCAAAAAAACGGTTTTTGCCCCAACTTCCCTCAAAAGGAACTTGGGAAGCTTAAATTTGGATATGTTGGTGTACGTAACACATTCTTTCATTTGAGACCAAAAACGTGAAATTTGAGCCATTTGCCCTTTCTCCAGCCATCCTCAAAATTAGAGTGATCCGCCATTTTGAATTTTATCAATAAAACAAAAAATACTTTTGTTGCATTTCTAAGGTGAGTCTCTCCCTTAGTTTGGAGGGAATTTCATAAACACAGTGAAAAAAATATATATATACCAAAAAGTTGGACATTTGTCAGATGATTATAAATAATCCGAAATTCATAGATTTGAAGACCCCCTCCCTCCCTCCTTCTTTTCCCAAACTAGGTAGGCTGTAATAACTTCACCCCCTCCCAAATCAAATAGGCTGCAATAACTATCGTTTTCAAGTCAAGAACTCAGCTAAAAAAAAATCATGCAGATTTTTCTCAACCAATTTGAAGAAAAAATTTTGTTCCAGTCTTAAGCAATATTTGTCTATGCTTTTCTACGGAATCATCAACTTTTTTTATGTCAGTTTATTTGTCATAGATTCTCAGTTACCTCTTAATGTTGGAATGAAAAAATAATGTTAATGTTTGTTAAGAAAAATTTTAATGGAAAATCAACCATGATGGAAAATTAATCTTAATTACGATTCAATTTTCACAAGATCATTGGGATCAAGAAATATAAGTTCTAAAATTTTAAAATATTTTTAGCATCAAAATTGACTGAAAAAAAATTTATTACCAATAAATTATCGATATTTCCGCCATTAACAGAAGTAGGTAGTCAACAAGAGGGAACTCTTCACTGTATTATTTTATTTTGAAAAAAATTGAAACAGTAAATTTAACTCCAGCTTTTGACAATATTTTTCATTTTTGATTTCAATTTTTTCTTTTCTTTTGTATCGGATCACCTTTTTTTTTTGACGTCCATTTACTAACCAAAATGTGGTTTTTGGTTTAGCAACTCGAAATAATTTTTACATCCTTCATAAAAAAAATTATTGAAGAAAATGCAGAAGATTTAAAAACTTGAATCGTGATGGAAAAATAAAAATTATTTTTCTTATTCCTCCGTTATAAGGGTGTCTAACCGATCCACCCCTCATTTAAGTCATACACTTTTGAAACACCCTGCATAAGTCTTACTCTATATATCCAAATTGTATTACTTACCATAGATGAGTGGAATGATGGAAGAGAGGAGAAATATTTGTAAAACCTGGAATGAGCATAGAAAACAAATACGTTAAAATTCTTCAAAAATTTATACATTAAAAAAGAAAAGAAAATTTCCCGCTGTTACCTATAAAATGATTACATAAGACCAGATTTTTTCGAAATATAATGGTCATCAGCCAAGATCAAGTTCAAGACCTTGACTGAAAAAATCGACCCAAGCAATTTGCATTTTCGCGTAGGATTAGGTATATCAATTATAATATTGTGGTCATTGTTACAATTGGCACGTTGAAATCCATTAAAAGCAGGTGGGCAATTGGTACTCCTCCTTGATACATTTTTTATTTTGTTTTCAAAATCATAAATAACGAATAGGCGAATGATTTACCATTTAGAAAATAATAAGAATCGAAGTAAACACGTTTGAAAAACATAAGTACCTAACTGGTACATGACCTTCAAAATTTGTTACAAGGTCTGGAATTCCATGTGATGCTACTAAAATCTCAGAACGGAAGATTAGATGTTGAGTAAGTATCTGTGTGATGTTAAAGTTCGAATTTTTTGGTAACAAAAATGGATGAAAATCGCATTGAATTTTGTTATTACTATTATTTTTAAAGTTTTGCATTTTATCCTGTCGTCATGTGTAAATGAGTGTTAAGTATGAAGCTATACTTAATAGATAGTTGGTACCCGCAGGTGTGACGAGTACCTGACCAAAATATTTATTATTCATAAAGAGATTAAACTACCCAACGCCTTTTTAGTTCCCTAAATATAATATGACGTAAATATAGTCGATCTTCCATCATTACATAAGGCCTTGAAATGATAATCGTGACTTTTGATAATTAAAAATAAAGATTTATTTCCACCTTCCTACGTCCGATATTCAGAATACGTGTGTAACTGAATTTTGGAAAAAAATATCGAAAAAAATGTTGAGCAAAAGTTTATTTAAATCAATTTTTACCTAATAGAAAATTTAAATGAGTACATATTAAATTTTGTAAAAAATAAAAATTATGATTTTTTTTATACTTATTAATTTTACTTCACCAGTAAAACATGCGCATCCTACTCGTTAATTATTTCTCAATTGCAAATTCAAAAACCTTAATACTTACCTACCCACAGTTTCGATGGGCACAATAGTACGTAATTATGAAGAAATCATAGCGTTCGTTTTTTAGTTTCATCGAAAAAAGTAGTAGGCTAATCTTCCTACTTGTTCTCTTATTCCTTAATGGGAACACGTGCGTAATGCATCCCATTTGTTTAACATATAATGGTAAATACATCAAATCATGGTATAGTAGATATTAAGGTTATATCGCCCACGTGGGATTTTTGAAATGATACCTATGTTATCATTTCCTAATTATTGAGTTTAACGAGATCGATTAAATTTATTTTAGTTATTTAAACAATACGAAGACACAAATGTTCTTGAATAATTCTTCAGTCAAATTAGTAATTTATTCGGGCATAGTTCATTGGTTGGCACGTGGTTTACCTTGAGGTGGGTCGGGATCCAAAATTTATGTGTAATTTTTTTTTGCAAATTTATTTTAATAAAACGTTTGGAACAAGTTATTTTTTGAAGCTATTCCGAAAACTAAATTTTATTTGTAAAAGAAGAAAATTGCTTTTTACGATTAAACTTGTAGTTCCAGTGATTATTCAATATTCAAATATTTTTTTTGGAATATGATACATCGACAGATTTAGTTTCAACTAGGAAACATCTTAAAATTTTGGCACAAGTAATATAATTTTTATCGCATGATGAAATGAAGAGAGAAAAATGAAAATAGATTATTAATCAATTTAGTTAATGATGTTAAAACTGAAGTAATAAAAGGAATCCCATGAATTTATGTTAAAAATAAATTTCAATTAAATCATTGACAATAAGTACATGCTATGCTAAAGGGAATAATTATTTAATTTTTTAAATACATTTTTAACAAATAGTTCAAAAGATTCTCTTGGTTGTGAAATGACATTTTACCTTTGCCAATTCAGAAAAAAAAAGGAGATAATATTTGAAGCCTTTAGCTAGTTAGCTACACTTTGAACTTTCTAAAAAAAAGTAAAATATTTATCTAAAATGCCAATGAAAACATATCAATTTGTACGGCGATAGCATATGCATTTTTATTAAAACTTAAATATGCATTTTTTAAATTTAATATTTTAGTTTTTTTGTTTAGAAAAAAAAAAATTATACCGAATTTTTTCATCTGAAAAAGAAAAATATTATCTACTTTTAGCCTTATTAAAATGTTTGTTGTGATTCGACAAACACCCAAATAATTGATGTAATTTGGGTAAAAAAAATACTACATTATATATTCATTCTTTGGGTTTTTTATTCCGTAAAATTAAATAAAAAGTAATACCATAATAAAATGCTAAAACAATATAAAAGTATCACCGAGAGTTACTTGGTTATTGTACGTAAATCAATTCAATCATTACTCACCATGATTACAGCGAAACGTTCAAAAAGCAGTTGTCACCAGTCGGTGTAAAACCAGAGACTCCTAATCAACGATACGTTTATTTATATATGAGAGGATTACAAGGATATTCAGGTGCTATACCCGTACAGGGTCAACCTCGACCTTTGTATGCTTCAGTTTACCAAACCAGTTGTCTTATCCACTCCCATATTGACACCTACACCATTTGTTCTCAAACACATTATTTTTGTTCCGGTTCATCTTAATACATTTTAAATGATGCATCCAATTATGGGAATTCTGCAAAATATTATTTATCTTGAAGGTATCTGCGTAACTAACTCGATATATATTATTTGTTTCAAAACTCAAGGCGGCGCGATGGGGTGCGCGGGTTTATGATATGTTAAGTATTCGACGAAATAGTTGTTTTATTTATTTTATTAGAAGTAAACAAATTTTAATTCGACGAATTTTGTTCACGTTCGATTTCTTAATAGGGTTACTCCGAGATGTTCATTATTTTTTGGTTTATAGTTATACCCATATTTGTTGACTTTAATTCTACCTTTACTAAGCGCATTATTTTATTTTATTTCATTAATTTAATTTTTTTTATTTCATTAATTAAATTTTGGTAAAATAATTTTTTTTTTTGAATTTAATTAAATAAATTTAATTCACAGACACATAGTCAATCAGATTATTTTATGGTTTCTATTTAATGTTTTTTGTTAAGATTTTAATAAAAAACTTTCCAACATAGGTACCTAGATACCTACCTAAATTCTATATCGAAAAAAGAATGAACAATATTTAGTTGCCAAAGTTAATAGGGGGGGGGGGGGAGAATGGGAACGGATGGTTAAAATTTCAAAAAATGAGTAAAATCATAAACACCATTATATTTGTTACTTCATGATCAAGAACAAAATACATATTTACGAACATTAATTATTTTCACTTGAATTTGGAAATAATCACTCAAAAATCGAAACAACATTAATTGTACATGGAAAAAAGAAAAAGAAAATCAATACGTGTACCACAAAGGAGCGAAATAACATTAAACATATCGCATACCTAATATTGTTGTTGTTTTTTTCTAATTTATCTAAAGTTCTGTTAAAATAATGTCCAAGTTCGTTGATATTTGATTATATGCATTTTGAAAGATCATCCTTAATTTTTATACCTTTTTTGCAATTGTAAAAGTAAAAAAAAATTCATTACTATTGGTTGACGATGCAAAAATGCTGTTTCAATCATTACATAATAAAGAAAATAGTCGAGTTCTCGAACACGAAGAACGTTGAAAATTTGAGCGTTTTCGTTTCACTCCTCGTTTTCTATAAAGTCATTCTTTGATGCGTTCGTTTGAACATTGCTTAAAAATACCTATTATTCGTTAGAAGGATAAAGCCAAATCTTAATTTTTTAGAATTTTCTATTCAAAATGTTCTGTGGTACGTAGAAGTGGCCCTTGTAGTGATAATTTTATTTCATAGAGTAAATTTGATTACCTAAATTTTTAATGTAATATGTCATAAATGAACATGGTCACCATATACCCCTCCTGCTTTCTTAGCTTTGGATTTCGTATGCTGAAAGTACCTAACTTTTTCTCTCTTCATATGATATACCATGGGAATAATATTGAAAGTGTCCATAAGAACATAATTCAAAAATCTCTCCTAAATTTTTTCAATTTTAATGACATCATTTTAAAGTTGATTAATCCGCAATTGTCCCCCCCCCCCTCCTCTGCAAATTCCAAATGAGATCATACTGAAGTACCAAAGTAGGTTTAATGATGCATGTATTTTTTATATTCTTTGAATTCTGCATAATGAAGTATGCCATTGTTTTAGCTTTACCAAGCACAGTATCAATGTGTTCCCTAAAATGTGATGCTCAAATTAAAAATTTAATTTGTGATCAATCATTTTGTTTAGACAAATTATCTATTAACAATTAAAATTAATAAAATATACGTAAGATGTGTAATTTTTTCAATTTGTTGATGAAAAAGCCATTAATTATTAGATGTTACCTCTACATATTCCTACCTAAATGAGGACTGATGAATTGTAATTTTGTTCATTTTGTAGGCTATAGATTTGAAAAGGAGTTGAAGTGACGCTAACAATATAATAAAGGGTAAATGCGATAATAATAAGGTTTGTTTTAAGAAGAAAAATGGAAAAATCAAAATAATAAATGCCTATAAGTGATATGAAAGAAAGTATTTAAAATATAATGATAAAATGTTACATAATTTCGCTGCAATGCTTTTTAAATAAAAAATCTGATTTTTCACACATTCCTCAAAAACAACGCAACGAAATAATTTCATGTTATATTACGCACGTCATATTTTAAATACTTCATTTCAGATCACTTGACGTAATTTATCTTTTCTATTTCTTTATTTCTTCCTCCCATAACAAACATTATCGCATTTACCTACTTATTATACCGAAAGCACAGAAAAGCACCACCTGAAAAGGAAATTGAGGGGTTTTGTTGAAAATGGGAATTGTTCTTGTCTCGTATTTTATTAATTTTTGCTTATCTAAGGTCTAATAAGGTGTTAATTCATGATCGAAACTCCGTGAAATGTGATTATAGCCCCTCACTCTTTAGTCTCTAACTCTTGAAGGAGTTATATCTATCACGGAATGAATGTGATCAATTCTCCAAAAAAAGTCAACGGCGTTCGAATCTTTATCTTGCTAGGTATTTCGTTGGAAATGCAAACATGTTGGATAGTATTAATTTTGATAATTTTTTTTTCATTGCATTAAAAGTACAGTTTAGATAATTAACGAAAAATTGAATGAATCATAGATTCTTAATGGGATTTTACTACTTTTACTCTACTCATTTGAATAACAGAATGATAATTAATGATTTTTGTTTAATTAAACAGCTTAAAAAAATTTCAAAAACAATTTTGGAAACACGAAAAAAAATCAAATTTATTATTATCTACGAGAGAGCGCAGAATCGACAGAACATTTGTTTCGAAATTTCCAGTAATCTAGTGCTGCTCTCTACAACGAAAATTACCAGGAAGCAACCAGTGCTACCACAACGAATACGCTAACATGGCCAAACAATGTTTATATTTTATTGGCGGAAAGATATTCATTCAGTGCGTACTATTTTAAAGTTGTCCAATCATCTTTAGGCATGTGTTTATAATCGTTCAAGTTTGTTTAGAACTTAAAAAAGTTCGTGTTATTGTGGTATCGTGTAAAAGGCGTGAAATAAATGCGTTGCGACAGCGTTTTAATAATTCGGGAAATGGTGATTAGTGTGCAATTGATGGATTTTTTTTACTATTTCGTTGATGTAAAGTGCCAACAACATCTTTAATCAGCAACCACATTCAATTATATCAACGCAGTAAGTTTTTGTTACGTAATAAAATATTGCTTTATCATCTGCTCGCTGATAATGTATGGAAAACATGGATTTCCTTTATTTCGCTTTTTGTCCTCGATACTATCGATGCGCGAATATTTCCTTACAATTATCATCTCCTGAATCACTTGTCATCTGGTAAAATCTATCACATATGCCTTGGACGGCTACAATTTCCATTTTAAGGTGTGTCCTTGGAATGCTTTTATACTTCTGTTTTCAATAATATTGCGACTGCAGTATGCGAAATACTCGTTGAAATTTACTCTCCTGTTTGTCGGATTTAGGAGCTCAAATCATTCTCTGTTTGATTTATCAATTGGTACAAATCCCATGACGATGAGTGTATTTTGATGTAATATTAACAATAATAACGTTTAATAGGTCATTTAAAATTATCTGCTTAACATGTGCTATATCTTTATACATAATAGATGATTCTTAGATTCCTTTCAGTATCCTGTCGCTTGAATATAAATAATTGTGATCGACTCATCGTTAACAAAGCGATGATTGAAAAATACTCGATCGCTTATCTCTCTTGTCGAAATGAAAACACACATTGTGAAGTGTTTCCTTTATTTTCATATCACCACGGTATACTCTCGTTAAATATATAAAAGCACCATAATTGAATGCAATTACGAATAGGTTACACGAAATACCGGATTTATCTCTTAATATTCGCTGGTACCATGAAGTACTTTTTCATGAGCTGGAGTGCTGTTGATAATTTTGCTCGAAGGAAATTTTTCGGACTCAGTGGGAAATGAAGACATTTACACATGACAATGTTAGAGTGAGTGCACAACTTTCTAGAAAATTCTACTGTTTTCAAAGATGGTTTTTATTATGTTCGAAAATACGTTCGTTGAAAGGAACCAGAACCAGTTCAGTTGTTACTATTAGGTGACATTTTCATTTACATGTGACACTCTGCTCATAAACGCTTTTCTAGCTTCCCGCCATTTTTAAATGAATAAAGAAATTAGATTTTTAATTACGTACGTCGTGGCGGAGGATATAAAGCTCTAATAAGTAATTTCTAAACGACCTTGTCCCGATTAAAAATTGTAACATTGTTGCGTACAGATTAGTTTATTTATTTAACGAAAGAAATTATATAAATATCCAAATATTCCATTATCCAACGTCCAACCTACTTTCTAAATTTCATTTGCAGCTTTAGTATTCATCGCTGGTTGGTTTGTAATTTTATGCTCAACATAGAATACCTAATTTATAAAGATAGAAATTTTGTGAAACACGTATAATTATTCTATTATTCTCGAAGTACGTAAAAAATATGATTTTCAATTTTTTTGTGTGTAACGTACTCCCTGCCAGCCGTTGACCTTAAACCACAATGCTCGTAATCGCATCGAGTTAATGTATTTTTCGCTTAATTTTTTCTTTCAACTGCGAATCTACAAAATTTTGTAACGACCTTAACACACCAAACGGCAACGTACTACTATCTCATTCACAAATTACGATGACGTAAAATACCAACTGGTTTGAGTAAGCGGAAGGTATACATTATCGAATTAAATACCAAGACATGTCGTATTTCATAACAAGGGCCACTTAAAAAATAAATCGAAAATTCACTCATTTCCCAACGATAACACGGACACCTCCCTCCACTCGATGCTAATCTTTCGAGTAACTCTTGGCGCCAATTTCATTTCCTCTACAGCTTTAAGGTATGCGCAAAAAACCTTGAAATTGGCATCCACTACATAGTTGATTTAATGACTGATATGTGATTCGAGTGATCATCGATGTCAATACAAGTATATCAGTGGTTCGTAAAGTGACCTCGACCATGGTTCGCCATCGTCAACGATACTGCTAATATAATTTGAGTTTTTTTTTTTCATTTGCGAGGAAAAACCATAATTAAAATTTACAATCCGTCGACTAAACGACCAATTAAAGGTAACGGAAGTGAAATTCATCAAGACCTTGGGGAGAAGAGCTTTTGTTCGTGTCTCTTCTACTTGAGTGTTATTTCGTGGCGAATTTTCGGCTTTGAATTAATATCCTTTCATAGTGAAGTTTTCGAGACGGAATTTTCTTCGATATTTCGATGGAATTATGAGAATATTCTTTTGTGAGAATTTATGTATATATATTTTTACAATTTCAGTAGCTTTTCGAACGAAAAAAATCGTGAAATTTTCAAAGGTATATTGTTAATTTGGAAATGAAAAGTCAAGATATTTATGAAATTCTTATTGAATTAAATCGCAAAGTCGAATAAGGAAAAACATTTTTGTAGGGTATTAAAATTGTATACAAAAATCAAAATATTTTTTGATCGATTTAATTGAACATTTTATAATTTTTTTCGATAATATAAAGGAGAAAAAGAACTATATTGAAATGATTAACTTATTAAAAAGAAATCAAGATTTCATTGATTCCATCGTAGATTTCACGTACAGTAACCTATATACGTATTTCTCGAAGTAGATGAAGAGGGCAAGTGCTGCATGAAGTATAAGTGTCTCAAAAATTGGACGTAGAAAAAAACATCGGTAATTGTTTACGTAGTAGAAAACATTGGTATTAATTAATTTTAATGAAGTTGAATAATAATGATAAATTTTATTTTAAAAAATCGATTTTGTGATTTTTTCGTGAACGAAAGCTTTTTTCGAAACGTAAAATTTATTATTAACTTGTTTTTATACATTTATTCTTTGTAATAACTTTTAATAAATGAACAATTTTTCATTTGTTACTATTCAAATTCCCGTAATCATGCAAATTTTTTTTCTCTTTTTGGGGTGAAGGAGGGAGAAGGGGATGCGTTGAGAACAAAATATAAATTAAAAGAAAATTACTTGATACCTACTCTTGTTCTACATAATTCTAATAATATGTATTTGAAAATTTGAACTTTGAAAGGACAAAAGAAGACAAGAAAAATGTTTGAATTTAATAAATTTTAATTTTTGGAAAAAAATGCTCAAAAATGAAAAAAGGAATTGTTAAAATTTTGAAAAAATGCGAAATACTTCGAAAAATTTGAATTTATCTCAAAGTTAGAAAATCGAAAAAAAAAATTGGAAAGTATTTTCAAATTTTAAAACACGCAAAAATGAAAAGTATAAAAACAAAAAAAAATATCAAAAGTTGAAAATTTCAAAAATTGAAAAAAATTATCTAAAAATATCGAAACTATAAAAAAAGGAACAACAATGAAATAAATGTTCCAAAGTTGAATAAAAACAGTTCAAAAACTGTGAAAATATTAATAAATGAAAAAAATGAGATAGATTGTTCAAAAGTTAGTAAATATTGGAAAAAAAGTTGACTCTAGAAGTTAAAAAAATTAAGTTCAAAAAAGAAAACAAAAGATATATCAACCATATCTAGAAAAAATATATAGAAATAAATTCTAGAAATGAAAAAAATTACATGAAAAATTCTCCTTTTTTTGGCATTAAAAAAAAAAATTCAAAAAATGAAAAACATGTTCCACTGCTTTCTTGTATCTTTGGTTATTGTTCCTGTTGTGGTTGTTTTCTCTTTCTTTTGTCCTCTTGTTGTTGTTGTTTTTATTTTGTCCCGCTTTTTATTGTTATTTTGTTGTTGTTGTTGTTGTTATTGTTATTATTAATATTATTACTTTTTTTTTCATCTCGCCGCCGCCATTTTGTTATTGTTATTGTTTTATTTTTGTTGTTCTTCTTTTTCTCTTTCTTCGTCCTGTGTCAATTTTGTTGTTGTTGTTGTTGTTGTTTCTTTTGTTTCTGTTGTTGTTATGTCGTCGTCGTCGTTTTGTTATTATTATTGTTGTTGTTGTTGTTTGAAATGAACATCTTGACATTTTTATCATTTTTTTTTTTTTTTTCTAAAAATAAAATTTTGCAGATTTTTTTCTCGTTCTTCGGGCTCGTATCTCGATTATTTCGTTGGGAAGTATGATGGTCTAATGTTCAGCTACAAAGGCTGTAGAATTCATGAAAAGATTTTAAATCATCTAATGGTGGGAAATTAATACCTTTTTTTTTTTAATTTCCTGAATTTCTTATGCTTTTTTTTTTTATTTTATGAAATAGACGCTGATGAAAATAATTTTTGTAATTTTAAAATCCAGTCATCTTTCTTTTGCAAGTGATGCGTCATTTCTTTTTCATCGATTCTTTTCGTAAATAAAAAAAAAAAAAAAACAACTAATAATAATAATATGAGGCTCCCTCCCCTTTCCTGACCACTGATTTCCTAATCAGAGAGGCTGTTAGAGCTTTGGATATTCTATAATAATTCGGCTACAAGTGCTCGGAAGTTTACGAAATGTGCCGAAACTTCTGTAGAGAAGACGAGCCTCCCACTCCCCCTCCCTTACCAGTACTTTCCTCGCGAAACGACCTATTTGAACGTTTTCATCGAATGCGGTTTAAGCTACAGCTGTAAAAACACAATTGTAACGCGATAACCAGAACCGACGATGTAATGTACGCCAGTGCATCGGAATGTGTGACATTCGTATATTTCGGCGCCAAAACCGATACCAACCTAACACAATGCCTGATCGTGTGTCTAACCGTCTACTAGTACCTACGTGTAACATCGACACGCATGTGTGCTTTCTATTCATCTGCGACGAAGACTAAAAGGAGAGAGAGAAAAAACGTGATGCAAAATTTTACCACTACGAAGTTAATATTAATGAAACAGCATGGAGATCGGTACGTTTGTACGCGCGGTCATAAGTCAAATAATTGCGTAAAGTACGAGAAGAGCACGTTCGTAATGATGATTTATTTAAAACCGAAGACGCGAGTATGGGTACAGGTGATCACCTAAGGCTTGGGTTTTTTTTCGACTAGTTACTGGTTTCGAGAGGAAACTTTATTGAGGAAATTTTACGATGAGAGTACACAACGATTGGAATATTTACTGGAGGTCGATCTGTTCTCGAAAATAGATGGTGAATCATTTTGGTAAAGTATGATCGAATCATCTGGTTTTATCTATCGCGTTTACTTTCGATAAGATGTAACGGTTCTCGGAATCGAATGTTGGTTCGTAATACGTGAATATGGATGAGAATTCAATGGACGCTGCTGTCTAGATCGCGATGAATAACTCGAGGAATTTCGGTTAAGCGAGGATTGTTCATTCGTAAAAATGAACCATTATTCGGGAAGGTTCACTAGGTGTATTCTTTTGTGTATCGGCGAATTCCTGAATGAAACGAACCAATGAGAAGACTTCACGTAAATGCTGGATAATCGAAGGCGAGCACGTTGCAATTATACAGGATTCAAATGAGGACTACGTGTCTACGTAGTATGTACTACGTACGCTTTTATGGGTAATGTAATTTTATTCAGAAGGTAGAGGCAATAAGTTTGAATTATATATGACCTCGTAATAGGTTATTTACATTACGAGGGGCAATAGGCGAGATTAAAGTGTTGCCCTTTACGCGACGTGGACAAATCCGGCGTCAGAAAATAATTACGGTAGACGTTTTTTTTTTTCTACTTTGTGAAAACGCTGGCCAATGTTTACAAGCGTGGTTTACGTTGTTCTTTGTTATCGTATTGCGTGCGGTTATTTATAGTGTAAGCGTCGAACTCGAAGGGATTTTTATACGTCGTATGTATCAACATTCGAATCATCCACCGAGTGTACTGAGGTAGCGACTGGTAGAAGAAAAAGTGATTTTAGGTCGACTTTGTTAATATTATTCAAATGAAACGATGGTTTGCCAGCTTTCGTGAAATGAACGAAAAACTCTCAAAGTGATTTGAAGAGGCTCGATCAGACACACCTGTTCGATGAAGGTGAAAACTCATATAAGTATTTTGACTCGGGTAAGCTTTGAAGTGTCGCACCTTGTATTAATGATAGAACTTTTCGAGCCTATTGGTTGGCCAGAAGATAAGATTTATGAAGTACTCGACGAATTCTATGAATTTTAACGAAGAGTGATGCTAGACGAATTAGAAAAATGTTTGGAAAGTTCGGTTACACTCGAGTTGCATTGTTTATACGTTAACGAGTAACGCGATTCTTTAATTTATTCGTATCGAATTTTTATACAGGTACGAGCTTCGTTCGTAATAAATGAGTCCGTCTAATTTTTCATGCTTCCTTTGGAAAGGAGCCGAACCAAAAAAACCCTTTGACTGTTAATTTTTTATTAGTAAAATTTTGAATGGGTCATTTCGCAGGTTTTATAGGTATAAAGATGGGTTATGCCATTTACGCAGTATCAGTATGTAATCCACGTTTCTCATTGGTTCGTAAAGTCCAATAGTATTAACTGTTACTCAGCTGTACGTAATAAAGGAACAACTCTGAAGCGCGTGTCAAGTTTTGAACGCATTGTATTAGTGACATGTACTCTCATATGGGTGGAAGGGATCGGTGCAGGGTAAAGCAATCGAATAGTTTGAAAAGTGTCTTCTTTGGCTACATGAGACAATTCGAATTTTTTCACATGATTTGAAATGGTGTAATCTGTTCTACGCTCGTATTTTTTTTTTATGATTAACCCTTAAACCCTTCTCTCACCCAACTTTGTTCTATTCATCAGAAAGTGAATATAAAAAAAAAAAAAAAAACTAAATTGCTTTGTGTTTAAATTTCTCCTTTCACGATAAATTAAAGTTAAATTTTGACCCAACATTTGCAGCCGAGAAATCCACTGCCCCCATTCCCTCCATTCCAACTTCAATTCGGTCATTGATCATTTCTTCCGAGTAGTTTACATCGTAGTTTCCGATTTCGCTTATTCTTTCTCAAGTTGGTTTGATCTGAACATAAGAAAAGCACTTTCAGTTTTCCCTCTCCCACCAGACTGGATCGACAGTACAAAAAATGAAATATCATTCAAAAAATACTTGACGATGATTGTTTTTATTTTCTGTTATCTTTTCTTTTGTTGTTGTTGTTGTTGTTGTTGTTGTTATTGTTGTTGTTCCTGTTGTTGTTATATGTTTAGTAGTAGTTGTTGTTTTTTTTTGTTGCATTATACACAGCATTTTGAAATTCTTATTTTAAAAAAAGTTTTGTTTTTGTATTTGTTCATTAAAAATTGAATTAACATCTTACAATTTTTATAAAAAAAAAAAAGTATGAAAAGAATATTTTTTGTTGTTGTTGTTTTTTTAACAAAATTGAATTAACTTCCTAAAGTTTGTATTTAAAAAAAAAACTTATAAAAATGATGATTATTCTCTGTTGTTGTTGTTGTTGTTTTTAACATAATTAAATAACCAAAAAAAAAAATAACATGAAAATAATAATTTTTTTTTGTTGTTGTTTTTTTTTTATTGTTGTTGTTGTTGTTATCCTATTTCTTTTTTATGAATTTGGACTGTAGGGTACCCGAGTAATCAGTTTTGTTTTTAGGCTAGACATTGGAATATGGATGGAAATGGTAATTTTTGGGGGGGGGATGAAGACAGAAAAAGAGGAGGAAAAAGGGGTGTTGACTGTTGAATCCCCCTTTTTTCAAAAGGTGAATGGGTGGAGTCGCAGTAGTCGCTAAATGACCTTAAAAAGATGTGATAAAAATTTCAGCCCACGAAGCTACTCTTTAGACATAAAACGAAGTCAAGTTTCTAAAAGCTTGAAATTGTCCAAAAAAATTTGAGCAATTAAGAATTTTTGAAGTTGCAAAGTCATAATACGTGGATTTAAAAAAATTTTACCATGAGCGTACCGAGGACATTCTTCAGGGGGGGGGAGAAAACCAAAAATTGCCAACTTATACCGTAAAATTATGAAATTTTACCAACTGTTGACCTTTTTTTTTTTTTTTTTGTTTTTTGCTCCGCGAAAATAAGATGTTAAATAAGATGTCAGTCTTCTTGTTAGTCTTCAAAAAATGTAAAAATAGCTGTAATAATACTGCGCAAGTGGTCAAATTTACCAACTTTACGCTAAAACTCCAAATTTACCAACTTTCCAAAAGCCAGGGGAGGGGAAACTCCCCCCTCCCCCCTTTCGGTACGTCCCTGAATTTTACCAGTCATTTAAAAAAAAAAATTAGCGAGTCTGATAAGTTTTTGTTTATTTTTTTCAGAAAGTACCAATTTTTGTTATTTTCAAAATTCAACGACAAATGGGTAATTTATTGAAATGAAAAAATAAAAATAAAAAGTGGTAGCTAAAGTTTTCTTTCTTCAGCCTTTGGATGATAAAATATGGCTAAGGAACGTGAAAAATTTTCAGTTGCCCAATAAATTATTTTTTTCGAAAATATCCTATTTTGTGGAAATTTGAACTTTTTTCCGAGGAGGTAGGGGGGTGGAGAGGGGTGTAAAAATTGAGTCATGGGGCTAAAATTTTTAGAATGTGTTTTTGAGATCAACTAGCAACTATTGTGATCCTGTGCCACACTTTTTGAAAAAATCGATATTTACGCCAATATTGGCTTGAAATAGATCCAAGGCAACAAATTTATCATTCTTATCAAGCTATGATCTTTTGAATGATTTTCAGGAATACTAACCGCTAGGTCTGAGACCTGCCTCGTTGAAATTTAGTGGTCTGTGGTCTGCAATAGTGGTGGTTTTCGTATGAAGACTGTACTTGAAATCTTCAAAATTAACCTGGATTCTATCGAAAGAAACGTTTCATAGAATGAGAAAAATTATCGCCACGTCTTCACCGTAATAAAACTCGGCAGAACCGCATAAAGCCAACGGTAGAGCGAGTATAAAATTCGAATATCTTAACGAGAACATTGATTGATCATTTCCCGCTTATCGAGGGTCGTCTGTTTTCCTCTCGTCGCTTCTCGGTACGACAGGAGGGTAAAACGTTCTTAAATGATTCTGGGAATCGTATGTTAATTGGTTGTTCTTCGAAAGTGCACAGTGTGCGCATTGGTGTGGTTACGATGAGTGTTGGGCGCGGAATGTAATATTCGATTACGCCCCGTTACGCGATGACGTCGGTATTTTGGTATCGTTTGTACAGCCAATGTCGTTGGTATGGGATTTGATAAGGTACAGTGGGAACACTTGGATACCATGGTAAATGCTGGCAAAAATTCGCCGAGCAGACACTCGGTCGAACGCGAACAAATACTCGTACCGTGGAAGAGAGGCGGTGAAACAGTGCTGGTGGGCCGGTGCCATTGCCCGCTCCGGCTATACGATGACAATTTTCATGGCTGAAAACCACTGGTCTAGACTGCTACCCACGAGGCAAAAGAACCAGCTCGAGCTGTAATGCGTACGTATTTTTATCGTCTGCGAGATTCAGTATACTCGAAGACACGTAACGTCGTCGAATGGCGTTAAATGAACGAATAGCGTGACGAAAAGCGCCCGGTAGCTGGTTGAAAATTTTTCTATTGGGCTAGACGATTGCGATGACGAAGACAGGTTACGAAACTGACCGTGACCGTGTATTCGCTTATCATTGGAATACATTTGGTAATTTCAGCAGGGCCGAAAAAGCGCCGCCATATCGATTATGTTTCCATTTAAGAACGCTTCGACTCGATCACCGAAACGATGGGTTGTAGCGAGACCGATTCGACGTTCTGTACGGGCCATTTGTTTTCGGTTACACCTAAGAATTTGCAATTTGGTCGCAGTCCATTTACTTTCGACGTAAATAAATAAATCGACGGCGCGGAATACGGCGTATTTTTTATTATACTCGGGCGCATTCATTATACGGCGATATGGCGGTACGGGTGGTGGTTGGAATAGGTGTTTTGTTATCACGATAATATTTCATTGATGGATGATTGGCGAAAAGACGTAATAGATTGGTGGAATTATTATACAATACATTGTGTTATGATAGATTGCGATAATATTTCTCACCAGAAATCGATCAACTGGTGATTGGAAAATTCCAATAGCTGTAAGCAGCCATGCTGCGTTGCTGGAGTTGAGTTTTTGATGAGGCGTGTTGTACGTGTGCCCTCTGCAACTCAGGTTGTTATGGGACGATGTTCTTTCAGTCTTGGAAGATGCATTTCATGGTAGCAGTATCGAGCTGGTGGTGGCTACTCCGAAAATTGTTCTAGAAGCCTCAACTGAGGGACTTCTCTTATTGATATTCGTAATTTGGGGAGGGGAGGGGGAGTAATGTGCAGAAAATCACCTACAGAAAATTGAAGTACTTTAAAAAGCATCCATAGGAAATACTGCTGGCGCAAAAAGCCAAAAGAAAACCTCAAAATTTTTGTACCTTTGATCTTATGGACTTGGGAAAAAATCTACGTGTAATACATTTATGAAGTTTTGGTTTATGTACATCAAGAGAAATAAACTATCAATGTTAAAAAAAGGTAAGCAGCCATACTGCAATACTGGAGCTGAATTTTTAATTGGGGCTCGTTCAGGTTTGCATTTAATGTCTGCTGGCCACACGTAGTACCGAGTCTTAAAAACACTGCTCTATCCCTTATGAAATCACATGAGAAAATAAATTTAAAATAAATGTAGCATTTCTTGTAATGTAAATTATCCTCAAATTTTTATGATCCGCCATTTTGGATCCATTTTGACCTAAACTTTAGCGTTCATATTTTGTTCATCAATTAACCCCACATACAAAGTTTGACCTTTCTAGGTCGATTTGGTGACAAGATATGGAAGATTCATGAAATTTCCTGTAACGAGTTTCCCCTCCAAAAACCGTTTTTGCTTTAACTCCCCTCCAAATTTACTTTGGAAGCTAAAATCAGAATGGGTTGGTCACTTTGACTCATTTTATTATATGACGTGTCAAAACAAATTTTGAATTTTTCATCTACCCCCACCACATTTGGAAGTCGTTGATCCCTCCTTCTCCCCTCCAATATCATGTATGAAGTTGAATTTGGGATATTGTATATTTCTTATCGCCACTACTCATATGAGTTCATATTAATTACATTTTTACCAATTTGAGGCTCCTCAAGCTCTACTCAAATTTCGATGATCCGCCATTTTGTATCGATTTTGACTCAAATTCAAGGGCTCATATTTTGGTCACCAATTAACACCACGTACAAAGTTTCACTTTCTAGGTTCTTTTGGTGAGGATAATATGGAAAATTCTAGAAGTTTCATGACCTCAGAACTTCCTCAAAAACCCGTTTCTTGCTACAACTCCCTTCAAATGCATTTAGGAAGCTAAAATTCGGATATGTTGGTGCCCGTGATTCGTTCTTTCATATGAGATGAAAAACGAAAATTTTGAATTTTTGCCCCCCCCTCCCGGCCCCCTCAAAATTCGTGTGATCTGCCATTTTGAATTGTATCGGAAAAAAAGTTCCTTTTGTGCATTTTCAAGAAGAGTCTTCTCGTCGAATCGACGTGGAAAATTCCTACTTTGTATGAAGGCTCAGTTGGTAACCAGAATTATGATAACTTGGATTTCCATCAAAATGAATACAAAATAACGAATCATCGAAATGTAAGGAACGCTTGAGAAGCCTTAGATGACTAAAATTTGAAAAATATAACCCATTATTATTCTAGGCGAGAAATACTACATAGGAGCACCCTAACGCATGGTTTTGGACGCGATAAGGGAGGAGGGGTTCGGACTCAGTGCTATGTATAGCGCATAGGTATGTTACCTGCAAACCTGAACCCCCCAATTATGCGGCATGGCTGCTTACAATTTTTTTTTCATTTTTTTTTTTTTTCATTTTATAATAATTTTTATGGCTTAATTTCTTTGATGATTTTTATTTGTATCTTATTAAAAAAAAAGTGTGTAGGCCCAAGCCCCCTCCATCCATCTATAAATACGTTGCTTGTGTACACTTACGAAGAATAATGAATAAGATGCAATTCTTGATATATTGAGAAAGTCTTTCGCTCGTATCATTTCCTACTACGAAGTGTGCCTAGGAGGAGAAATATACGACCCTTTGATAAGCAGGCAATTTGGATCTATTTCAGACAACTTCAAAAATCGTATTGTCTATTGTTGTTCTCATTGACCGTACATGCCAAATTTGAAATTCCTTGGTGCTTTTCTTGAGAAGATATGAACGATTCATGAAATTTCTTGAATCGATTTCCCCTCTCAAAACCGATTTCTGGTATAGACCCATCCCCTCCCACCGTCTCAAAATTCATTCAGTGAGTTGAAATTCGAATATGCAGAGAATTTAAAATTGTTTTATCATGTAATGCATAATCGAAAAACTTCTATTCTTCATTCATTTTACGTTACGTTTAAAAGACGATAACACCTCCTTCTCCGTTTTAAAATCGCTTGTGAAAGTGGCTTCGAGGTACGGCGTAATTCTTGTCTTCAGTATTTATACCTATGAGCTCATATTTATTTAATTTCAGTCATTTGAGGTTTTTCTAGCCTTTCTCGTGTTGAAAGATTCATCATTTTGAATATTTTGACCCAAATTCAAGGTGTCTCAGTTTAATCTGCAATTAACCCTACATACAAAATTTGAGCATTTCTCTTTTTATGCAACAGTACTTCAAACAGCTGTTTTTTACTCTGTCTCCCTTTTAAATTTATTTACGAAGCTAAAATTTTAATATGTTGATGTCTTCGTTTCATTCTATTATATGCTATAAAGGTGATTTTTTTTTTTGAGATTTTGTGCATGGGTATTTAAAGCGCTAGTCGAAAATTGGAGTGAATCTGCACGTTGATATAGATTCAAAAATTTTTAGAAAAATACCTCTAGACATTCTTCGTCTGGCTGCATCGAGTAGACTGTAATAGTTATCGTTTTAATTGAAAACTCGTCTAAAATCTAGCCGAAGGACAAACGATATTCTGTATCGATAAAAGTTGAAGTTATTTTCGGGCCGAATGGTCGATACGCGAGCCCATGTCCTCTATAAGGTTTCATCGGCAGTTGGCTCGTGTCTGTTGGCATAATAAGGCTGCTTTCGGTATGGAAAAAAAAATTTCATCGCGGTCAGCTGTATCAATACCGTTGGATGGTTCGTTAAACCTGTTTCGGCAGACTCGAAGTCTGCATATTAGAGTTGGCAAATTGAAACCACGATAACGTGCGGATTCGACGATGATGGAATATGATTTTTACATCTTCTCGTTTGGCAGCATAGCAGCGTTGAAAATTTACATCACGACTTTCGCGACGCGACGATAAATTAGCCGCCGGTCGATACGACTGACATTGAGAATGGAGGCTCGAAAGGCGCGTTTATGTATTTCAATTAAACTCGGATCAAACATCTTTCATTCATCAGGTTGCCACAGGTCGGCACGTCCTATGGTCTTTATGATTTATGTTTACCACTTACCAGTTGAACTATATTTGTACCTCATTTCGTTTAATGGCGCTTTCGATTCGTATTTTATTCGTCCAAGAAAGTTGACCGGGCGATCTCGATTTTATGAAAAGTTGATTTTTCAACCTTTCAATGTTTAACGACAACTGCTCGTTGAGGTGAATGTTGGGAAATCGAGCTTTAAAATTAGATTGAACATTTGGATTTCAGTATCGATCACGACAACGAAAAATGCCAACTCGAAGAGTCTAAGTGTATATTAGAAAACTTGTTCGAACAAAATATTTCATTATGATTTCTCTCGCTTTTATTTTTGTTGTTGAAAAAAAAAATACGTTGGTTATTTATTCGTATGACTGAACATTAATAGAATAAGGGAGAAGGAAGATAAGTAATCGAAGTTTTTAATTTAATTTATGCTACATTTTCGCGAATTGTCTTTCCATCTATGTGTAGCGTGATACCCACATCCCACATTCTACAGAAGTACAATTACCTCTTTGAGTGGGTTGTCAGTGTTCCCAAACTGTGGATGAATTGTATTCAAAGTTGGAATTAGCGTCGGTATGAATGTCGACTCTTGGTGATTTATTTCTTAGATTTCATTAAAAGTTGATTTTATTATGTTTTTAAATATGGTTTTTTATTCATTTTATCCGGTGAAAACATTCATTTTTGAGCATTTAAAACAACAAGTGTTTTTTTCTGGCGAGTTAAAAATTTCTTTAAGTAACGTATTAATATTCACTTTTCCGCAACTTTAATTGAATAATTTTTTGAGCCAGATCAAATTTTTAACCTATGAAGACCCATGAAGGAGTGAGCAGTGCAAAAGTGAATTGTCGTCACAAGTGATATTATATGCTGATGACATATCTAGCCTCTGAATTTATGTCGGAAGTCAAAAAAAATCTGCGAGTTCTCCGACATGAATTTTACAATATTATTAAAACAAAGCCCTGAGCTGTACATAGTGTACAAAGAAAAATAAATAAATAAATAAATAAAAATGAATAAGTAACAGTAGTGCATAAAAATGGATCCCACATTATGATAGTTGAAAGCAAAACATTGATATGACGATGAAAAAAAAAAATCAAAAAATGAAATACTTGAAAAAAATTAGAAAAAAAATCAATAAGCCAAATGTTTTTATAACAATATGTGTGAGCTATTCAAAAATGCTTGCTCTTAGACCTTCATGGGTCTTTATAGATTAAACAAAATGTATTTTTAAAGGTAATAATTTTTTCCACAATAAAATTGTCTTAAATTTTTTGAATTGGAAGAGATTAAAAAACTGTGTTTTGAATAAATTAATAAAAGGAAACAAATGTTGAAAACGATAATCAATTCGAAATCTGTGGCTTTGGCTTCAGTAGCAGTAACTGACACGTAAATGGAAAAACGTAAAGTAAACTAATATGTACCTAAAAAGAAACAAATGCAATTTTTTTAAATGAGAAAATTTTTTAATCTATGTTTTTTTATTCTTATGAATCTATTTTTCAAATAAACATATTTTTTTTAATTTTCAAACAAAAATTAATTTGAAAGCAAAAATGAAAGAGTATATTTTGGAACAAAGATTTGATTTAAAAACGATTTTGAAAGAATTCAAAATATTTTTTATTTTAAATAAAAAACATATTTAAAAAAAAACCTTTTTTTAAATAAAAACTTTTTTTTAAAAGTAATTTATGTTATTTCAATCTAAAACAAAATTTCAACAAAGTTGATTTTGTTTTGAAACATTTTTTTAAACTAAAAGTTAGCTCTTTGGAAGGAAATGGTGTTTTTAAAGGCAAAGAATATTTTATTTTTTAGTTTTTTAAAAGGTGTTTTAAATAACGAATTGTTTGAAACCTTTTTACACCATTTTTCAAACCAAATTAAATTTGATAACAAAAATTAGAAGCATAGATTTTTTTAGTGAAAATCTTTTTTTTTGATGTTTTGAAATAAAACCAGCGTTTAATTTTTTTTTTAATTAAAGAAAATTGTTGTTCTAAGTAAGAAATGATTTTATCTAGCAAAATATTTTTCCTTTACAAATTTTGAAATTTAATTTCTTTTTAAAACAAAATTAAAATGGATAAACCATTTTCAGTAAAAAAAAAAATAAATCCAACTTGACAAAAAAATTAAAATCTTTTCCAAAAAAAAAAAAGTTATAAAATAAAAAAAAACAATTTTTTGAATACAACTTGGGTTTGAAAAGAAATTGATTTTTCGATTGACAAATAATTTTTTTAAACAAAATTCAACCTTAAAATGAAAATGTTGGTAAAAAAGTTTTTTTTTTTTTCAATAGTAAATAAAATCAAATAATTTATTTGTTTTTTAAATGAAAATTGAGTTTTAAAAATTAAAAAAAAAATTGTTTCTAGTAAAAAAGTTTTTTAGATGGAAAAATTTAATTAAAAAACTAGGTGTGATGTAATGAAATCACAAATTAGAATGACATATCGTTTTCAAATATGTAGGCTGTGATGCAGCCTCCCCCCTTTCCCCTTTCCCCATATGTAGCCTCCTTAAGCAACTCTAGTTCATCTTTGAGTACGTCTATAGGCTATGTAGCTGCACAGAGCTCGGAAAAAATGTATTAAAAAGTAATCCTTTGAACCAAAAAGCATATAAAAAATCTCTTGACCAAGTGAAAAAATTATTTACGTTATTAAATTGATTCAGAAAAAAATTTCAATTAAAAAATCTTTTCAAATGAAGAATGACTTGGATTTTCGAGAAAACAATGCAAATAGAAAATCCGTTTAAAAATTTGAAAATTTTATTCTACATTCGAGAGTTAATATTTGAGGAAAAAAATTGTACATGTGTGATTAAAAAGTTTTTTTTTTTTTTTTGACGCCATGTACAGCGCTGGGCCAGAGGCGTGTTTAAGTAGGGTTACAGGAGTGGGTATCTTCGAATTACCAAAAAAAAAAAATAAAATGAATGAAAAAAAAATTAGTAAAAAAATTTTTATTAACAAAAAAGAAATTAGAAGCAATGGCATGAATATTTTTTTTCTATTTTTATGCTCTGTACAACTACATAGGCTAAAGGCACGTATCATAGCTGAGTTAATGTTGCTTACGGAAGCCAGAGGAGCTGAGTTAGGAGAAAAGAGGCTGTATGATAGTCTCTGTATCTCTTAGTAAACTGTGAAGGGATTCCAAGCTCACTGAGCCGTCGTCTATGGTGATTATATTGTGGGCATTCTAAGAGAATATGACTTCCTGTTAGTTTAGTTGCACAGACTGAACTGAAAGGCATCGCTGTTTAATAGACGAGATATGAATGCGAAATGGCGTAGTGTCCAATACGAAGTCTACAAAGACTCACGAAGAGAAACTTCCTCTCACCCATTCGGTCATTCCTTCTGAAAGACGTATTGAGCCGTGCCTGGGGACTACCTAATCTGTCGGGAGTTTATTTGTGATGTATATGACCAAATTTTAGACCATTTGTTTTTATGTTTAACTGCTGAGCAAAAATTGTTCAGAATTTTCTGTCGACATTCGCAAGGTTTCGTTTTCACATACACCTGCGGTTTACTGCTTTCATGTTACCTGCGTTTTAATCATTTATTGGTATTATGCAAAAAGATGTTATGTTAATTCATGCAGAATTGCCATACACCAACGTACGTACATTGTATACAAATAAGTACATGTATGCTGTGTAAGTTTGCGCGTTAATAGAATTATGTACGCGGGATTTGATTTGCATCACCTATAATCCATACGGCTATACCGTATACCCGGAGTACCTGCGGTATCGGTACGTTGATCATTTATTTAGTGTAGTTACCCGACATGTGTTATTGTCATGACTCGAGTAGGAAGCTCGCTTTCCATTAATTTCCACCGTTGACGCGATTGTCTAAAAAGGGTACTGTTGTAATTCGAATTCGTCTGGTTCCGCGTTTCCATGCTGTATTGAAAATTACGATTTACGACGAGGTGAAAGTTACAACTTCGTTAAGTTTCGAGTATTGTCAGCTGAACGAAGACGTCGAATTCAAGAGTCGAAGTTCACATGTCCCCCTCGAATATACGAATTACGAATGCACGTGGGTTCGCTGATGCGGGAGTATACTATGGAGTTATTTTTTAATGAAATAAAACCAGTATTAGTTACAAGACGGCATGGGAGAAATAAGTAACTAATACGGGCCCAAAGGATTAACGACCATCGGTTATACGTAGTATGAAGGCAAGTTGGCGGGAAAATATTCGTCGGCGAGTTCGAGTTTTCGGTGGTATTTAATTATACAGTGGCTCGGAGTATTTTGCTCTTGTTTACGGTAAAGGAGAGTTAATTGCTGCTGCGATCTTCACCTTGTCGACGTTTATTCATTAACACTGTATAGTGTATATGCGTTCGGTGTGAAAATGCAACGCGTCGTTGTATCGGATGTAATAATTTTCAACGTTTAGTATAAAGCGAAGTACGTATGGGTTATGTTCGAATGTGGCTTTCTTTTCTGAGGTTAATGACCGTGATGTGTATCGTGTATTTCGTATCGAAGAGAAAAATTCAACGCCTATCGATGGGGCCCATTGGGCGATGAATTTTTTTCGCTACGTGCTGATAATAAATTAGCTGATGTTGGTAATTGACGTATCGGTGGAGGCGGTCGCAGGTTTCGAGTGAAAGAAAAATATATTTTTACATTGCGGTAATTACGGTAATTCCGAGCTCCTTTTTTTAGTTGTTTCGCAATTTTTGATTTTTTTAGGAATTTACTGATTTTCTGAATGGAACAATTTGCTTTATGGTGTAGTCGTTCGTTGGTGAATTAGTTTCAAAATGATCGTTTTTTTTTTGTGATGTGTCGTGAAGTTATTTGCGAATGAATCGAATTTTGAATTCTGCTTTCGTCGGTCTGTGGTTGATGGTGAAATCGTTCGCCAAAGAATCGCATTCGAAGTGTTCAAAAAAGTCGTTCGTGAATGAATCAAATTTGAAAAGTCAGTGATATTGTTCGCGAATAGATGTTTTATGGAGTATTCTATCTCCATTGTGTATTTCGTTGAGTCGTTCGCGAATGAATCGAATTCAGGGTGTTTGAATTAGTCGTTCGTGAGAGAATGGCATTTAGAACGATTCTTTTATTGGTATATATTTATGGTGTAATCGTTCGCAAATGAATTGAATTCCGAGTGTTTGAATCAGTCGTTCGTGAATGAATCAAATTTAAATGTTCAATGTAATGATTCGAATTCAGGGCGTTTAAATCAGTCGTTTGTAAGTGAATTAAATTCGGAGCGTTTGAATCAGTCGTTTGTAAAAGAATCACATTCAGAACGATTCTTCTATTGGTGTATATTTATGATGTCGCGAATGAATTGAATTCATGGTTTTGAATCAGTTGTTTGTAAATGAATCGAATCCAGAACGGTTGTCTTATTGATTTATATTTACAGTGAAGTTATTTGCAAAAGAATCGAATTTCAGATGTTTATGGTATAGTAGTTCGCGAATGAAATGAATCGAATTCAGGGTGTTTGAATCAGTCGTTTGTGAATAAATCGAATTCAGAACGATTTTCTTATACATATATATGTTCGTAAGGAAGTCATTCGCGAACGAATCTAATACAACTTGTTTGCATCAGTCGTTCGTGAAGGAATTGAATTCAGAGTGTTTGAATCATTAATTTGTGAATAAATCAAATTTGAAACATTTACCTTTCTTAGAATCCTGTTGATGATAACACTATTCGTAAGTGAATTAATTTTTGAGTGATCAATATTTATGTGCAATTTATGAAGTCGTTCGATAATGAATCGAATGCCGTTCGCTAAGAAACTAAATTCACAATGTTCACAAGAGTTGTTTGCATAATTTCAGTGAAGTAGCTCGTGAGTGAATTATATTTCCAACGATTATCTTCCTTGAAATATTAATAATAGCGATATTGTTCGCGAGTGAATCGATTTTAGAGTAATCAAACTCTAATGCGTAGTTTATAAGTCGTTTGCGAATGAATTAAATTCAGAACGCTTCGTCACCTTAATGTAGAATTTGTTGTGAAGTAGTTGGCAAAGGAATCAAATTCAAAGTATTCAGGAAAGTCGTTCGTAAATGAATCGAAGTTTAAACGTTCATATTCTTTGTTTTCTTTTCTTCTTTTTTTTTGGCATGACTTTACCAGTAATTTCATTGCCGAATGTATTGATTTCAATGTAGTCCATCTCTCTTGGAAGTTGTTTATTCTGCAGTTGTTCGTTAATGTGAACGAATAGAATTTAAAAAGCCCTCTACAATTCTAGAATGTTCATAGTGAAGTCGTTCACAAATGAATCGAATCTAGGATGCTCAGTTTCATTGGTGTGGAATTTGTACGAAGTCGTTCGTAAGTGATTAATTTTGGGCAATTCATCTCTTACGTATGTGCTTCATGGTAAAGTCGTTCTTGGAAGAATTAATTGTAGTACGTTCTCGTTCGTTGTTGAATCTTCATAGCGATGACGTTCGCGCAGAAATCGAAAACCAGGATGCTTATTTTCGTTTGTGTAGGATTTATGATGAACTCGTTCGCGAATGAATCGAATTCCATGTTTTCAAACAAGTCGGTCGTGATTGAATCGAAATTTGAAAAGTAGTTTTTTTGTTGTGTTATGCTCATTATAAAGTTGTTTTGCAAAGAAGTAGAAACCATAATGCTCATTTTCCTTAATATAAGGTGTGTTACTGATGTCGTTCGTGAATGAATAGAATTTAGAAAGTACTCCTTCGTTGTGGGATCATTTGCAAAAAAATCAGATTTCTTGTTACCGAATAAGTTGGTGGTGAAGGAATCGAATTTAAAAAGTGCTCTCCTTTGTGGATTGGTTCACGAAGGAATCATATTCCATATTTCCACATATGTCGGTCTCGAATGAATCGAATTCAGAAGTTTCATTTTTGGTGATGAAAGTTTAATGGGAAGTGCTTTGTGAATTGAATGTGTAATGAAATAAGTCGTTCATGGATCGAATTGTGGTTTACTATAAAATCGTTCGCGAATGAATTGAATCTAAAAAGTTCACATGATTTAGCTTATGGCTTATAGTGACGTCGTTCTCGGACGAGTCGATTTTATAATGCTAATTTTCGGAGGTATGTGTACGCAAGGAAATCGTTCGTGAACGAATGGAATTCGGGGTGTTTATTAGAATCGTTCTTGAATAATCATTTTCATTGTAGTTGATCTCTTTTGTATGGTGTTTGTAGCAAATTTTTTCGAGGATGGATAAAATTCAAAATTCTGAGCGAAGTCGTTCGCGAATGAATCGAATCCATAATGCTGAATCCGTTTGTATATATGTTCCTTACAGTTCGTTCATTCAAGTACGATTCGTATTCGAAATGTTAATTTGGAAAAAATTGTTGGCGAATGAATCGGTTTCATAACCTTTAAATAATGTTAATCGTTCGCAAATGAATCGAAATTATATATAAATTTTTCCAACGATCCAAAGTTTGCGTTAGTTTGTTTGCTTTCGTTGGTAAAGAGGATGGATATTAATGTCATAAGTATAGCGTAAGATTTCGTAATAATACGATGTTCTCGGAACTCGTTGACCCGACGAATAACGACTGTTTTATCGAAGAATTTGTTTTTTTCCCTACGCATTTCGTTTAAAACGATCGTTAACATGGTCGTATGCGTGATTTTCGTTTCGGGTGTGAAACGTTTTTGGAATTGCACCAAAATAAAATCGTATTAGCGGACGATTCAACGTACTTGTATTTCAAAGGCGTTGAATCCACCTGTTAGATGGAATGGGCGTTTGGAATTTGAAACGTGAATCGAGTCTTTTGCGGAGGTCTCGGTATGTTACGTGAATACCATTGCGAAATGTCGTATTGATTGACACGAATTACGACAACGGACGTTTTGTAAACATTAATACGCATTGCTCGGATTATAATAATGTTAATGTTTTTATACAAATGCAGTGGAACGCGAAGCGTAACCATTGATAGTGTATTATAATAAACATTTCACCTATGTACTGTGATTCGCGCCGCGTTGCCTCTCGACGGATATAGTATTTATATTTGATCACGCGGAAACCCAAGTCGAACGGATTTATTGGGGTTTAATACATTGCCCTATACTGATAACGTATAGACGCTTTTGTGCTGTCGACGTGTGATAGAAGTGCGTTCGAGTTCGGCGCGATTATGTGTTGATTCGCGAATTGCGATAGCGAAGATGTTGGCTCGTTCGGTAGCTTGAGTGCGGTGTTTTTTTTGGCTAATATATTTTTTAATTTCCACCATTATGATAGGATCGCGTCACAGATGGGTTTTCCTTTCGCAAGGATATAAAGAATTCCATTTCGCAGGTATAGTGTGTCAGTATAATGCATTAATTAATTGGTGTTTTATGTATGTACGTAATAACGGAAATTACCATAAGTACTTATTAACGCGTACGTACCGCGCCATTATTAAAAAAAAAGGCTCTGTTGGGCGAAAAGCGTGTAAAGCGAAGCTATAAAATGAAAAGTTAAGCGTGTGTGTTCGTATGTACGAAATACGAATATAGAGTAAATTGAATACATACATATTACCATTCATTGAGATTTGTTTGTTGTTTAATTTACTCTTTAAGTTTTAATCAATTTATTTACCGACCTTGTATAAACGTGCGCAACAGTAGCGTCACCGCTTGTTTCTAGTCGTGTGCATCGTCGTGTAATCATCGTGCGTTGGATTTTTTTTTCGTATGCGTTTGTTATTTTATTAGTGATTTTATTGGTCGAGAAGATTTCTATTTTTTATTCCAATGGTCGAATGAGGTACCATTTTATGCTCGGGCTATTTGGCAATTTTTTGACGTTTGATGTCCGTTATCGATGCAGTTGTATCGATTAGCGAACTTATGTAATGTTATGAAAAATGTTTATCTTTGGATATCTGTTGTAGGAGGGGACATTTTTCTGTGTCGAAATATTGTACAAGCTTTACAAACAAAATGTTATAAGAGAGATTGTTAACTTAGGAATGATTTTCCCATTAGGAATGAATGAGTATTGAAATTAAAAGGAATATTTAAAATTTTATAGGTCAAAAATTAAAAATATTTTTTTTGGTTTCGGTAAATAGTGAATTTTTTTGGAAAAAAAAAAATTATTCGTGTTTTAAAAATTTTTTTAGATTGTGGTAAAAAAGAAAGTTCGTGGGTAAGTTGGTCGTTTTAGTATTTTTTCGTTTTTTTTCATCAACTTTTTTGCATTTATCATTTTTAAAAATTTTCCCGCATTTTATTTTTCATATTCTTTCATTTTCATCATTTTTCTTTATGTGTATTAATTTTTCATCAATATTGAAATTGAAAAAATTTTATGGCTTAGTTTTTTAGTGCTATTTTTTTTTTTTTCATTATTTATGCTGGCGTCTTTAATTATACCGAGACTGTTACGTCAATGTGTACTTGAGATTTATTCAATAGCTTTGACTGTATGGAGTTAGAAAATTTTGTTTTGTTGGCATCGCGTCGGTCGTCTGCGATAATTGTTTATTTTTATGTTGAGATTTTTTGGATAAGTTTGAAGTTGTCACAGTTGGGTAGGATATTGAGTTTTTGGTGATGTATTATGAAAGTGATAGGAGGAGGAGAGGGGGAGGGAGTGAATGCTGTTGATTATGAGTAATTTTAGCATGACCTAAACGTAAAGGGATTGTCAGTTTTTTATTTTATGAAATTTTCCTTTTTTTTGTATTAAAATGAAAATTTCAACACTTTCATTTTTTTCATGTTTTTATCCTTTACTTACCTACTCTTTTATTTTTTGTAGGTGTCGTTTAATTTATTCAGTTTTTCATTTTTTTTATTTTTCGATTTTTCGTTACTTTTGTGCATTTCAAAAAATTGTTATACATTTGTATTTTTGTTTCATTTATTCTTTTTTGAAAATTTTGGCAGTTTTCTTACTATTTTTCTGTTTTTGTTATTTTTATTGATGTACTGTGTATTGTTGTACTTATCATTTTTCATGCCTTTGTATTTTTTGTGGGGAAGAGGAGGGGGGCGTACAGGCCGGTACATTATTTCATTTTTTGATTTTTTTTTGTTTTTGAAAATTTTCGTATTTATAAATTTTTTTTCATCGATTTTCTTTTGTTCATTTTTTTTGTTAGTTACTTTTGTTTGTTTTCTTACTGCTTTTATATATTTTTCATTTTATTAATATTTATTACATGTGATTTCCATGTTTTTTTTTGGGTGGGAGTTAATTGAGGGGAACCTGCTGACAAGAATTTTTCTCATTTTTATTTTCAATTCTTTATCATTTTTTGCTTCTTTGGATGTAAAATGAATAAATTTTTATTTTTTTCTCATTTTTATGTCTTTTGTTTTTATTCTTGATTTTACCCTGCGCTTTCTTTTATACTTTTTTTCATCGATGTTTTATGTTCATTTTTTTTCTTATTTTTGCATAATTTTTTGTTTTGATTTTTTTGGTTTTGTTAGTTTTATTTTCTCATCATTTTTTTATGTTTTTCCATTTTTTATTAAAGTGCTGCGTATATAATTTTTCATGCCTTCATTTCTTGTATGGTAGGAGGGAGGACGAGGCTGACTGACAGAATTTTTTCCTATTTTCCTTTTCATTTCTTCGTTACTTTTTTGCTGTTTGCACGTAAAATAAATTTTTAAAATTTTTTTTTCTCGCTTTTATGTTTTTTGGTTTTATTTTTTTCTTCACCACTTCTTTTTTTTTTCATGTAATTTTTTCTTTATTTTTTTATTATTATTTCGATTTCTTCACTTGTTCATTTTTTGTTTCTGATATTAGAGAAAAATTTCAAATTTTTTTTTTTCAAGTTATTTGTGTTCATTTAATTTGGAGCACACGGCACTAAAAAAAATTGTTATTTTTCACTGCTCATTCGCAGATTTTCGGTCTTTTCATAATTCCTCCATTACATCCTAATTCCAGACGTGAAAATATGTAATTTTTGACTTTTTTCATCTTATGTATTTTGTATCCTTTGACAGTGGTTCGTCTGGGAAGGCTTAAAACAATGTAAATTAAAGTTATTTGCGTTGTTTATTTCTCCGTTTCTGCTGCATTATGCTCTAGGTATTTGTGCTATGTGTGGAATATGCGAGGAAAAAAATTCCGCTTATGACGCCGAGGGAATATAGTATATGGCGCGATTATTAATGAAATACGTCAACTCGATTTTGTCGTCGAATAGTCGCATCATATATTTAGATGAACACGGTTTTTATTTCGATGGCGAATTTTTCCCACGATGAAACACTGGGGAGATGGCTCGATAAGTTCGAAAAATAAGCGGACTAAGGATTCCAGGTTTGTTAGCTTGTACAGAGCCATGAAGGAGAGTTCTAGGGGAAAAGTTATTACGGTGATGTCATCTTGAGAATGAACACGGTTTTTATTTCGATGGTGAATTTTTCCCACGATGAAACACTGGGGAGATGGCTCGATAAGTTCGAAAAATAAGCGGACGAAGGATTCCAGGTTTGTTAGCTTGCACAGAGCCATGAAGGAGAGTTCTAGGGGAAAAGTTATTACGGTGATGTCATCTTGAGAAACACATTTATCATTAAATTTATCAGTTTGAATAACAATGACCGTAAATTCCGGCCTGCCTGGGTGATAAGAGAGTAGAATAGATTTAGAAATTCATATATTATGTTGCAATATTTGCTTCAGTAGAGTAGAGGTTAAAGTAGTGATAAGCAAATTTGTCGATTAAAGAAAACATCATTGTTGTTTGATATCCGATTTTTTTTTCAACTCTGAATAATTCATTGCGAGGAGATGGGAGATGGTATTTTTTGGTATTACTGACCTCGTGGATACTCGCAATGGTTGATTTATTTTCGTGAAAATTGATAAAATATAAAAATTTATTATGTTGGTAATCGGGAGATTTTAATGAAAGTTAATCAACAGAGCTCATTTCTGATTAAAGGTTAGGGAAGTGTTTTATTTTTTGACGATAATGTTGCGAAAAAAATACAATTATCGTCATCAACATTTTTTTTTTTACAAAAAAAAAAAAAATGTTCGTACATTGATGTTTGTTAAATTCATATCAGACTACACGCAAAAGGAAATCAAGTTAGCGTCTTTTTTTATGCGAATCAGTTAAAGAAGAAATGTTGAGATATTCTGTTCATATGTACGAAAAAAAGTGAAATCGAACGTTGTCGAATAGATGAATAATTCATTCATAAAACGTATCATCGTTATTGTCGTCATATTAGAGCTTTCGTACGGAAAATATGTTCTTAGAGTCAGCGAAGGATTTATAAATTTGCTTCTCATGGGCTAAATTCAGTATCTTGACATGCAATTAATTACGTATTCTCCGACGACTGATCAAGCCAACCCCTCCCCCCCCCGCACCGCTAAAAAACACCTACTAATATGAGTTTGAAAAATAAACTTTCATTCAATAGTTGTCGAATTGAAAATCATAGATTTGTTTGCTCTAGGACGTTGATAAGAAAGAATTGAAAAATGTAAGCAGCCATGTGGCATTACTAGAGCTGAATTTTTAATTGAGGCTTGTTGATATTCCAAGTCAACTTTTCAAGGCCACAGACCATATGTTACCGGAATCTAACCTCCCCCCCCCCCCGCCCAACCACCAATATCTTTCATAAAAATTCCAAAAAGTTTTATTTGAAATATGTAGTGCTTTTTGTCCACTTCAGCTGTTTGAGGACACTCCAGCTACCCATTTTGGCCGTACCTCATTTTGGATCCGTTTTTTAGATTTTGAGTCAAATTCAAGGAATTATATTCCGGTCACGAATTGACCCCACGTACAAAATTCGACCTTTCTAGGTCAATTTAGTAGGGAGATGTGCGAGATTCATGAAATTTCTCGACATGATTTCGCTTCCAAAAGCGTGTTTTGTGCCTTAATTTCCCTCCATGTGACCTCAGGAGGCTAAAACTAAATCTCAGTCATTTGGGCTCACATTTTCTATTAACCCTATAATCAAAAACTTTTGACCTTTTGTTTACTCCCACCAAATTTTTAAGATCATTTCCCCTCCTCTTCTCCTCCAAAATCATATGTGAAGTTGAAATTGGCATACAATATGCTTCTTATCATTAGTGATCATTAATTGAGTTGTACAAAAGGCATGGAGCAGTGATACGAAACCCACGTATACCAGATCTCAGATAGTTAAAATTTATATGTAAATATATACACTCCCAAAGACACCCTCTCTGATGATTTTAACAACATAAAAAATCTTTCAAATTTCCTAACCAAAACCAATCTTCGATCCCTACTATAAATCACAAATTGAACGCCTCTAGCCGCAGTTGCTGTACATGGCGTTGTACATATAAAAAAAAAAAAAAAAAAATAGATAATGCGATACCCATGCAAAAATTTGCCAAATGATTCTTGGGTATGCAACTCGCAAAGAAATAAACTCTAACGGGGTAAAACAATCTAAGGGCCGAAACGAACCTCGAATCGTCAAAACGGGTTTCGCATTAATATAAACATATTAGGACTGCCTTCGCTTCTCTCTTTCTCTACTAAGTGTAAATTTTAATTATTTTAAATTTATTACTTTATTAATATTTTTAGATATAATTTATTTTTTTAATTTAATTGATGTGACATGAGATTTTATTGATATTTTTAATTTTATTAGATTAGGTAAATTTAGTTTATTATTCTTTTTTTATTATATTAATTTATTTAATTTTATTATTAACTCATAATTATATTTAGGAATTTTTTTTTTTCAAATGCAAAGTAAAAAAAATGTTTTTTTTTTTTTTTTTTTTTTTTTTTTTTTTTTTTTTTTTGCCGTGTGCTGCCGCTAAGGCCAGAGGCACGTTTGCGGGTATGGAGTGTTTAGATTCTGTGGTAAAGGTTTGACTGTTTCAGGAAGGTGAATAGGAGGTTGGTCTGGTGGCTATTGAGGATATCGGATAGGGTAGATGGGAGTTGGAGTCTAGAACGGATGTTTGAGTATGTAGGGCATATTGTTAGGATGTGTGAGACTGAGAGCTGGGTTTGGCATTGCGCGCATATAGGCGGAGGTTGTCTATCCAGGAGGTAGGAGTGGGTTAAGAGGGTATGACCTAGACGGAGACGTGCTAGGATAACCTCTTCCCTCCTCGAGGATTGAGGTGACGTTAAAGGTGAGGTGGAATTTCGGATGGACCGGAGTTTGTTAGTTGTGGAAGTATTTCTCCAGGTGGTTTCCCAGGTGGAGTGGATAGCTATTTGGATATTTTTTTAAGATCTTGAGACGGTATTGGAATATTTGGAATTGGGAACATTGTAGAGGATTGTTTTGCGGCTAGGTCGGCGAGGATGTTGCCAGATATATTTACATGGGCGGGAAGCCAAGCTAGAGTGAAGTTTTTGTGTGTGGTTGATAGATGAAGAATTTGATTGGCTATGGGGTGTAAATTATTACTTTTATATTGAGTTAAGGCATGAAGTGAGTTGATGGAATCAGTAAGGATTAAGAAGCGGGTTTGAGGGTTAGGTGTGACTATTTCATGAAGTGCTAGTTGAATTGAAAACAATTCTGCTGATAAAACTGAGAATGATATAGGAAGAGAATATCGTATTAGTATCATTTCTTGGGTTGCGATGCCGCTTCCCACTCCTTGACTGGTTTTGGATGCATCTGTAAAAATTTTTTGGTGATGAGGGTTTCGAAAAATGATAAAACGTATTAAAAATAAAGAAAAATAGCAGTCAAGAACACCACTTTAATAAATGTTAGATTAAAAAAAAAAAATCCAAATGCTTTAAACTCATTTGATAATTTGATAAAAATCATTTTTTTAGGCGTTCAAAAGAAAATCTGTTTATGGAAAAAGAAGTGAACGATTACTAGATTCGTAAATGAATTTATGGTAAATACATGTCATCCAGAGTTTCTTACATCGTTGAAGAAATGAATTTGAAAACATTTAAAAAAAAACAAAAAGATCCAAAAATTAAATAATTTTGAAAAAATGGAAAAATATGTGTAAAATAATGTAATTTTGATTTTTTTCATTTATTTTATATTTTTTGATAATCACTTCGGAATATTTTGTATCTCACGGCTGCAGTCTGTATTCACTGTATTTAAATCTATCACTGCTTGCTTATATGTGTAGTAGACGCGAATATCGATATACAGTGGTATTTCACACAGCCGATGAAGCGTATTCGAAATTGCATCTCTCAAGCTATAACCTTTGTGGCTATAACATTATGAATCATATCCGGTAAAACAATACCGTCACACAATTGACGATACATTCAGCGACACTAGACGAGGCGAATGAATGAATTAGCGACGATAAAATGCTCATACGCATGTCGCACCCGAATACCCGTATGCTCTCTCATAACGCGTGGAAATATTTAGAAAGTTTCGATGTTTTGTCGAATTACCGCGTTTTCATTCGCAATTCGCGAATATTTTTATACGCTGCTGGAACGCGAAAGTAACAAGTAGCCGTGGAGAATTCGACGATGGTTGTTAAGGTGACGGAGATTCCTAGATGGTTTGAATTACGTGCATATTCGGTTACGGAACAGAATGTGATTCGTGTTAGGCGAATTTTCAATAAAAACGATACCTATTATAGCCTACCTTGATTTGAATAAGAAAGGTGGACCATAAATTTCACCAGACAGGTGCTCAAGTTGCGCTAATTACAACTGGCGCTAAATTGACTCGGAAAAGGAAAGAGGTGAAGGGGAATTTTAGTACAATCGCTAATTACGAATTTTTTATAAATATTTATTTACTCGAAGCTAATAGTAATATGGTAAATTCAATGTTCGACAGTATCAATGTTGATGGAAATTTTTAACCTTTGAATAGCAAATCTGGTCGTAGATAAGGTTTGTGAAATAGCATACTGTTGGATGACTAATGAGTGTTTTTTATAAGCATTAAGATGATAAAATGTGCACCAGACAAACTACTGTACATATATTTGAATATTCTTGCTGATATTATTACAAATCGTTCACTTAGTTTGGAATTGAATCCGCGCATCATTTATAATATTAATCGAATATAGTTCAAAGTATCTATCGTTCCCTGTTCCCTCATGTTCAATTTGTGATACTGAGCCTGGCCATCAAAAATGGCGGAATTTGATAGTTGTTGATAGTAAGTTGGCATGCACCAATTAATTTGACTGTGAAGTAGAAATGTGGAATATATTTCTAATTCAGCTTCAAACAAATTGAAAAAAAAAAACGTGAGCAGCCATGCCGCATTACTAGAGCTGAGTTTTTAACTAGGACTAGTTCAGGTTCGGAAATGACGTTGCTGAACCATTCATGACTATAGGCCACACCCAATACGAAGTATGAAAACCCTAACCCTACCTCTTCCAAAAGCACTTTAGAAGTTGAATTTAGAACAAATGTAGCATTATAACTACTTGAGGCTCCTCAACAAAACGTTAAGATCCGCCATTTTGGATCCATTTAGATCCAAGTTGAAGAGGTCATATTCTAGTCATCAACTAATCGTGTGCTCGAAGTTTGACCTTTCTAGGTCGATTTGGTGAGAAGATAATTATGGAAGGTCCATGAAATTTCTTGTAACGAGTTTCCCCTCCAAAAACTGTTTTTGTTCCAACTCCCCTCCAAATTTACTTGGGAAGCTGAAATCGAAATAGGTTGGTCACTTTGACTCATTTTTTTATATGACGTGCCAAAACAAATTTTGAATTTTTCATATACCCCCACCACATTTTGAGGTTGAAACCCCTCCTTCTCCCCTCCAATATTATGTATGAAGTTAAATTTGGGATATAGTATATTTCTTATTCCCAATACTCATATGAGTTCATATTAATTACATTTTTACCAATTTGAGGCTCCTCAAGCTCTACTCAAATTTTGATGATCCGCCATTTTGCATCGATTTTGACTGAAATTCAAGGGCTCATATTCTGATCACCACTCAACACCATGAAGAAAGTTTGACTTTCTAGATTCTTTTGGTGAGGATCATATGAAAAATTCTAGAAATTTCATGAATCAGAACTTCCTCAAAAACCCGTTTCTTGCTACAACTCCCCTCCAAATGCATTTAGGAAGCTGAAATTCAGATATGTTGGTGCCGTGATTCGTCTTTCATATGAGATCAAAAACGAAAAATTTGAGTAATTTGCCCCTTCTCCAGCTCCCCTCAAAATTTGAATGATCCGCCATTTTGAATTTTATCGAAAAAACAAAATGAGTCATTTTTTTGCATTTTCAAGAAGAGTTTCTCACCAAGTTTTGAGCGTATTTCATGAATACTCGTTGGCGCTACCCGAGGCCTACAAAAATGTATTCATAATAATATATCCTCGTATTTGCCGAAAAGTTTTTGATACGTGTGCCAGATGATTGCAAATAATTTAGATCGCAAAGATTTAAAGACCACAACCAACCCCCCCCCTCCCGAATCTGGTAAGCTGTAATAGCTATCGTTTTTAAGTTAGAACTCAGCTAAAAAATTAAATAAAAAAAGTTGAATTGTATTGAAATTATATCGCACACAAAAAAAAGGCAGATTTTATTTAATCGTCTTTTAAAATCTCCGGTTCACCTGAAAAATTAAAAAAATTGTACTAAAAAGTTTTTTTTTTGGCATTTTCACCTTTTTTAATTTTTTCAACTGGGAGATTTTTTTTTCTTGAAATTTTTGAAATCTTGAATCTTACTTACTTAATTTTCATTTACGTGCCATGCTATTCATTTTGAAAAGTATTTACTTATTTCTACATTTCTACTTTTTTCCAGTTTTTTTTTTTTTTTGAGACAGTATTGTAAAAGCTGTTATTCAAAATTTCTAATTCGTATAAAAAATTGGAAAAATTATTTTAAGAAATTTGAATTTCTAAATTTTATTAAATTTGAATTTTTTTGGAAATGTTATTTTTTTCAAGTGCAAAATTATTTTCATTTACAATCTATTTCATAGATGAAACTCTACCAAGAGTTTTTCTCTGTGTACGCTTAATTCTAATTTCAAATTGCTGAACAACCATCAGTTCTGCCTGTAAAACATACTGTATGTGTAAAGCAATAAGTCAGTTCAGAGGATTTTTACTTCTCCTATAAATGCGTAATTGTATATGCTTATCGTCATTTAAGCGTCTACATTTAGTTACCTGCTGAAATTAAAGTAAAAGTTCGGCTCGACTTGTCGGAAAGCCGTCCTACTTACGAGAAAAAAAATTCTCGCGAAACCAACGCACCTGACTTGAAGTTATAAAATCGAGAGAGAAAATGTTAAAATGCGTTTGGCTGCGAAACTTTCAACGTCAAAGGAATTACGAAGTGTAAACTAAGGTGTGCTTTGATTATTCATGTACTCGCTGGCAAAGTTAATCGATTTCAATCGACGACTGAAATTTATTGCGAGACGTTTTTTGGCAAAAATTTCTCCCGTTTGGAGTCGAAACGAAGATGAACTTTATCGAAGCCGCTTTATACGGCTAAAAGTTCCAAAACTTGGTTTTACTTGAGCGAAAAATTACCTTGGAGAACAATCGGTTCCTGTGGGGCTTGAATTTTCGTCGAATTTAATATCGTAGACGTTGGCGAAATTCTCGAGGGGTGATTTCAATATCGCAGTTTACACGAATTTCTTATTTCTTCGCAATAGTCGTGCTTACAACGAAATGAGAGTTTTAGTTAATGGTTTTTCGTAAAGCTTCGATCTCTATTTCAGCAACGATTGGCGTACGCGATAACGCGAGTACTATCTAATTTGAAAGATGGCGGCGTCGTTAAGAGAAAAAAACAACAATACGAGCCGACCTGTTTTCATTGTACGCCGAAACTTTGTAGGTAATTAAGCGTTGGCGAGCGGCGATTATAAAACGGATAAGATTTTTCACGTACTTCGTCTCCTATTATCCTGTAATATCGAGCTCGGGTGATAAAAGAGCGGAATTGGCGGCGTTTTAGGTGATAAACACGTTCCGGCAATGCGTAAAAATTTCAATTAAGTGCAACATGCCGGCGATCACGCAAATCGACGATAAAAAATTTGTTATCCGAGTGGTTATACGCGTATACTCGGGTTTAAATGGTGGATTAGGATTGGATGTGTGTTTTTTTTTTTTTTACTATTACAATAATAACGAAAGCGAGATCTCGAAGAAGATCGAATTTTTTCTTAAACGAGTTCGAATTTTTTTGTTGATTACGTGAAGAGCTCGTGTATTCGCATAATGCAGAAATACTGGTTTTTTCTGGTCTCTTGGGCGTCTGGTTTGTGGGCAGTTTTAATAAAGGTGAAATGGAATATGCTGTGTGCTCTAGAGCTTCTATAAATGAGGATATAAAAATATGCCATTGTCGAAATATTTTTCAAAAATTTTAGTGGAACAAGGGAGAACGTCGATTTGCGTGATCGTCGGTATGTTGCATTTAATCAAAATTTTTGAGTGTGTGAGGGTGCGGAAGGGAGGGAGGTTAATGGAAGATCGAACATTTTTTACGATGAAGTCGAGTCATAAAGTCAGGCCGAATGATTATAATATTCTATTTTCAGCTTCTCTAGCGAATTTGGATGAGCGTTGGAGTAAACAAATTTTTAGTCGAAGATTCTTGAATCTTCTATACCTTTTCACTGAATAGATTTAAAAAGCTCAAACTTTTTATTTATGGTTTGTTGGGTCTTGAAATATAATCTTATGAATTTGAGTTGAAAAGGATCCAAAATGGCGTATGCTCGAAATTTAATGGAAGCCTGATGAACCCCAGATAGCTCGAACTTGATGGATATGAACTCAAATGATTTCTTATAATTACTATATATATTCCAAATCCACCTTCACATGTGTTGGAGGAGGAGTTATTGTTTTCAAAATGTGGTCGGAGTGAACGAAAAGTCGAAAAATTTTCGATTATCATGTTATATGATGAAGTCAGCTTGAATGACTAAAATGACTGTGGTCTTTTTTTTTTGAAGTATGTTAAACTCGATTTCGACTGCAATGAGAATAATTTATATAGGACGCTACTTGTGGATTTTTGTCCAGCTTTCTGAGTCTAAAATCCTTCCTCAAATGAGTCACTTATAAAGGCCCAGTTGTGAATCTGACTTCATAGTTGTGTTCAGAAGGTTCGATTTATGCGAAAACGACACTTATATAATCGACTTACCTGAACTCCCAAAATAGAGGGGGGATCACTGTGATTTAACTAGGGGTTATAGAGTTTTATCTTGATACAAATATCAAATATGCGGAACATAGAAACACTGTCATCGATAGCTGTTTTTTTCATAAATATCACAGTTTAGCAAATTTTTCAGTTTTTGTGATTTTTGACTATGGCGCAACTGAGCTAAAATTGAAAAAAAATTATATGTTACTAAGAGGTAAGAACTGGTTTAATTTTTTATACCAGATCATTATCATCATTAAAAAAATTAAATAAAGTTGTAAAAAGTCATTTTCAACACAAAATTTGGGGGAGGGGAGGGTGGTGATTTTTTCTGGGATGCCTCTTGTACGGATTTACAACATAGCAAAAAATCGATCAGTTTTTTTTTTTTTGAGAAATATTTCTATCAATTTTTCACTTGAAGTGCCCCTTCTCAAAAATGGGAGGGGTTGGGAGTCCTAAATGTTGATTAAGGATGTTTCTCGATGGTACCCACCTACCACCCAAGTATTAGACCGAAATCGATCCTAGATAAGTTTACTAAGCTTGTGCACTATTGCACTTATGCCCTTTCCTGTGGCATTTTCCCCTACAAAAGCTGTTTTTTGCTTTAACTCCCCTCCATATGCACTTGGGAAGCTGAAATTTGGATATGTTGGTGTCCGTGACTCATTATTTCGTATGAGATCAAAAACGAAAATTTTGAGACATTTGCCCCCCTCCCAGCCTCCCTCAAAATTTGAGTTATCCGCCATTTTGAGTTGTATCGAAAAAACAAAAAAGTACTTTTTTCGCATTTTCAAGAAGAGTCTTTCACTAAACTTCAAACGATTTAGCATCTAAAAAAATTTTCAGAAATTTATACAGAATTTATTTCTCGTAAAGAAAAAAGTCTTCGTGAAGTTTCTTGGTGAAAAACTCATTCATTCAAAGCCACTGAAAATTGCGCAATATTAGAATATTGCGATCTACTTCTAGCTGCACTGGTACAGAAAATTCTGGAAATTTTTTTCCAAATACACTTGTAGTGGTTGAAAAGAAAATTGATCAAATTACCTAACCAAAAAATAATTGATGCAGAGTCGGAAAAATTTTATAGTGTCGAGATCCGCAACTTTTCAATCGCCCTGTTCCAGTCTGAAATTTAATGCAAGAGGAATGACGAAGATCCAAGAAGATGCAGAAACTCAAATTGTTATCTTATAGTGCTGAGAAAGGTTTCTCCTACTATTTTGATCGGTTAAAAAAGACAAAAAACAGCATTTTTCGAAAGGAGGTGCACTTTGGAAACCCCCTGCTCCCCTTTACTTCACCTAAGGGACTCAGGTTTTTTTTTTTTTCCAGAGGTTTCCTAATACTCAAAATAAACTATCTCACCAAACTTGGTCAAAATCTAAAATTTTATATTTTCAAGTAAGCTGATAATGTTATTTTTAACGGAACATCAACCATATTTGAATGGCTTGCAAATGAGCGAGTCAAATGGAAGACAGAATCGCATTATCTCCTGCGACGAATTATTTGTTACGTAATAATGTGGAATCAGTTATACACGGCCTAACTAATTTAAGATATATTCGTCTGGAACTCGTATTTATGTGTAATTCGTAACTGGAAACGAAAATGACGAATTCCGCCATTATCATTATTTTCGCATTATGATAAAGTTTCCCAACATCCTCATGAAAGCGAGTTTTCCTCTTTTTTCGAAAAAAATACATAAAAGCAATAAAGTATGAGAATAGTGCCCGAAAAAAGGCGCGTACACACGGATCGATGGAATGAGAAAAAAAGTCGCGAAGCGCTTTCTTTACGTGTGCGGATCGAGGATCGAGTTCATTGTTACGTTGTGGTTATTTTATTAATTGGACAAGGTGAACCGGTTATCGCGTTGTTACTATAAATATGCGACGTTTATAATTTCCACTACCTCTGCGCAAGTCTACGTATGGTGAATTCCTTTCGGTATCGCGCCGCGCGTCAGGTTAGCTTGAATGAAAGAGTTGAAAATTAGCTAAGACGCGTCCAGCGTGTGTTGGTGTCACGCGTACGCCAGCCGATTCGTGCAAATAAGACGGTATTTCCGCTACGTAATCGCGATTAGAGAAAAATTTAAATTTCGTTTCGCCAAAACGTCAAGGACGAATTTGTTGATTTTTTTTCAGACGTATACACGATCGTCTCGGTGACCGTTGGGACGATGAAGGTGGCGGGGAAATCGCAAGTGACCCTACGAAAGCGAATGTCGCCGGTGTTGATTTATGTATCGATCGTGGCGCTGATTTTTACGACGTGTCGAATATATTGAAATTTATTTTTAATTTTTTCGTTTTTTTTCAGAACACATCACCATGAGTGTTAGCGATTCGGACGATTCGAGCAGTATGAATTCCATGTTGCACGTGAGAGCTGCTGAATTGTACCCGAAGAAGGAGCTAATCGAGACCCAAGAATCCGCCTCCATTCAACAGCCTTTTACTCCGCTGTGCGGCGAATCCATCGAGTATGTTGGGCGTATCACCGATGGCGTCCTAGCCTTGTCTAATTACCGATTATATTATCAGAAGAGTGGCAAAGATGGCAAAGGAGATTTTAATATACCGTTGGGCTTGATCGAAGGCGCCGAACTCAAGGATATGTTTTACGTTTACCTGTCGTGTAAAGATTGTCGAACTTATAGGTAAGTTGGTGGGCGATTTTCGCTCAGTAATTGGATTTTTATTTGATCTTGCTTTTTTTGTCGTCAATAGAGTAAGTATGAGTGAACTTGTCGGTTAAGGGATGTTCGACCGAGAGAATTAAGAAGAAATGTTGATAACGGAGTTGATGCAAATGAGTAATGGTATTGATTCTTATTGAATAGACGAATATTCATCTTTTGCGACTAATAAGTCTTTGATATTGTAATCAATCGCTATAAAACACGATTCCTTAACTGATTTCATGAATTGATAGTCACAGTTCTAAAAATTGAGAATCGAGATTTGATGATTTGATTATCAAAATTTGATTAATCGATTGTCATTATTCCATCAATTATCAATCAGTTGTCATGATTCGATTAGTCGATTGTCTTGATTCAGTCAATCGATTGTGATTATTCGATTAATCGATTCTCATGATTCGATAGAGCGATTGTCATTATTCGATTAATCGATTGTCATAATTCGATCGATCGATCTATTAATTGTGATTATTCGTTAAATAGATCATCATAATTCAATCAATCGATCGTCATTGTTCGATTAATCGATTGTCGTAATATTATTAATCGATTCTTATTATTCGATAAATCGAATGTTTATTATTCGATTGATCGATTGTCATAATTCGATTAAATTATTCGATTAATCGATTGTCTTGATTCAGTCGATGGATTGTGATTATTCGATTAATCGATTGTCATGATATAATTAATCGATCTTCATAGTTGGATTAATCGATTCTCATTATTCGATAAATCGATTGTTATTATTCGATGAAGATTAATCGATTGTCATAATTTGATCAATCGATCTATAGATTGTGATTACTTGATAAATCGATTATCATGATTCAGTCAATCGATCGTCATTCTTCAATTAATCGATTGTGATTATTCGATAAATCGATTATCATGATTCGATTAATCGATTATCATGATTAGATTAATCGATTGTCATAATGTAATTAATCGATCGTCATTGTTCGATTAATCGATTGTTGTAATATGATTAATCGATTGTCTTAATTCGATTAATCGATTATCGAGGCTTGATTGATCACATTCAAATGATGAAATATTATGAATCAATTAACTAATGATGAAAATTCAGTTACGCGATCATCAGTACTTGATTAATCACTGATCACTATTCGATTAATTGATTACTAATGTTCCAGTAATAATCTAGTTTGAAATAACCAATGATCCTGATTTGATTAATGGACTATCAAGTTTGAATTGATCGCTATTATGGTTCTGATGAACTAATATCGTAATTGGATTGTGTCATTAATCGGTCTTTGAAGTTTGAATGTACGGTTTTGATGTTGTAAAAACCTGAGGTCATGAAATCACCATGATTAATTGATGATCAGAAATTTATCAAGCAGTAATAATATGAAATCGATTGATCGATTATTGAGTTTGTATTAATGGACAAACGTAATTTAGTTAATCGATTATTTAAATTCGATTTATCATTCTCAAGCTTTTTAGTGTGAATCGACGATCAGAATTCGATTAACGCTGAATCATTCAGTGATTACGATTTTTTATTGTAAATCGAAGATCAGAATTCGATTAACGTAGAATCATGAATTCATGATTCGATTAATCAGTCATTTCTATGATGTCATTCATTGCCGAGATTCTAGTGATGAATCATTACGTTTTGATTAATCGATTATCAGATTCTTCGATCAATTGCAACACCTCATTCATATTCTTGTAGTCTCATGAAGTACAAGTCCATCTTTTTATAATATTAATACGAATGGAAAAATGAAGGAAATTTCATTGATAGGTGTATCACTATACTACCCCGTAACCAAAATTTCAGTTGCAACTTGCTGTTTGGAGTAAGTTGTAATTTTTCAAATTTTGAAATGACAAATTTTGATTCTTATGTACTAAAAAAAAAAAAAAAAAAAAAAATGAGATCAACATAAACTTTTCTGATACTGTATCTAATAATAATTAAATATTTACGTTGTCACTAAAAAAAAATTTCCACTTCATTTAAAGCAACCAGGTGCGACCAAAGTAACCAAAGATGTTGTACAATGGGCTGTGTTAAACCACAGGCTACTGTATGAATAACGAAAATGAATCGATAATTTGTAATTAAAAAAAAAAAAAAAAATAATTCAAAAAATTCAAGAAGTCCGTACGAAATCATTGAAACATTATCAAAATAATATTGCGTCCCAGTTGAAAAATCACGTTACGAAAAATCATTACTACACGGCAGCGAGGCGAAGCGAACGAAGAAAAATAGGAAACCTTAATTATCGTAGAATTCGAGCCATCATTCCTCGACGTAAGTTATTTGAAGGGTATTTAAGCGATTATTTATGATTTCGAAAAATCTACTTGTAATGAATGCATTTACGAAATTGAAAGGGAAAAAAAATGGTTATTCAAGTCCAAGCCATAATACCGTTGGGTGTTCCTAATGGCGAATGCGTTTGTCGTATTTTTGCATTTTGCGCCTAAATATAGACACGAATTTTGAATAATGTCTCATGGGCTGGGAACGTTATTATTATAATTTCACGGTCGAGCGAATTACCGTGGTCTCGAATTCCACGACGATGCGTTATTTTCGCGGTATTTTAGGTTTTTGTTGTTAATGTTCGAAATCGTAATTGAAAATACTTATTAGCGTTGGTCGAATAATATGGAATGTAGAATGCGAATGACCTCCGACTCGACGAAGTAATTAATACCCACTCCGTGCTTGCTTTTCCGCGATCGATCTATTTTTTCTCTCATCTTCGATATGAAATCACGAGTTATTTTCGTATCAAGGTGAATACTGCAATACTCTCTTATTTACTGAATAATGTATTCGATATGCACGATATTTAAATTAGGGCTTACTCGTACACATTTGTGCATTTGTCTGCCATCGAGCTGCGTCCCTCGTGATGTAACCGGTTGACGAATGAAAGTGATTTTCTTCTTGTCATCGAGAGATCAAAAAGGACGAATTTACGAACATGACTGCGAGACGATTTTTCAATGCGAACTTTCCAATTGGAAAATTTTACGAGTGCATGGTAGATGGTTGGTGAATACGTGCGAATTTTTTCAGCTAACATTGATCATGGGTGATGCACGACGCGATCACGCTATTTTCGAGTCGGATACGTGGTTTTTTTTGGAAGTTTAGGCGAGAAGCGAGCTAGGTTATGGAGTGAATCGTCTGCGGTGTAATTTATCGTTATGATATATTCGTATGATACGTATGTCTGGGTCGAGAGCATTAAAGTTGAGGTAGTGCGACGGGAAATTTTGCGAAATGCGATTAAACTGTGGTATGTGGATTTGCGCTATTTCATCGTTCGCTTTTTATGGGTTATCGTTGTCGGAGTCTAGTCATGTAGAATTTAACGATATGATATCGATTTGGCAATGTTCTGTATCGACGTTTTTAATTTCTATATACGGGAGTGATGGTTTTTGAAAATTTGTTGATGGAAAAATTCACTTTAAATATTTAGCTCTTAAATGATTCGAAACGGACTTCATAGAAATTTGAGCTCCTAAATTAATTTTACAATTTAGTCCACCCACATGGCACTTGGAAGAAATAAAATTGTCAAGAATTTCAATAAAAAAACTTTTTAATCGTTTTAATTTTTTTCCTTAGTCTCGGAACTACGTTGCATTGAGAAAACCACAATTTTTTTTTTAATTTAATTAAAAATTTTTTTACTCTAAAACTATCATCTAATTTCCTTGAAAAATCTTGTATTTCACGTGAGGCACCATTCGCTTTGAATCTGATGACCTTGGCTTCTAGGTTACGATTAACGAATTAAAAATATAAGCTTTAACTGAAATTTCATCCCTTTGTATAGAAATAATGGGAAGTAAAAATATTCGAAAAGGAATTTTCTCGAAGTCAGGGGAAATTTTTATCGACCTAGAAGAAACATAAATATACATCAAAATTTGCCTCGTTATGTAATGTTAATTCATAAAAACGACCTAGTGACCAGAAATAAAAATTAACACGAGTGGTGTTCGAAGTTGATTTCAGCAGATTATGAATTTTTGAAATTTCTAAATTTTCAACCACAACATTCAAAATGAAATAAATGCCCAAAAAATAATCCATATGAGCTTATGCATCCATTCGAATCGAATTTTAAGACTTTTTTTGCTATGAGATATATCAAAATAAATTTTAATGGCTATTTACGTAGCTTTGGAATAGCGATGAGAAGTCATTTCTTCGATGAATTTTCAATATTTGAAGTTTTTATCTCATCTCATGTCCTTTAAAATGAAATAACTCTTTGGAAAATTAATCTGATGAATTTTCCGAACTTTTCCCCTTGAAATGAGTTAGTAGAGTAGAAATCAGTGGTCATTGAGTCGTTTTTCTGGCGTTTCTTGAACGTGCCATCACCTCCACACTCACTCATGAGAGATGAAATTTAACATGAGGGGTAGTTCATTTTTCAAAGAATTATGTAAGTAAGCAACTTTAGGACTGTGAAGTAAGAAAGTAATAGGCCTCGAAAGTGAACCTCATTCGTATTTCTGAAATCGATCTGTTGCAAATTGGTTTTGTTTCGTTTGAAAATCAGTTTTATGATTTTTTTTTTTTTTGACGCCGTGTACAGCTCTGTGGCTAGAGGCGTTTTTATTTTGGATATCTTAAATTGTGGAGTATAGTGATACAGATTGTAAGAATTGATTTTTTGGAAGTTTGCAATTTTCAACTAGTATAACTTGATTTTTGGAATTATTTTTGAAATTCATTTATGCATCTACTTCTCCACTTCCTTTTCTTGCACGCCCCCCCTCACGTGAAGAGTAGAAATTGATTTTTAAAGCTTGTTGTTGTTGTTGTTGTTGTTGTTGTTGTTATTATTGTCGTTGTTGTTGTTGTTGTTTAAATTATGTAGAAAGACATTTTTTGTATCTTGTGATCGCTTCAATAAATTTTTCATTTAATATTTAGTAATTCTCATTTTAAAGATTCGAAAAATTTACCTTTTAGAATTTTACTTTTTTCGGAAATTGATGGTGCTGCTTCCTGAATATTGCAAAATAACCCCTGTAGTATGCTGAAAAACTTCCAACTCACCAAGTCAATGGTTTCGTTCTCCAAAATGAGTTGTTGAGCTGAAACTTTGGCAAATTTCGGTAAAAAAATTAAATTGAAAAACGTAAGCAGCCATGCGATATTAACGGAGCTGAGTTTTTCATTGGGGCTTGTTTCCATTCGCAGGTAATATCGTCAAAAAAAAAACTTTTCAAGCTAGCTGGCCACATCCATTACCGAATCAAAAATGCACACCATATCCCTCCTCAAAGCGCTTAAAAAGTTCGATGTGAAATACGTGATGCTTTGTGTCTACAAGAATTACAGAAGCTCCTATTTTTTCAAATTTTCGCCATTTTAGGTTTCTCAGGCTACCTGAGATTTTGGTCACCCGCTATTTTGCATCTGTTTTCGATCGATTTTGACTCAAATTACAGGCAGTCATATTTTCGTCCCCAACTAACCCCACGCACGAATTTTGTTCATTGTAGCTCGGTTTGATAAATCATGAAATTTCTTGCCATGATTTCCTCTCCAAAAATCGTGTTTTGCTCCACATCCCCTCCATGTTGACTTGGGAGTCTGAAATTAAAATATTTCAGTCATTTGGACTCACTTTATCGTCGTACATTATATTCAGGAATTTTCGCTGTTTCGTGTACCCCAACCAATTTGATAATAATAATCCCTCATGATGCCCTCCAAAATTGTGTGTTAAGATAAAAAAGTACAGTTGTATAGCTTGATTCCTTTTTGCAGCTGAAGGTTGTATTTTGTTGTCCAAACATTAAAACAAAAATTTAAGTACTATGGTGCAGTCCATGAAACTACAGTCTTATGTTTATTTATATAAAAAATAAAATTTATTTAATTTTTCGAATTATTAAAAAAAAAAAAAAAAAAAAAAAAAAAAAACTAGATTTCTTAAAATCGATGAAATTTGGTAGGGAAATTTTCTAGTGTTCGTACAACAGAATATAACCCTTAGATGCCAAAAAAAATCAACGCTTACAATTTAACCTTCCACCTACCATACAGTCCCTACTTAGCAATAACCAAACCGCAATTACAAATCTCTTAAACTTTCTAAAATCCAGCAAACTCCTTTTCGAAATCTAAAAATTATCCATTCGTGCCTCTGGCCTCAGTTGCAGTATAAGGCACGTAAATGGATAAAAATAAAGTAAGTAAAAATTTTAATTTTCTTACAGTAAATAAAAAAAAAAAAATTCTAATTTATTATGAGGAAAATAAGTCCCTAACTTCCATCTAACAGGTAATGAAAACGATGATAAAAAAATTTTTTAAGGATAAAAGTGGTCAAAAAGTGATGATTTTGAATTAAAAAAAAAAAAATCAATCTTATTTTCCAATTTAAAAAAAATAAACAACAACAACAAGAAGTAAAACTGATCATATTTTTGTGTTATTACAAATTTTGCTTTTTTTTTGGCTGTTCCAATGGCAACACTTGGTGTTATTTCATCTTCGATTTTTTAGGAGGTGATTTATAAAAATATAAAAGTGGTGAGAAAAAGATACATTTCTGTTTTGCGAAATCATTATACACCTTGTACAGAACTTTAATTTTCTAACCATTAAATTTCGACTCCCTTCCTATATGCTGGTTGTACTCGCTGCATACAGCATTTTACGCTCTACAATACGCGAAACAATCACCTCTCACCGCTCGCCGAAGTTGAGAAAAAAATGGTAACCTGTCTGAAAGCGGAATGTCATTGGAAATCAATCAGGTATTCCTTGATGGATTAATTGCCTACGCTCGATGAGCTGCTACAATATTTACCTTGTCTTTCAATGCTCTACTGAAATTGACGTGGCGGCGGAAATCTAATCATGTACGTAAACCATAATCTAATATCGATCGACGGCGAATCGCCAGTCCCCAGTGTGCGATACCCATCGAGGTTACCTATTTTGTGGGTAGAGAGGAGAAAAAATTCCTATCAACGAATGAAAAAATTTTGCGTTTCCATTATCTCGACCGTGTTGGCATGTTTCAACGAAAGCATTACAAATTCACGACGGTTAATGGATAATACGAAAGGATGGAGCGCTAACTGGTGCACGGTGAGTTGGTGAATCATTGTCAGCGTAACGCTTCGTTCTGGTTTTGTCTCCGCCTTCGTAGATACATATTCTTCCGCGATATCCTTTTTGAGAGTGTCGGTACTCGATGTATCGCTTATGGCGTTCAAATTTAATGAAATTTTCATTCTTTATCGGTTTTTTTTTTTCAATTACGCCAATACAAACACTACAAACAGCGAATTATGGTTTTTGAGCGATAAGAAATTCTAAAAATAATCGTGCTCTCAATTACAAGCTGTATAAGGGGGACGGCGGGTGAGGACCAGCTGAGGTATTTTATTTGTATTACTATCAAGTGAATATCGACGTAGCGCATATTTTAGGTCGATAAATTCGATAGATATGCATTTCAGTCGCGATATTAATGGCGATCGTTAGGCTGGCTGGCGATTAAGAGAAACTGATTAAATTTCTAAAAACAACGCAGTTTTTCCCGCGCGTCATCGATTATCGTAATTTGTTACCGGGGATTGGGCGAAGAAAACATTGCCGCGGTTGATTCGGTTCGAGGGATATTTACGAAATAGATGCGAAAAGTTCGATCGGTGGGGTCGAAGGTAGGAAATGTAATCTCATGAATATCCCATTGAACTTACATCCGGCGGTCGTGTCGTGTTTTTCGACGCTGGAAGAAGAGAAAAAGGTGTTTTAATTTGGAAAAATTATGCTAATGGTAAACAGCGTGCGTAACTCGCTCGATTAATGAACGCACTTTTTTTTCACTTCCTCCTGCCACTCGGAATAATTATTCGAGGCGCGTATAAGCCGTTCGAAGTGATTAATAAGAGCTCTCGCGTCGCTACGACGATAATATTGAACTCTCGGGTGAATTTTTATTACTAAGGAGAGTGTTACATGGTACTCGAAGGAGAGCTCGGCAAATACTCGTAGGTAATTAATGTAAACACGAGGCGATGATAAAATACAACGAAGAAAGGTGTTCGTTATCTTACCGCGATAATTCAATGTCAAGGGTAAACTAACGACGAGATGACCTTCAGGGATGTTTTTTTCTTCGGGGAGTTGGAGGTTTTTGGAGGTGAGGTTTTGGTCGAAAATCATAGCTGTTATGGCGTACGTGATGGTTAATTTTGCATCTTGTTGATAGGGGATGGCTGCTACGTATATATTCATGCTTCAGACTTCGATCGAACAATGTTTGATGGGAAGAACATCACGATTTTTGTCGCCAAAGTTGATATTGATAGGGTGAGGTGTAGGGAGAGAGGTCAAAAGTTTTAGAACTTGTTAA